>JAUYWG010000040.1:24954454-24967888 GCA_034779775.1 Enteromius afrohamiltoni
TTATGTAAAGAAAAACTTTTATTTTGGATGCGATTAATCGCGATTAATCATTTGACAGCACTAATATATATATATATTCGTATATAAGTCTAATATATGCTTTATATTTAGAAATGCTTTTGATTATAAATAAAATAATGAGACCATTCAAATGCAAACCAGAAAATTTATAGAAAACAGAATATGGTGAAATAAAATTATTTCATAGGACCCCTATATGGTGTTTTGCAGTTTTATTGTTTGATTTGTTTAAGTTGGAACTGTACGTTCCTTTCACCCTTGGCCACCTACAGTAAATGTGTCTCTGAGCTAAATGCTTTAAACCAGTTCTTTCATCCATGTGTCACATGATCAATCATTGACGAATGTCCATATGTTTATTTAGTCCATGTTGGGTGGAGTATAGTTTACATAGTATGTGAACTGAACAATCAGATGATATTGACCTGAAAGTTGGATTGCTCTAGAACATGCCCATGCATGAGCTAGACAAACCTGAAAGAAATAACATATTACAGTTACTGTCAAGTCTTATTTGTGATTTGACATAGGTTCAGACTTGATCTTTGGAGATTTTCTGGAAGCTTTGGCCTTTTCTTGTTCAATTTTTACATGCTATGCAACTTTTTAATGCTATGTTAATGAAAAGTAAGGCTGTCCAGATGTGTTACCATAAGGTGGTGTACTGTAGTGGTGGAGAGCCATGTTATTCCCACTACAATTTTGCATAGCCATACCTTGACTAATGGCATAAAGTATGGGCTCTATAGACGATTCAGCTTACCAAGGTCTTTCTGACTGACTTAAAATATTTTGGCTTAAATACATTGGTACTACTTGGTCTCATCGCATATGTGGCAGATTGAAATATGTGCCAACAAGTACATATACCACTGCAGTAAAACTCTGACACCTTTTATTCCTTTTCACACAAACGTACAGTTTTGATTTAATAAAGCGTAATTTTCACACAATTACTAGGAATATCATGTTAACTTTTAGCAACTGTCCACAGATATTTTAACTCTGAACCACAGCAATACATACCTACATAAACATGATGACAATGTGCCAGGGTTCTCTTTGAAACTGTGGCGAAGTTCACAGTGGTACATATTTCTATGAGAGCAGGTTGACATTGTGTGTCATCTTTTAATGTTTTTAAACTTAACCTGCTTTCACATGAGCTGGGATTTAAGACGTAACCACTGTGGCTGGTTTGCTGTACTTACCGCTGTACCATCGTCAGAGTCAGGGTGATGTAACCAGATGGCAGCCAGAAACAGAAGTGCACTGTGTAATGGGTTCACTGGGGTTAGGCTTGCCCTGGCACCAAACCAGCACTGCATGCTCCAAGATGCCACTCTGTTAGCGCTATGCCAGAGTCAAAAACACGTGCATGCATAACTCTGAGACACTCCGAGTACGTTGCATAAGTTAGCTATGCCAAAATGAAAATCAATCAGTTTCATTAATTACTCACCCTTATGTTATAAAACATATTTGAAATATTTTTCTCCATTTTACCAGAATGCTTTAAAAAGTTCAGAAATGTAATCACGTGAAAGCAATTTCATCCAAGTCTTCTGCAGAATAGATGGCTTTTTATGGAAGGCTTTTAATTCATATTTATACATTAATCATTGTACATGCATATATATAGCAGATCAAGTTGATCACCTCTGCAATATGGGCATTCTGACATGACTTTATGAACTTAAAAATGCACAAAAAAGACACATTTTTTTATTGACACAGCAAATGTGAGTGTAGCTGTGGTAGAGACGATAATCCAAGAATTTTATCCATTTTCAAATTTCTACCATTTTGTCATGGCTGCAGATAACTTGACTATGAAGAATATTGTTGGCCACAATTTTTTTTAATCGCTTATGATAAAAGTGGCAGCTAAATGTATTGTGAATGCACTTTAAATTGGAACAAAAGGAGATCTTCATGTAAATCCCAATGCAAAAACCAAAAAAACAAAGCCCTTTCACTGTAGTTTCATGCCTGTCTTTGATATCCAAGAAATATCTTTTAGCATATACTGTTTGTTAAAGGGATAGTTCACCAAAAAATTTGAATTCTGTCATTAATTACTAAACCTCATGTCGATCCAAACCCATAAGACCTTAGTTCATCTTTGTAACTCAAAGTAAGATATTTACTTTTATGAATGCACAGTGGACACTTGGCATGGAAGATAAGAATTTCTTTAACCACTGATGTCACATAGACTCTTTTTCTGATGTCCTTACATGTTTTACATGTTGTAAAGGCCAGGATATAGTTATTGCACTCTTGTTTCATACACAGCTGTTTGCACAGCTTGCATAGAACACTGCATTATACTGTATTTTACTTTACAAAAAAAAGGGGGAAATTGACAGATTTTGACCCAAATTTCAAAATCATTGAATACCTAATATTTGACATTATTTTTAATTACATTTTTATTGTTTTGTGTAAGGGTGGAGGTCTATTTTCAGCTGCACTTGTTTTGAAAAGGTTTAAATTCCACACAATAAACACAATGCTGTGGTTCCTCTGTGTGATAAAAGCTCAGTGTTAACGGATAGCCTCTCTTGGATCCAGTCCCCTTGCAACATTATCCAAATCTGCATCATTTTGTGCTATCAGATGCACAGCAGGAGGAATAATAGTGTCGGTCAGATGGGGTCACTCCACAGGACAATGTGCTCTTGTTTCTCATAGGCCGTTTGGGCTGGTGGGTGACTGAAGGAATGGAAGAACCACAGTGTGAGTGAGTCAGTGCTCATGGGCCAGTTAGCTGCCTCTGAGCGCTGGATCAATAATTTATCTGGACCACTGCACTTCACAGCTTTGGAAACAGCTACCAGATAAGCAGTCACCCCTGTCCTCCTCTTTTACTTCCTTCCACCGTGACTGTGCACTAAGCAATAACCTGTACTCATCCTGATATTCCCCCAGCTCCAATTCAGCGTTAGTCTGATCATGCGCTAGGAGCTGGCTTACGATGTAATGTCTAGTATCATTTGTCAAGTTGATCTAGTGATGTCTAGAGATAAGAACGTATTGAGGGTGTGCTTGTTTGATTTGGGCCAGAAAGGAGCCAATCACCCAGAGCATCTTAGAAACCACATAGCAATTATTTTCTTGTTCTGTCCTATAACAGATACATGGCAGTCAATTTCCTGTCCAAAAAAATCAATAAAAAATATATTAAATACAGTTGTATTTAATTTAATTGTATAAGTTAATTGTCGACAAGCAATACTGTGCCAATGTATTGAAAATAGCTTCTTTTTTTTTTTGTATTTTAAATGAACTTTGTATTAAAATGTAGCTACAATAGCAACCATATTGGCATGCACCAATATATTTATTAATAACATTTGTAATATATGTTATTCTGGACCAAATAAAAACAGACAGGTATGAATTTTGAATTGTTAGGATAGGACAATATTTGGCCGAGAAATAACTATTTGAAAATCTGGAATCTGAGGGTGCCAAAAAATAATAGAAAACTACCTTTTAAAATTGTCCAAATGCAAACTGCTAATCAAAAAGTTTTGATATGTTCATGGTTAGGAAATTTACAAAACATCTTCATGAAACAAGATCTATACTTAATATCCTAATGGCAAAAAAAGAAATATCAATGAATTTGTTTCAAATAAACCCCAGTGACTGGTTTTGTGGTCCAGGGTCACATTATAGCAACTATAATTATAGTTGTTTAATTATAAAGCAATGTTATTTTCATGTTATGGATGCTAAATTACTGATATTTTGCTATTTTGTCTGCAATTTAAATATAAATAATTGCAACACATTATTACAAATATAAAAATAGTGGAAATGAGTATGCACAATGCACAAATCTCTTAAATCCCAATATTGCACAGTACCCTTAATGGTATGTATACAGTATGTTGTGCATCCCTACAGCCACACCAATGCTCCAGTGACTTTTGCATGGACTAAGAACATATACATTTTCTTCTGATCTAATTGGATGTATTTTAGCACCCTGAACCATTAATGTTGGTTTAGTAAAGACAAAATGACTGAGCTAGAGTAGTGTCTGTACAGTGGTTTGGGGTCATGCTGTTCAGCTGTCAATAACGGATGGCCTTACTGATGCATTAGCAGAGAACACAGTCCTAATAGCCTCAGTCTTCCTGTCTGAAAAGGCAACACCCCTCATTTCTGATTAATGGATCATTAGAAGCCAGAGCTTTATCAGTCACACTGCTGGCTGTTCTAATACAGTTTGCAAAATGCCCACAAATCCGGATTGATTTTGTGCCTGTATGAGCCAGTGAAAAGGTGTGGTCTGATTAAAAATGTTCCTAATTGGAAGATAACTACTTCTATGTTGTTCTATGTAGTGTATAGTCAACAACAACAAAAAAATGGGCAGTTTGGTCTTGCCTGACTCTTTTGTGCTATCACTAAAGGCACTTGCTGTTTGTAGGGTGCCGATTTGATCTAAGGTCAGTTAATATAACATTTTTAGGTCCTAACGGACACATTTCCAGTTTTTAACAACATTCAGCTGGAGTAATGTAATTTCCTCATCACAGAGGAAACCTTTCCAAGAAACCTCATGAAGAGGAGAGAGACTGCTCCCTCAGTGAGTTTTCCTGTGGCCTCTGAAGCTGAAGAGCACAGCTCACTCCTGTTACATCGCCTTGAGAAAACAGTACGCCATTGTTTGCTGCGGAATGCACAGGGAATTTTGTGTCCAAAAAAAGGAGGCTTAACTCCAACCTGACCCCTTCATTGTTTATTATTCATGTTTTGTCATGTTTTCTTTGTTGTTTAAGGTCAAAAAAGTAATTTTGCGTTTAAAATTTTCATTTTGGGAGGATCACTCTTTGTGTTCCATATGAAATCCTGTCTTTCACACACGTAAGAAACAAAATACTCTCACATAACACAAGTCAAAAGTTCAGTTTTAAATAAGAGACTATTGGATTGTGTGTCTGTGTTCATGTTCATACTTTTTTGTTGTAGTTTTCCTCACATGACTCTCTTGAGATGCTTCAGTGTAGCTGGAATCAGGAAATAGAATGCCACACGTACTTGCATACTGTACTGACCCATAGGAAAATGTTAAATACGGGCTAAGTTACCTTTTCCAGACCAATAATTGTTCAAAAATAAATGTAAAAATGTTATGTGTTGTATGTCTGATTGTCAATGTGAAAAATTCAGGGCATTCGGAATCATAAAGAGAAGAAGAAATGTGGAAAAATATACAGGAACAAAAGAACTTTGATCATTTGATACAGTTGGTAAAATAGATTTATTACCTTTTAATGCATAAGCTGTAAGAAGTCATTTGGTACAACCCCTGCAAAACCTATTTATAATTTATTAGCTTTTGATTTTGCATAAAAATAAATACAAGAAAATGAAAATGGGTGAGTTTAATTAACGTATGTAAACTCGCATGTATTCAGGCTGTAAAAAATACTTTCTTAGAGTCATTTAAACTTTTGTTTGTAATTGGTGTAAAAGGTTATCAAAGCCATATGAAGTTGTGACTTCAAATATGACATTTCTTACAACTCAGCACCCCATGTTTGGATACCAAAAAGGTTAGCACAAAGCTGCAGTATATAGTCCATCACCTGTCACATTGCCTAGCTAAATATGATCAACATCAGTTGACATTTGAGAGTCTCTGTAAATTGTCATTGAGCCTGTATGCCTCTTACTCTCATGTGGTGACAGCAGCTGTTTGTGGCCACCCACATCCCGGCTCGGTCATCAGCTGCGCTAATTTTAGGCTCTTTACATGTCAGGAAGAATGGTAAACCTGCAGGCTTTCAACGCAAAAGCCTTGATGGTAATTTGACATAAGTTTCCACCCGATGCTTAAAAACAAACCCAGCAAACCATCTATTAAGCATTTATTGGATCCTCCGTGCACCTGTTTTGAAAGAATCTTTCTGTGAATCATCAACAAAGCATTCAAGCTCTCAGAATGAAGTACCACTGAATGAGGGCCTGAAGACTCTGGCCTCTTTTTACTTTGTTTACACAATTTCATAGCTGGTACAATGACATGAACGCATCAGTATCTGTGGTATGTGCTGTTGTATTCTGAGCCTGTTACAAGTATTTGGGCAAGTATCTTAAATAAATCTGTATAAAATAAAAATTCTTTACTCATACAGCCCTCATGTTGTTCCAAACATGCATGATTTTTCTTTCTTTCATGAAGAACCAAATAAATGTATGATTCTCTTTGCCGTGCAATTATAATGTGGGGATGCTGCATAAAATGCAAAAATACCATCACATTTTTTTTCATAAAAGTGTCTTTTTGGGCTAATTTAGTGGGCTTATGTTCCTAATAAGCAATATTTCAGCAACTACACTGTAATAAGTAAATCAATAAAAATGAAGCTTAAATTAAACTCATCTAGATGCAAACCATATTGAATTGATCCAATTTTAGTTGTAGTTGTGCTACACTATTTTTTTGATAGTTAATCTGAGAGAAAAGTAGGGATTCTCATTTTAACCGGTTAACCGTTAACTGACCGATTAGAATTTTGACCGATTAATACAGTCAGTTAAACGGTTTAAAGGGTCATTTTATTTATTTCAGTATTTTACCTACTCATATAAAATAGCATTTTATTGGCCACATTTAAACAGCAGCTAATACAGGGAGTGACAAAGGGGAAAGTTTTGATCTGAAAGTTTTATTAGATCTCGTCAGTTTTGTGTTCTGCGCGTGATTCATATGCTTCGCTTCCCGCGCAAAGCTGCTGTCCGTTAATGAAGGTTTGATGAAAGAACTCGCGCCTCGATTGGACTCCTGTCATGTCAGAAAGTGGTAAGACTTAGTTTTGTGGACGTTGCCATGGTTGATATTAATTGGGTCGCTAACTTTTTTTTTCTTTCGTTTTCTTCGTCTTCTGTTGTTTGCTAGTTTTTGCGCATGTACAACGAATCCGCAGAAAACAAATATTACTATTTTAAGGAGTCACAGGCGCTTATCCTTTCTAATTGAATTCAATTCTTATTTAAAACAATGTTGTTAGTTAAGCGGTTAATAGTCGGTTAACGAGCGTCTGCTGTCGGTTACGAGAAATAACCGAAATGAGCGTCCCTAGAGAAAAGTCCTTTTCACAAAACTCAACACTGTAAAACACAATCTTTAAGACGTCATCAAAACCCAAAGTGGTTGTTTTAACCTTATTCTTATGAAAGACAATTAAACGTACACATCTTCATAATTTAGACCAAACACACAAAATTAAAGTGCAGAGGAATTATGGATAAATCTGGTCTATTATATACACATTTTTGTTTGTTTCTTTTATGTGAATGAATTCATGCATGTCTTCCGTAAAGCATCTTGTTAACATTTAAAAAAGGGTTTCCACAAAATTTACTTACAATGTGCGGATGGCTTGACACATTATAAACGGATAAACACAAATCATCTTACATGAGTGATTTAAGCCCCAGGAAATAATCAGTCACTCAAAACTTACAAATATTGTCTCTGTGTATTGTCACTGCCTTCAGACTGAGTCTTGACGCAAGTCATCAAATGTGCACACACCTGTAGGAAACTATAAAGGTGTAAAAAGACTACATCCCTCAAGGCTACAGAAAACTTGACTACTAGGCCAACACTGAATCTTTTTTCCTCACCTCTTCTGCACTGACTTGAAGACATCAAAGCTTTTAAACTGAGCTAAAAATACTCAAAATTTGAAATGGCAAAACACTGCCTGATGTAAAGCCGATTAAATCTTTTTTTTTTTTTTATATTATTGTTAAATATTATGACAAGAACAATTCCAGTGCCCAGTCATTGTAATGCTGTGGTCAAGTAGGAAGCGAGGCATGGCTTTGGAAGGGCATGTAGAGGCCCTGTGTTTAAAATACCAACCACGCTAATTAACTCTGAATAGACTCTGAATCACAGGGAAGTGTGTGTGTTTTTTGTGCGTGTATGTTTAGGAGGAAAAGATATTTAAAGAATACTCTGATAGTCACGCTTTCTTGTTGTGTAGCGTAAGTGTGAGAGGAAGAGCAGTCTGTGACAGGATGAGGGGAAGGATGTAGCTTTCAGCTCAGGGTTGAAGGTAAGCAGGCGAGTTTGAACCGTGACTCACAGACCACTGAAAGATAAGAGACTAAACTTCCCTGTGTGTGCTGAATGAGGGATGTCATTGTACACAAAACAGCTCTTCTGTTATTAGGGTGCTATCGATTCTTTCTTTTTTTTCCCCCAAATACTGTGTACATTTTTTTTTTTTCTATTATTATTATTATTGATAAAACTTCTGTAAATTTTTATATTTTTTTTAAATATTCCTTAGAAATCACATCTTAAATGAAATTAAATTTTGGTAATTAAAAAGCATGCGTCATTTATACAATTTATTATTTTTTTTTTTTAATATTATTATGAATTCTATAATTTAAATTGTTTTTTTTTTTCTTTTTTTCTTTTTTTTTCTCCAGATGTAGGCATTAAACATGAGCAATGTAATTGATCTATTAAATGCAGTTAAATAAATGTAATAGTTCCTGTTAATTTAATTCATGTTAAGTTATAAACCATGGAAGAAAATAAGGAATATACTCTACTGTACAATATTAATATATTTTTGCCACAACAAAAACGTTAATTTGAAGACATTGAGTTTCTATGTGTATGTGTATATATATATATATATATATATATATAAATTAATTTTATTTATTTATTTATTTATTTTTAATGATACTAATAAAAGATTTAATGAATGTAGACCAACCTTTGTCAGGTTTCTTTTTTTTTTTCTTGTGAAATGGGGAAATTGTGCATCACTGAAACTGACACGCATCCACATAGAGACATGCAGGCTTCACATTCAAACAGCATAGTTGTTTTGCACTTTAATATTCACATACATAATCTGATCGACCCTGCTTTTGACCCTACAGATTCCGTGACACACCCTATTGTACAAATTCCATTTTTATGACGATTCCATGACTGTGTCCTCATTTTCCGCATCACGGAGATCATAGGGCTGTAAATGTGCTCATTTTCAGCTCTGTCTACTGCGATACTGAGCTTCTCACATTAAATGAAAGTTGCTTCTGACATGTGACTCAAGTACACAAGACTGATCACCACTCACATGAACACAGACCCTCGTTTCACGTCCCTGACTAGCTGCTGTAAGGCAGCACAGACATGGAGCGTTATTGAAATTTGAGTGATGCCTCGCCTCTAGCTCTGTCATGAGGCATCATAAGTGTCTTTCCGTCTCATAAATCCTCTCTGAAACAAACATTTGTTCATTTCTTCAGTGTAAGTGAGTAGTTCGGACTATGAAATCCTATTAGACTAATCACTTTTACAGCTAATGTAAAAACATTGTACTTGCATCCGTGCAGTGATTGAATCCTGTAACAGGGTCATGGATTGTTTGATTAGACTAGCAACGTTTTAGGATAACATTTATTTTGTAAATGTCCCTAAAATGGGCCTCTTTTGGTCTTGCTTAATTTTTTTGTCTGGTCTTTTTGTCTTAATTTGACATTAATGTAATTATGTAATATTATAGCATATTTCTGCTGTCTTTGTTTTGTAAAAGACTGCAGTCGAAGGCAAGGATTTACAGTTTTACCCACAGTTAAGGGTTTTTTGTGGCACTCTGGTTTGTGTTATTCTTAATTGTTCTTAGTCATGGTAAAATCAATGTAGCTCTGACAGCAGTGCGTTGTTTTACTTATTGTTCTTGATGTTTGAGATTAAACACTTACTTGGAGAAGTAGTGCTGTATTTTGGAGTCCAGCAGCATTACATTTAATCAAGGTTTGTAATTAGACTTGCTGTTGCTTTCTGTTTTTGGCCAGTTTTGCAGATGACTAATCTGGATGCACAGATGCGTTTGCATGCCAAGAGCATTACATAAATACTTAATGCTGGCTGATGTCAGATGTGTGAAGGTTTAACTCTGTGCTGAGGTTTTAATTGCATCCAGAGTATGCCGTTATGCTGGTTGGGCGAGGGGTTATATAATTACGTAGCAGACGTAGATGCCAGGGTTTCTGCCGTGCAGACGTCTGGGTTGTGTCCCAAAGACCCTCTCCATGTTGCTGGCAGATTTAAGAATATCTGGAGAGAAACACGGGTGTTGTACTCTCTAACGTGTAGGATTTCTTCAGTCAGCGTGCGCTCTGGAATGCATATTCTGATCCGTAGCACGAGAAATTTAGTTTAATGATTTCACTAATGATTTTGCGGTATGGTTGGTGCTACTTTGAAATAAATAGGACAATATCAAACGATATTTATTAGGGGTGTGACAAGACACTTACCCCACGAGACACTGGGTTCACGACACGATTTAAAAAAAAAAAAAATTCTCAGTGATAGGATGTATTGGGAAAATATTATTTTATTCAACAAAAACATTCCAAAAATGTAGGTGTGTTTTGTGATCAACGTTTTGGAATGAAACTATTTTAATGAATTATGTGTGAATCACATGTGAACACTGCAAAATATTTTGCCACTAGCTGACAGGCAAGTAATTACACAAAACTTAGAAACGATATAAATAAATAAAAACAAATAACACAAATATTCCTTTTAAAAGCCGGCTAAGCGTTTTTTCGAAAAAAGACTCCCCAAAGATTACCAAAACAAACTGGAAGTCACTATTGCGAGGATATCGCCAAGATCTCATCACACCCCTAATAATTATCAAACAATAATTATGCTATTATTATTAAATATGTGACAGATGTTGCTGTAGCAGTCATTTGGCACATGAAGCATGCTTGTAAACTGTCATGGGATCTTTAGTTACATTTGGTCATTTAGCGAACACTTTTATCCAAAGCAACACATTAATGAGAACAATCCAAAAATTTGTTTTTAGTCATTTAGAAAAAATATCTTTTGAAGGTCTGTTGTTCTAAATATATGCGCAATATTAAATATTTGTTACAACCTGCTGTCTTTAAAATTTAATGATTGTTTGAAAAATCTTACATGGAAACAAGTTTCAACTGTTTTATATGTGATCTTGGACTACAAAGTCAGTCACGAGTCACAGATATATTTCTGGATCTGGCAAAAATACATTGTATAGGTCAAAATGATACATTTTTGTTTTATCCAAAAAATCATTAGGATATTAAAGATGAAGAATGTTCCGTGAAAATATTTTGTACATATCCTGCCGTTAATATATCAGACTTAATTTTTGATTAGTAATATGCATAGCTAAGAACGTCATTAAGAACGTCATTCGGATCATTTTAAAGGTGATTTTCTCAATATTTCAATTTTTATTTATTTATTTTTTTCCCAGATGCCTTTGCAAATCCATGCTTTTTTATGTAATATTTTTTGTTTCAGTGTTGATTTAAAATACATGATTCATTTGATTATTAAATAAACTATTTTCGGTTTCTAAAAATAATTTTGGTCCGTCGCTAAAGTTTTTTTTTTTTTTTTTTTTTTTTGGTGATGTAAAAAAAATATATATTTTTAAGATTAATTAAGACCCTATCTAGCAGTTTATTGCAGATGCAAATTCGTGAATACACATTTGCTAGATTTGGAGCATATGGCACAAAACGTTAATGTTTTATCAGTAGTTTTTCAAGCTTCTTCTAGAAAGGGTTAAAATTCAGAAGGAGTAGCAATACTAGCCCCGTACCAGCACAACATTGCTGCATTTTTACTAGTTGTCGTGTTGACCCACAGCAGTGATCTCTTGTGGATCTTTAACAGTATGTTGGGCTGGGCTGGGTTGGGCTGTGTTGTTAAATCGATGAGACTCAGCGTGACCCTGAACAGGCCCGGTCACATACAGCGGCAGACTGAATTATTATTGACCAGAGAGCACAGCATTAGCACTCCCATTGCAACAACTGAGTGCATCCCTCAGATAATCTAAAGACACTCTGGAGGATTGACTTCATTTAGGCTGCTCAAAACACTCTCACACTTAGTAGTGCAGCCGTTCAGGGCTCCCTTTTGTGCCTTTGCACTTTAATGCAGGGAAAAATTGTCCTGTTTCTGGCGAAGTCACTTAACAGTAAGGCACAAGTCTGAAACGAAATAGGAAATGGGGAAAATGAGTGCTGTTGTAATTTTCTGGATAGTCTGTACAGCATAAAGGTGATGATAGAGTGCCAAAACACTTGGAAGGCAACCAAATACAATACTGTCCTAATGATATGATGACGGGCTCATTCCTATTGAGGGTGATTTATAAAGCGCAATAAAACATTACACACAGTTATGTTTTCCTGTGAATTGTACGACCTACTAACTAACCCATTGTATGAGGTTTCTTGTGAACTTCTTCTTAATATGGCAAGCTAAAATCAGATTGGGTGACTTCATATTGTTTCCAGCAGTCAAAGTGCAGAAGTTAATCAGTCCACCAGGAAACCAATTTAGATGTGTCTCCAGGCTTCTACAATATGCATAAGTAGTTGTTGATGTTGAGACTGATTTACAAGCACATTTTCATGTCATTTCTATCTTTATTAGAAGGTGTAGTAAGTCCAATCCAAGAAAAACTTACTGGGAGTTTCTTAAGTATTTTGAATGAATCATATGACATTTCAAAACATGAAGCTTTCTGAGAGAACCTTTATAAGCTTACTGTGAAATCTTTATCTCAAAGCTGCAGGGTTGTTATTTTTAACTAAAACTGTTAAAAACAGTTTTGTTCATTGAAATAAAGCCGAAATAAAACAAGATTGAAATTTTTGTCTAAAAACTAAATGAAAGTTACGACATGCTGGCTCGGCCCAAGTTTGAATTCTAAAATTATTAACTGAAATGGTCAAAACAATGTCCAAAAGCATATAAATTAAAATGGGAACTGGAAATGTAAAACTATAAGATGATTAAAATATTGTTAAGCTTTAGTGGAAAAGAAAGAATCGTGTGATGATTTTTTTGGTGTAGTCACAGTCATAGCTCAGCAGTGATGTAGTGTGTTTATGACACATTTAACTGGTTTTTGGTCATCGGTGATTTTGGAGGGGTTTGGGTGAGGCTGGCATTGACCTCTGAGAAATCACAAAGTCCTCAGACAGGATGACTGTGTCCAGTGGTGTTAGTCACACTAAACCCACTCCACCGCAGTGTCCAAAACAGCCACACAACATGTTTCTAAGTAACATTTCTGTAGTCACTGAGAGTCAAGTAATCCTGTGACATGACCCCAGATGGTTTTTGCCGTATTATACTATTATACTATATATATATATATATATATATATATAGTACATTTATTTATTTATTTTTTTTTGTATATCGCTTTTCATGATACATATCATTGCAAAGCATCTTTACACCAAGGTAATGTTTTACAGTATATGTAGTAGTAGGTTGTACATGTAGATATGGCATAGATGTGAGATAAAGATCAATTAATA
>JAUYWG010000040.1:24967988-25026793 GCA_034779775.1 Enteromius afrohamiltoni
ATGTGTCTTTAATCTAGATTTAAACAGAGAGAGTGTGTCTGAACCCCGAACGTTATCAGGAAGGCTGTTCCAGAGTATGGGAGCCAAAAGTGAAAAAGCTCTACCTCCTTCAACTAACGAGCTGTAATTCAGAGGAGTATGTGTTTGCAAAACTAACTGTCAAAATAAATAATAAAAATAAAAACATTGATAATATATAATGTCACATATTTGGAATAATTTATTTTTAAATATATGAAAAAAATGTTTTTTTAAAAAGTCTTATGCTTATGTATTTCAAATATACGCTAAAACACATTATAATTTTGTGTTATATTATAAAATATTATTAAAATATTACTGGATTTTAATATAACCTCTTTTCTACAGCAGAAAATATCATTAATTTAATTAATTGCACATCAAATTTGGAGAAATTACTCCCAAATGCTAAACGCGGGTTATTTCTCACTCTAATTAACCAATCCAATTAACGCGTTTAAAGTTTTAATGTTTTAAAATGTTATTTATTCAGTCAATTTAAAGTGGGTAAATAAAATGTAAACTAATGAAAGAAATTCCAACTACGTACTAAAAGATGCGTGTGTTGTGGCTTTTGATATCAGAGAACTGAACATTTGAATGTTATTAAAATGTTAGATTACATTGGGTAAATATTTAAGGTCAAAAGCATTCAGCTGACAAAATAATTGAAATAAACATAAGTCGCCTCACACTCGCGCCTTCTTAAGAGAGACACTGCAGGCCCAAACACATTGCACGTGGAGAAGATTATGGTCTTATCCCATTGACACTGTTTTGAGAGTATTTCCCCTGTGATGGCTCTCTGGCCAAGAGATAATATTTACCTGATGCGGTCCATTAGAAGACGTGGCGTGAGATAAGAGCGGGTTGTTGTGTGTTTGTGTGAGTGACAGAATGCTCCATTGGTTTAATTTCTCAGCCCCTGAGATCAGTTCACAAGCACTTACGCTGAACGCCCTCTGTGGAGCTCATCCAAAATCTGTTTGCTAAACGTTCCCCTGTGTCTTGTGCCGGGAAAAGCCACAAACTTCCCGTTCCTGCTTTTGATGTTATTTTATTCTCAGTTCAATGTGTGTCAGAGCGGATTTCAGTAATTGTGATGAATTCGGCTTCTCAGTCGTTTATTCACTCCCTCATTTTCTCCTATGAGATCAAGACCTTTACCTTAAGACAAAAGCCTTTTGTGTTGTTATTTCATCTGTGGAGGATTTGCCGCTGCCAGTAAGCAGCAGTGCATGATGGGGTAGAAAACACCATTCCCTTTCATAGCAGGCCTGGCGCAATATATACACAGTCGCTATAATGTGATTATACGAGCTAATATTATATGCTTTACATTCCAGTCACGTATTATCACTCTAAATGAAGGAATTTTAAGGGTTATACTGCAAATGCCAAAAGAAAGAGTGAGCAGACAGTGGTTTGACACGGTTACAACCTCTGTGGATGAAAAAGACCATTATGAAATAAATATTTTAGTAAAACAATAATAATAACGACGACTGTCTATGTAACACATTAATTTGGTATAATTAATTATGGAATCACTTTAATTATTCATACATTTACTGCACCCAGCCCAAAGACCTGTATGTCATCTAATATTGTGTGCAGTCGCTGTCAAACATGATGCAGGATCACTATTGTGTGATGTAGCCTATCAGAATGTAGTTACAGTATATGCCACCTATATTCAAAATATAGGGCAAATACTGTCCCTGTAAGGATTTTTTGTCTGATATTTAGGCCATATCATATAATTTTGTTTGAAAATACTGTAAAAAAAAAATAAATAAAAATAACTTCTACATTTTATTCAGCTACATTTAAATATAATTTCACGAGTCCGCGTTGATAGTAAAAGCATGTTTGGCGAGCTTTCAAGGGAGAGCCGGGAGTTTGGTTCCGTGGCTCAGAGTCCGGCTCGAACCCTGCGTGCACCCCATGGACGGAGCGAACGGCGGAGAAGGGGAGGCGGAGGGAAATGCAAAAACGAGATTCGGAAGGGAAGGAAACTATAGTAGAAAGATAGCGACTGGATTGGCTTACGATGTGGGCGGTGCTGATTGAGAGATTGATAACAGCTGATCTGAGTTTAATTTCAATGTAGCTTTAATAAATTGTTTTGATCAACTCACATTAAAGTGCCACTATTATGGATTATGAAAGGTTCATATTTTCACTTTTGGAGTCCCCAATAACAGGTTGATATGCATGCAAGGTAAAAAAAAACCACTTTTTTTCTTATATGCATTTTTTTAAATTTTTATTATTAGCTCAACGCCTCTCAAACAATTCACTCAATTATTATTTTTTTCAAAATCCCTCCTTTGCGTGATGCTAATCTGCAGTGATTGGTCTATTTTATTTAAAGCAGTGTTTGTGATTGTTAGCAGTGCTACTTGTGTACAGCCGTTACCAGGGAAACTAGCTATTTTTAACGCTCTAAAAGCAGCACCTTTCAGATTTAAAACTTTGCTGGAAGTTTTTATTCACTTTTACTGCATGAACGTCGCTTTCTAAAAACGATAAAAGGGCCACTTAGCAAGAGCAGCACAAAGCAGTGTTTCTTTACAGACTTTTTGAGTGAATCGAGTGAGCCAATGATTACAGTGTACATGCATTCATGCCACCTCAGTCTCTGCGAACATACCTTCAGTAAATACCTCTTCTGATGCAGCTTCTGAAAACATTGTTTGTGTTATCAATTCTGTGTTGAATCAAAATATTTCTTTCTAAAACCATTTTTTGTAATGTCTATTCAATCTATTCTCATTTGAAACAATATTGACTTTTGGACAATTCTAATATCAAATTAATGTGCAATTAATTTAATTCAATTGATTTATTTATTAACACATGAAATAATATGTATTGTAGCCTAAAGAAAATCACACGTTTGTTTCTAATTTCAAAGGCTCTCATTTTCGAAACACAGAAGTGCTGAGAATGCTTTTGGAAAACAGACCCCTGTATGTGATATGTGAATCTCAGCAGACTTTAATGGCAGCTGTTTCCTGCAGTAACAGGAATGTTGAGCATCAAGCAGTCTGGCAGTCCGTCCTCAGTTTTCTCCATGTCTGTTTAAAGTTTTTTTGGCTTCAGCGGGCCTGTGATATCTGTGAAGTATTGCTGTGTGTTTGACTGCACAGGAAGAGTTGAGGTGTCACTTTAACGGCTGATTTCTGTCCTCGTCTGACCTGCTTTCCTGGAGCGTCCAGGCCTCTTCCATTTAGTGTGCAGAGCATATGATGAATTTCTGAAGCACCGTTCATTAATATGTCGGAGGAGTAACTGTGCAACATCCACTTGATATTTGGCAAGTGCTGTTCATGGTGAAGGGCTAAATAGACTTTTCCAACACGGCTTCCAGAGGCCATTCGTAAAGTTATCTCTGTGTTTGACATAACCTTTTCTAGACATTCAAGAAATTACTTAACATAGCTGGCTAGATGCGTCATGATGCTCATGGTAGCTCATGATAGCTCATGGCTGTCAGCTGTACGCCGCTGGTGCCGCCCTATCCAGAATTCCATTTTTCTGTGGCAGAACGGCATGTCCTTGCTTCCCCCGAGAGCAGTAAAGCCCACTCTGAAAGTCTGACTCATAACAGGGCGGTGTGCGTCTGGCCCACTTGGCTGTGAGATTGACCTCTGGAGCGGTCGTGGGTGCCGGGAGTGAGCACTGTCCCTTCAGACGGACCTCATCCCACTGAGGAATTTGTTTACTTGTGGCGGAGGAGCTACAAATAACGAGCGCGTTTGTGTACAACAGAATAACTTCCTGCTCTCCAGGCAGGCTCATAACATAAACAGGTCGAAAGGGGATATAGTGGACACTTTCAAAAGATTTAGTACGGTCTTACAAAACATTTGTTTGTTTTTTCTTGTTGCAGTCCACTTACAGTGTTAGTCAAGGTGTCTTGGATCACATTCTTTGTAATTATTTTTCATCGTATTTCTCACCCTCTCGTTGAATCTTACAATTAAACAGTCTGCACTGGAATGGGTTTTCAGTGGCAACCATAGCATGTCAAAGTGGGCTTCAGTTGAAAATTAAATCTAAATTTAGCTGATAAGCAAACAAATATGTTTCATATCAATTAAACCTCTCTCTTAATTTTTTTTATTTGAAAGTTTTAGTCCTCCATACATTTGTCACCTCTCTAATGGTGTTTGTTTTTTGTGTTCACAGGCTTTTGGCAATGCTAAAACGGCCCACAATAACAACTCTAGCCGCTTTGGGAAGTTCATCCAGGTGAACTATCAGGAAAGTGGCACAGTTAGAGGGTAAGAGCTGCATTTGTCTTTGTCTGCAATGTTGTACACTCTCAGAAATAAAGGTACAAAAGCTTTTCAAATGGTACACGTTTGTACCTAAAGTGTCCATTTTGGTACCTTAAAGCACATATTCTTTTTTAAAATGTACATTTTGAAAAGGTACCGTCACAGTGGCAGCTTTGCATCTTTATTTCAGATATTGTAGAGGTGTTTGAACGCCTGTACAATTTTGTTTTTGTCCTTATCTAGAGCATATGTGGAGAAATACCTGCTGGAGAAGTCCCGGCTCGTCTATCAGGAACACAATGAAAGGTACTGGATCTTGTATGATTTGTTGATGCTGTTGTATATTCATTTCAACAGTTAAGAAATGCAGCTGAAGTCAGCAGCCGAATTTAAATATTTTGTAATTATATCAATATTATTATACTGGACTAGACTATGGTTTATTTCAACTGGAGAGAGAGAGTGTAGATTTGGTAGAAGCTTGGGAGGGAATGAATCCAGTAGTGAACATGTGGGAATCATTTCTGTTGTCAGAGTTTGTCAGTTTATGTGTGTGAATCTCATCTTAATCTACCGACTGTCATTACTAGTCCCACTGGCTTAATGGCATGAGGGTTTATGAAGGTTACCATAATTTCCTTGTATTTGGGACTTTGGTGTAAACCACAGCAGTTAGACACATGCTATATCAAACTGAAACCAGCTTAGTATCATGTGATGCAAAACATGATAAAGTGACGATCAGTAACTGCTATTCTTAGTATTTGTCCTTACCTGCTGGGTCAATGACATGACATTTTATATATACAGACACACTAAAATACAGTGAAACGAAATATTAGTTCAAACAGTATTCAAACCATTCAAACAGTATCAGAAAATAGGTATTCATTGGGGCTATCATTGGGGCTGTTCAGAAGGTATGCATTTGTACCTAAAGGTCAGACTCAGCAGTAATGTAAAGTAATGCAAGATTACTTTAAGCACCTAGTAAAGTAACAAATTGCTTTTTTAATTTTGAAGTAAATATCTGAGTTACTTTTTCAAATCAGTTACTTTGTTTCCCATGTATTGACTGACAGCTCTTGTGTTGCCATGTCCAGAGAATATTAAAAGCTAGCCCTGTCCAGATTTAAAAAGTAACTCAGAAGTAACACACTGCGTTAATTTCCATAAAAAGCAATGTAATTAGTTACTTTTTTAAGCAGTAACACAATATTCAAATGCGTTACTTTTAAAAGTAACTTTCCCCAACACTACATATTAGTATTAAATGTACATATAATTATATAAAAGGTACAAAAGTGAACCTTTTGAAAAGTTACTGTCACAGTGACAGCTTTTGTACATGTTTTTGAATTACTTGAATGACCTTTTTCTTAATTTCAGAATTTTTTTTATTTTTATTTTTTTAAGGCGTAAACGTCTAGACTAGGCTGTAGCCCTTTTGTATTTATAAGCAGATACATTGTTCACACTTAACCTGACGTTACATTGGTTTGTGCTTCCAGGAATTATCATGTGTTTTACTACCTGCTGGCAGGAGCAAGTGAAGAGGAAAGGACATTGTTCCACCTCAAAAAACCTGAAGAATACCATTACCTCAATCAGGTACGTCCTGATACCGCTGCATGCACCATACTCACCATCAGTGACCGCATTTACTACTGGTATTAACATTTGACTCAGATGATCCGATCACAAGTGGTCAGCTGAGCCACATTGCCATTCACATCTGGCATTAACATGCATCTCCTGTGACCACTTGCGATCGAATTTCATTGAGGGGAGGGTCTCTGATTTCATGGCCACTTGCATCACATGCTATGTCAGTGTGTCACTGCATGTTGATGTCAGGCTAACGGAAGATGTTCCATGAAGTCACGTTTTTGTGTGGGCTTTTCCAATTTCTTGAATGTTTTCTCTTTGAGTCTAGCTTAAAGCCTGCAACAGTAGACCATTATTTTGTTGATCGTTGTCCTGAGTGCATCAAGACATGTATGCTTTTACATGCAATTGATATATGCAAAGGACGCATGCGTGTTTCTCAACATCCTGAAACGTGGTTGGAGAGATCCACTGTTTACACATGGAGCTGTTAACCCACATATGAACGGGCATCCTGGGATGGTTTCTTTAAAGGGGAAAAAAATCGTTTATGTTATCATTCGTGTAACACAAAAAGAGATTTTGAAGAATGTTCATGCTGCTGTCTTCCATACAATTAAAGTATTTGGTAACCTAGGCTCTATATCTTTAAAAAGGCACTATAATAGAATTATTCAACATTCAGTTCAATTCAATAATTAGAGTTCATCAATACCAGCTTGGACATTCTGCTATATCAATTGTATTGCTTCTTTAGTGTAAATGTTAATTCTAATTTTACGGATCAATTATATGTTTTTTCACGAAATCAGTGACCCAACTTGTTTCAGGTGCAGCAAGAGTGTCCCTCTTTAGTATGTAATTGTCCTCTGACATGATTTTGTGTGACAGTAATAGCTACACACTGCATTGTCATTGACTTTTTTCAGTTTTATGATTGGTGTTACCCATTGTTAAGGTGCAGTACTGCTTCGTACTATGATAGAATTTCAATCTAATAGTTAGTGAAGCTGGATTTTTTCAATGGTATGAATAGTGTTAATAAGATCGATATTTCATTGTTTAATACTTGTACCTGTATGTCAGGACCATGGCACGCCACCTCCGATGTTAAAAATCAACAAAGCTTTGTTGACAAAATTGGGTGGCAGCAGTTTTTTTGTGGTGTGCCCTTGTGGAGTCAGTTTTTGTCATGAGTGCGTGTCAGGCAGCTGCTCTCTGAGGCCGTAACAGACCCATTGACAGATTCACTCTCACTGGGCAAACAGGAAGGAGGGGAAAATGGAGGAAACAGATTCCACAGTTCATTCCTTTCAGCTGGCCCAGTGGTCTCGCACACAGAGACGCTTTAAAACCTAATCCCCCCACAGAAAGCAGCCCTGTGCTCCTAACATGCCCCTCATTTCCATAACACACACCTGCCTCATGCTTTTGTCTCTGTGTGAAAAGCTGTTGCACGCAGCCATCCAGTCTTTTGTTTGTGTGTGTGTATCTGTTTTGTCATATGAAATGTTAACTGCTCAGGAATATTAACAGTGCATGTGTTAATAACCGTTCTGGTTTAGTATGTCTGTGTCTGTGTGTGCAAACAAAATTAGAAGAGCTTTCTTAAAACAGCTCAGTCACGTTTGCTAGCTTTTACATCACACAGTAAAAATATCACAACCGCTAGTGGGTTTTTGTTTGACTAGACAGTCATCACGACCCATTCCTACTCAGTCATTTTGACCAGCGTTTGACAGTCACTAGCAGAGGTCTTGGGGTTTCGCATACAGAGGATCTCTGTTGTCTCCGGCCAAGAGTCCCTCTTTTTGTCCTTGATCTCATGTGTCCATCTGGCGCAGACTGCACATACAAACTCCTCTGTGCAGTTACATATTCAGCAGGAAAAACAGAAATATCAAGTTAGGGCTACATGCGAAAGTCCAAGGCTCCAGTGAGCTGGGCAACTTAATAAGGAAGAAACTTTAGAGGTGTGAATTCTTGTCGTTTTTTTCCCCAAGTACCATTATAGTCGCTCTTTCTTAACTTCAGTCTCTAATGTCTTAAAGCCTCAAAAATGTGGAGAATTCACATAAAAAAACATTCACAGAAATATATGCCCAGTTTCGACTGTGGCTTGCAGATTTAATCTAGCCAGTTGTTTTGCTTTTGCTAATGGTCAAACCGTTTTAAAGGTTGTTAGGTAAGAGCAAATATTAAGTGTTATTAGGTTTAGTTTATTTATTTATTTATGGATTAGATACAACAAACGGTCACGTTTTACAGCATGTATTACTTTAATTTACTAATCATATAGAATCCATATCAAATTAACCACAGTTAAAAAATCTTTGTTTTTCTTGTTAGCTATTGTAATATTAATGTTAACATACTGTATAGAGTTTACTTCATTGTAAACTTTTACCACATTCTTTATAATTGCATAATTTCTTAATTTTATCAATCTAAATGTAAAGATTTATTAATTTCTCTTTTTTTTTTTACATTTTTTTTTTTTTTTTTAAATAACCGGCTTCAGCATCTGTCATGTCAGTTTGTGCCGTCTTTTGTCATAATCTATTCGGTACATATGTCATTTTGTGCTTTTGCCTTGTCGGGATGGTATGCTAGCATACTACTTCGATCCATACTGTTCAGTAGGCTGTTTGAATTATTTACCGAATGCATTTGTATTTACCTTTTTCTTTAGACATGTGAAACATTTTATAGTGTGCAGCAATAATGTTTAAAAACCAGGGCATGCTGCACTAGAGAACACTCGCTGAATCAAAAATGCTACATTGATATCATACTGCCATCTGAGTATCTCATGTGTCACTGTAAAGAAAACAGTACGAGTAGTGTGACAGCACCCCATTCCGAGCATAGCCTTTTCTAACCCAGACCATGTGGCTATATTCTCTAATGCTTTTGTTCTCCCATTTAAAAACTGCATGTGTTTAACAGGCATTGTGTGGAATGTCGCTCTAATCCCATCTACCTTACTTCCAGATGACAAAGAAACCTCACAGGCTGCCCTGGGAAAATTACTATGAGAACGAACCGGTCAGTATTAAAATAATGTGTCGTCGCTGTACAGAGAAGAGTCACTGGCTCCACAAATCGCTTTCCATAGCTTTTTTTTTTTTTCTTCAATACACCACTCCCATCCTCTCTGTCTGTGTGTGTGTGTGTGGCTCGGGATGTAATTAGTGCGCTCACTGCATTTCACTGGCTTTCTCTTAGGCTGTGCATATTGTTTGGTCATTGTGTTTAAGAGGTGTTCCCTGATCTGGCGTCATTCAATTCTTCTGCTTCTTTAAATAGATTGAACTCTAGGCATCTCGGTCAGATCTCTGTTGCCAAGTAAACACAACAGTCGGTTGGATAAGACTGATAAGCAATAGTGCAAACAAGTTTGTTTTTTGCATTGGGAGGGTGCTACAAATGTAAACTTGAGTTCTTACACTCTAATAACACATAGAACTAATTCCAGACTTCTCTAGTGGAGAATTAATGAGTTAAACAATACTGTTGTCACAACACCAAAAATGCAGCAGTTGCATAGTTAGTACAAATACCAGTAAATGTATGTTAAACAGTGTTTAATGATAATTCAAATGAGTTAATTATTAATGCTAATAATAATTATAAGTAAATACATTAAAAAGCACATCGATTTAAAATTATTTTCACATAATAAGTAAGTAATTTAATAATTAACAAAGAAACATAATACTTACTTATATAGAACATATAATTATTGTAGATTGACCATGTTGCCATCTCCATCTTGCCAACTATAACCATAAATTCATACTGATCCTACCTTGAATGGGCAGTTTTACAAATCAAATATAATTGTATATCAATGCTCTACCAAATCTATAAGTAAATATTACAAATAATATAATTTTCCTTTTGTTTTGACATATTTGAAGGATGAAATAAAACTTTTCCTGTAGTAATGTATTACGAAATGGGAATAATCCCTTTAAATTCATATTTAAAGTGAATTTCCTGCTCCGTGTTTGATGTCGTGACTAGACTACCACTGGAGATCTGATTGTTTATTGCCGTAAACAGTTTTTCGTGCACTTGGAATCAAGCAAAGCCACATACTTTAGATTAAGCTTGATTTCTAGAGGTCTGAGAAGTTTAACACTCTACTACATGAAAACAACTCACACAAACCAATGACCAAATCAACGGGTATGTTGGCATGATTGCTGTTGTTTTTCCTGATTGTTGGTTTGGTGTCTTTGTTCTCTGTCAGGGGTCTCAAACTCTCAGCCCCTGGATATGGCCCCTAAATGTCCAACAACAAAAGATCGCACATTATAATAAACATAAACATTCCATTTAATTAGAGTTTGAGACCCCTGCTTTTTTTTTTGCCTGGTTTTGGACTTCCTGTGCCGTGTTTAAATTCACAGTGTACATTCTCATGAGTGATTGTTTAAATAAACAACAATCAGAAGGTAAGTGTTCATAATTTGAAGCACATGAGGCTTCTGTACAGAGCTATTGCGTCATATTAATGTTATTTTGCTGCAAACACAAAACGTAATATGCCTGTCTGTCTGTTTGTTCAGGTCTGTTTTGCTTAAAGTTTTACAACATTTAACTTTTTTTTTTTATACATATCCTTCCCTGAAAATGTGAATGAGGTAAAAAACACAAAACAAATCGGCACGACTGGGTTCAAACCATAAAGCTTACAGGGTTTCAGCTTAGTTTGCTTTTCCACTGCTCTGGTATGCTATAATTTTGCCATCAGTAATGAAGCGAGGCGATGGAGACACTGTCTCATTAAGAGAAGGACATGTGTGTAAATTTGACTGTGTTGTTGTGAGTAGGAAGCAGTCGTCTGCCAGCTGGAGCCGACCTCTGTGGATGGCAGAAGTTTTGCTTTCACATGTCTTTCACAACACTGTGCACCACTATAGTGAAAGATCATTTACAAGTACTGACATCCCTTAAAATGATGAACTACAGATGCAACTACAGGGGAAAAAAAAGCAGCGTACACATGGTGTAATACAACGCCAGGCATGACGCAAATGTATTGTACTAGTTTCAGCCCGACATGTTTATCATTTTTAGTCCAGTACCACATTGTTTAAATAGCAAATGCACTTGTGCCCATCTGTTCGCCCATTGGCGTGCTGATCTGAAAATGAGGTGTGTTCAGGCACATAGCTGTTTTGAGGCCACTGAAAACGATTGCGCCATTGACTAATTAAAACCTGGTCTAAAGTCAGTGGCACAGTAGTTTTTTCATTTATGTAAAAAAAAAAATTGTCTAAAAAGGTGCCCCTATTATGAGTTCTGAAAGGTTCATATTTTGGTTTTTGACATGCATGCAAGGACAAAAAAACATAAATCTTTCATATGCATTTATTTTTACATTATTTGTTCAACAACTCCCAAACAATATGTTCAGTGATTAATATTTCCAAATTCCTCCAGTGATTTGGTCGAAGCAATGTTTGTGAGCTTTTAACACCCCAAGAGTAGCTCCTAGTGGCACAGAATGAATTTGCACTTTCATTCAGACCAAAACGAAGGAAGCGCTTTTCTCTGAAGAAGCGTTCAGCCTTTGCTGCCAGTTTACAGTTTTACGGATTAAAAATAATTAGTTGAATTTTGGGTTAAAAACAAATTAATAAATAAAAAAAACCTGTTATTTTCTGTATGAACCTAATTAGACCAATGTTTTTTTCCATGCATTCAATTTTCTAAGTGAAATTAAGAAATCAGACATCAAAGACAGTACTGGCTAAGATATGCCCTGTTATTAAGATTTGGCTTAATCTGGTAATTGCATTATTTTGGCCAGTATAGTTATGGTCACAACATATTGTGTATGTTTCTAACGCTACATTGAGAACAACAGATCTTGCAGATGGGAAATCTCTTTCATGCTGCGATTTCTGAAAGTATAAATTGATTCATCCAGATTTACTTTGTGGGATGGTGCGCACACACAGTGAAAATGCTTTGCTTGTTCCATTTGATGGAATGAATCAAGTCATAAATTGCTACTTTGCGTATTGCCTTTGCTGGTGTGCCAGATTTCCAACGTGTGTGTAAAAGGCAAATCACTCTGAATTTTCCACTGCATGGGCAGAACATGCATATGCTAACATTCACCAGGGCCCTAATTTTCAACCAGAAAAAATGTGGCGGCTCTTGCTTTTTTGACCAAACTTCATAATGACATGGTGCTCCGAGTCAATCAGCCAAACCCTGACAGTTTCTCTCTGGAGCGTTGGCAGCACAAAAGCCCCCGAAAACCAAAAAGGCAGCTCTACTGTACACATTTGTGTTTGAAAGCATTCAAGCGGCTGAAACACAACATACTATTAGCTTATTATTATGTGTTAATGTGCATTTTGGATACACTAATGGAACATTGTTGTGTTTATAAGCCTTTTAAAGAGATACTAAAAGTAATTAAATTATACAAATGCATAGCAAACTACCTATGAGGACACCTCAGACTGTGACTGTGGTGTGAACTGGTGTTTAATTGTTTGAAGTGCTGGTAACCTTTCTTTCATGTTGAAACCAGCAGGATTGCTTCACAGTTGAAGGGGAGGATCTTAAACATGACTTTGAGCGCTTGCAGCTGGCTATGGAGATGGTGGGCTTCCTTCCCACCACCCGTAAACAGTGAGTTGTCCAAAACACTGGCCCCCTTGTGCACATACACAAAACAAAATTGCATGCAATTTTCATAAATCAAAAAAATAAATAAGTTTCCTATTCCAACCTGTAAGGATTATATAAAATTAAGCATTTTTTCAGCATGAAGTGAAAGGGATTGTACTCCCAAAAGTTTAAATTACAAGCCATCCTAGATGCATATGACTGTCTTTTTTCAGACAAATGCAATCAAAGTTATGTTTCAAGATGTCCTGGCTTATCCAAGCTTGGCAGTGAATGGAGATTTTGAAACCAAATAAAGTGCATCTGTCCATCATAAACAGCCGTTCACACAGTTCCAAGGAGTTAATAAAGACCTTCTGAATTGATTTAATGTGCTGAACAATTTTCTTCTCCCTTGCAGGATTTTCTCTCTGCTGTCAGCTATTCTTCATCTAGGGAATATCAGATACAAGAAGAAGATATACCGGGATGACTCCATTGACATCGGCAATCCTGAAGTTCTGCCTGTGGTGTCAGAGCTCCTTGAGGTACAGGATAATTGAAACACAAAACGCATGGTTAACTCTGCTGTAAACATTGTGATTTGAACAGGCATGATTTCCTTTAGGGCATGGTATTTAGAACCTGCGGGTATTTTTTTTTGGTTTTTTTTGAGTGCAATAGAATTATTAGTATTGGTCTCTCTTTTCAGTGCAATAGTGTAAGAGGAAAGGAGCATTCAAGCTTCGATTAGGACACAGAAGTAGCATTAAAGCAGTCTATACAACATTTTAAAAAAAATATATATTTCCCTCCAACAAGCTTTTTACCCGAGAAACACCGCTACCACTAAGTACGTTTAAACTCAAGAACTCAATCATAAATAAAGCAAATTCACGTACCATCAGAACCTGCTTAGCAACAATTAAAAAGTACCTTCTCAAATCTGCAATGTTAGAGCAAGATTTGGAATATAGCATTTTAAGCTCTGCGTGTTCAGGCTTGCCACATTCACCGTACACACATTTCAAGATATTTGAACAGTTCTCTTGGAAAAAAAAGAGGAAGGCTGGGTTACTTTTGCACAGGATTTGGTCAGCAAACCGGCCTACTCAAGGAAGTAGATTGAGTTCCTGAATGAAGGCCATGGAGCCCTGTACTATGGGCCTACAGGAAATAGGATGCGATTGCCCAGAGCCTTTGAACTCAACACATACATAATGTATGTACATACCTTTCTATACCAGGAGCTCTTGTGGCCTAATAGCATGATCAAAGCAAACCTGGCCTTTATCTTTAGACATACACTTTCATGAATCTCTCTGAAGAAAAGAGAGAATGAACACTCAAGTGTTTTTACATTTGCCCTCAGACAGCAGAGAAAAGGAAATGTGTGCGCAGGCCTGCTTGAACCTTGAAAACACTGGAATATATGCAGATGAGGCCAGTCCAGAGCTTTGATGAGCCCTTACACATCTGTTCATGATTATAGAGTTGAATGACTCAACATCAGGCCCACAGAGTTTATATAATTAGTACAGTAGATGTAGATATCTTTGCCAGTGTGCAGAGACCAGACACATATTTTTCACAGTTCACTGCTGGGTTCATTTCGGTCCTTTAACGTGTTAATGAACAAGCGTTGGCCTGTGTTGAGGTCTCTTGATTGTCCGCATCGTCTCTGGCACCATGTGTGCAGAGTTGGGTTTGAAACAGATGTGATGATATACTGCTAAGGCAATATACTTTATATAGTTTATTTGCTAATATTATTATAACTGTATTGTATTTATTTACTGGGTAATAATACTGTATTATTTTAATAATATAGAATTGTGTGAATAGGACTTCATTGTGTTTCATTGCAGTTTCTCTCTGTCTTAAGCAACCCAAAAGCCAATTTTCTGAGTGCTACCGGATGTTTAAAGGACAATTCAACATTGCAGGCCCCAAAGTCAACAACTGAAAAGAAATCTTTCTCATGGTCATTAGTTCAGCTTGATGCTAGTAATGTTTTGCTCCATGTCCATCTACTGTATGCAACTCTTGAATTAAAGCTGTAGCGTGATCAGTATCTTTAAAATTCAGCATAATATGAATAATTGCAGACTGTACAAGTCCTAGTAGTTATCTGATTTTGCTTTTGTATGCTAAAAATGAGAAACCTGTCTTGTATCATGATAGGTCAAGGAGGAAATGCTCTTTGATTCCCTGACAACACGGAAAACAGTGACAGTGGGCGAGAAGCTGATAGTGCCATACAAACTGGCTGAGGTAAGTCTTTTTTGTGTGTGTGTGCAGGGTTAACCTGATTGACGTAACCAGAATTAAGTAATTTTTTACGTAAGTTTTTGAGCCTTATTCATGTATCGCAAATTTTACAAGAGGCATCATGACCTACATTTAGCAATTTATGTTGCGTGTTATTGTTAAGGACACACTTGAGAATCAATATTTTAAAATGACTAAATGCGGTATAATAAATAGTAGTCCAGCTGTGGTGAATGTTAATGTCTTTTTCAGAATAAACCATATGGAATGATGTTCATGTAGTCAGTGTCTAAATATAAAGGTCTTTTTGCGGCCTGTTTTTGGGGCCTTAATAAAAGGTTAGATCAGTTTTAATTTTTACATATTTTTCAATTCATCTCTTCACTGAAATGAAGCTCACACTGAAGTAATGTGTTTCTCAAAGACTTTTTTATGCTCCATCATCATAATTAGAACCAGCGATGGGCTTTTTAGAGCTTTTATCCAGCGTTATGACTCTGTTCTCCTGTCATCTTTAAATAATGGATTGGCAAACTCTTTTATTAATATCTTTTATTAAAATAACAGTCACAGACTTCATAAATTCCTTGAACTTCATGCGCTTACAGATTTAAAACCTAAAATCTGTGCAGATATAAGATCACTTATATAGTAGCCCCAAATAAAAGTTTTCTCCCCAAAAATAGAGTCTCTATATTTTAAGTCATAGCATTGCAAAATATTAACAAAATACATCTTTGCATTACTAGGCTTCTAGATGTACTGTATTTAAACAGAATGTTTGCTCAGATGCAGCCCAGCATAGAAATACAATTGCATAAATCTATAAATAATGCTAATAGAGTTTGACTGAAATACATTATGTAATGATGATATGATGTGATATGTCTTATGAGTGAATAATGGAGTCATTCATTAGATTTTTCATGAATGGGTAATTGAATGAATATTTAGAAAAAAAGCATACATGTGATACAGTATTATTTAACTTTATATCATATGATCTGCTGTAAATATAAGACAACTGCGGGAAGCATTTTAATTACATTCTAATAGGATTTATTGACTGTTTTCTCTCTGGATTTATTGTATATCTATTGTTGTATAGCTGATTTGAAAGCAAAACAAGTCTCCCGAGTCTCCTCCGTGTGACGTGGACCCAGAAACACCGCTTTCATGTAGACGGATCACATATGGTGCACTGTCATATCTCTGATTGTTTGCGAGTGTGTATTAGAGAGGCTGCCACAGTCCATAATGAGAACCAGCTCGGATTCCTCTTTCAGTTCATCCGATAGTCTTCTAAATCAACACATCTAATCACTGTGGTTGGCTCTTGGAAAAATATTTTCTTTCTGGTTCAGCTGAAGTGAAGATCAAGGCTATCCCTACAATAGCGTACTCGTCTCTGCCGAACTTGAGTTTTGCAATGGTTAACTAATATGTATTTGCGATACAGCATGTCATTCCCGAGACAGGATGTGATGATGTGATGATTCACTGCTAAGACAGCTCATAGACATGTTATTAGTAGTATTGGAAGGAAGTATTTGTTTCGTCTCAGTGAACGTATTTGCATTACGTCATCACATTTGTACTATCTATGTTGGTTGTAAAGGTCTCTTTCATGATCATTAAATCGATTGGGCGATGGTTTTCACTCTTTTGCAGGCTGTGACGGTGCGGGACTCCATGGCTAAGTCCCTGTACAGTGCCCTTTTTGATTGGATTGTGTTCCGAATCAATCACGCCCTGCTCAACCAAAGAGACTTGGCAGAATCAGCCAAGGTAAAATCATTTCTGTACTGAAGAATGAGTGCTGGATGCTAGCAGGGGCGTTAACTTCAAAAAGATGAGCCCTAGTGAGTCACCTGACAGCAATTACATTGCACAGCAGGAATATGAGTTTATCTGACAGAGACGCACCCTGTTTTTCTGTGGCTCTCACTGCTTTAATCTTTAAATTATGGATAGAGACATTATGTAATGGGATATATTCAGCCACACTGACTGGGCCCCTGCTGTTATGTAAAATTCATTTAAACATTTCTGCTAAAAAATTTTGTTAGAGTAAAGCCTGAAATGAAGGCAAAGTAAGTGAATGAACACAGACAGATCAGGCTACACAAGCTTACTTGATTAAATTGATTAGAATAATTTAGTTAAACGTTCAGGGGATCAACTGAAGTTCAGTTTCAACCCATCGTAATATTATTTCAGCTCGTGTTGACCTGTTTCACCTTTGTTTAGTCTCTGAAGTGTAGTCATTGTTTGCACACAGCTTTTTGCACTTGACTGACTCAAAGCATGAACAGCAGCCAATTGCAGTGCGTTAACTTGCACAGTAATTATGCATTTTTAGAGACATGAAACTATATTTGCAGTATTTAAAAATAGCATTTACTTAGGCCCACTTATTTGGGGTAACACATCTAACAGATTTGTTTTAAACATATATTTATATAGATTTTTTTATGCTCTTCTTAGGGATGCACCAAATGTCTTTTCAAAAAGACTGAATTAATTATTAATTAATAAAGAAACAATAAAGAAGTAAAATAAAATAAATCAATAAATATTTTTTGCTATTTATTGTATTCAGTGGTGGAAAAAAAAGCTAAAGCCTGTGTTCGGTATTCAGCCTACAGTCCAGTGTTGGTGGTGCATCCCTAATTTTTCTGCCATGCCATGCCCCTGATACATCAGGATCATTATTATACTTGTATATAATAACAGTAATATATAGAACTCAGACTTTGCTGCATGCTCATGTAATTTTATTTGCAGCATTTTATTTTTTTTCTTCATATATATATATATATATATATATATATATTGTGCATAGTGTGTTAGTTTTGCTCTGAACTTGAGCAAGTTAGCTAATATTAACTAACCTGTAGACCTGTTTATTGCTAGTTGATACAGTAATGAACACTATTGCCCCCTTCAGTTTGTTATTGCCATAGTGACACAAGAATGTGCTTAAAATCTCCTAGAACTCAAAACGAGTATTTTCTGTCCTTATTCTCTTCCTTCTTACTTCTCATCATTTTTTTCAGATCCTGTCCATCGGGGTTCTCGATATCTTCGGTTTTGAAGACTACGAGAACAACAGCTTTGAACAATTCTGCATCAACTTTGCCAATGAAAGACTCCAGCACTATTTTAACCAGCACATTTTTAAGCTGGAACAGGTAATGTTTTTTTTCTTTCTTTAATTTAAAAGCTGGACCCAGAGATAACCATCAGCTTCTTTCCCCACACACAGCTCAAGATTATAGCGTAATAACAGTTTTATTGCCAGCAATTAAGACTCAAGTTGTTTTGACTGCATACAGAAAAAAATAAGTACCCACATATTGCTCGACTGAATGTAGAATCAAAGGTTTGCGATCTTTATTTTTGTGTGTCCTTGAAGTATATGAATTTATCATCAATACAGCCCAGGGTTGATGTTGTACTTATGTAAATTAATGAAAAATCTGGGGACACATGTTTTTCATTACTTGAGCTTGCTTGAAAATTGCATTAGTAAGTCTAGAGACTAGAGTATAGAAACTTGAGAATGGTCCAATTTTTATTTTGGCCAATAAGAAACCACCTAAAAATGCCCTGGGAATGACCTGCGTCCTAGCATTGTGATAATCTTTACACAAGCTCACCTTTTCTAAATATAATAACTATGGAAATCTAGATTCTTGGAATTGTGTGTTTCAGTGTAATATACTTGGATAAAAAAAAAAAAAAAAAAACAATTCATCAAAAGAACTGTAACCATTAGATAAGTCTATAATGGGTTGGGTTGATGAATGCCTTAGGCTGTGTGATCATGTGAGGAAGACTGTCATTAATAGTAGCAGTTTCACACAAATAAACCGTTTGATAATGAGACAATAAAAAAGGTTGCTATACTTCAACCTCAGACAAAGAATCGCGTCTCTGTAATAATGTGTTTTCTCAATGAGGCCATTCTCTTAGGATGACTAAAGAGGCAACCAATCAAAGTAATGACAGCCTGTCAAAGCCGTGCCTTTGTGACGCACCTCAAAGTATATGTTTGCTCAAAGAGGGTTTGTTAGTTTAAGTTTCTAGTCAGTCCAGTGTCCAGATTTGATAAACTCACTTTGACAGATTTGCTTGCACAAGGTACATTTATCCACACAAATCACACACCATCATAGGAAGCGTTGCTTTATGCAGATGTGCAAATAATAGTCTATCACTCATGGGTTTAGCACTTCATTTCTCCTTATATTGACACACGATCCCTGTGAGCAAATGTTTTAAACTGCTTTTCTTTATAATATACTTATTTTAGGAGTTTCAATGTAGTTTCTGGTGCTTTGAGTCATTTACGATAGCATTATTTTTTGGTGCCTTCATATCATACCAATCAATGTTGTCATGATGTCATTTTTAGACATCCATGATTAAACATGTGACATTTGTGGCTCAAGAGATTGGTTCAGAAATGTACTTAAATTAGCGCTGTCAAATGATTAATCATGATCAATCACATCCAAAATAAAGGTTTTTGTTCGCTAAAGTTTGTGTGTGTGTAAACTCACACATGCATGTATATATTATGAAAAATGTTATGTTTTAATATTAAATGTATTTATATATAATATAAATTATATGAATATAAATATATACCTGTAATTGTATGCAAATACAGTAAATAATAATTCAAAATATATAATGTATGAGTGCACATAATAAATATACAGAGTACACACATATAGTATTAACAAAACCTTTTTTTGGATGCAATTAATCGTTTGACAGCACTTATTTAAATTGTGCCTTGCTGGGAGGTCCTGCTCCAGCCAAGCAACTTCCATTGAGATGAATGGGAACGGCTAAGCTCATGTTGAACTCATGTTAAGGATCCTGGGTCATTTTGATGTTCCTGTTAATGGAATTTTTGATTGGATTCATTTGAAAGCCTAGCGAGTATTGCCACAACAGTTTTTCTGTTTGTTCCTTGATAAAAGTGCAGGAATTTTGTTGCGTCTGCCAAGTTCCACGCTTTAATTGCTCTAAGAGTTGGAAACTCTTGGATTCAAATGTCAGGAATGAGTTCACATCCTGAGTGTATTGCCAAGTATGTCGTGTGGTAACACTGAATGTTTAATATAGACCATACCCAGGTTATCTACACAAAACATGGAATGTGACAGATTCACAGGTTACTAACATGAGTTAATATTTGACTGAAATAAAAGTTGCGTTAGTTAAGTTAATTTCCATAATTTAAAGCTACAGTTGTAGTATTTCTAGTCAAAACAGGTTAGTGTTAGATTATGAAAGTGTGGCAGGGATGCAGAAAGTCCCGCCTATCTGATGCCCATAAGCACAGCCATGCTGGAGCCAGACGCAACACCACACACGCTTTCATTAGTCCATTAATGGGCTTTTTTCATTGTGCCATTTATGGAGTTGCTGTAAATGTATTTAATTTGATTTGGAGGCTATTTGAGTACATTTCCCTTATCAGCCAAACAGAGTGCATGTGGTTGCTCGACGTTTCAGAGCGCTTCAGATGAAGGTTATATTGTTAGTATGAAATCGCTGTCATACTTTGCGTTGAGGCTTTGAACAAACCCATAACCGAAAGTGTTAGATTTTGGCAGCACAGTTGTTTTCATTACGAACAGACGTTTACGAGCTTAAAACCTTGTTCTCTCATTGACCAATGAAAGTCATCAATCTTTATCAAACTTAAACAATAGGATTATATATCATATTATCATGCTGAAAAATATAGTGAAAAGGTTTCTTGTGAATGTAATCCCCTCTTCCTTACACAGGAAGTTGAATGATAAGTGTAGATTATCTGCTTTGTTCTGCTGATTTAATACTTTTGCCTTTTAATGGGCGAATAGAAGAGAGATTCCACTGATTGTATGAAACCCTGCTAGGATTATATCCTTTATTGTTTCATTTATTTTCCCAGCGATCCAAGGAAGCAGTTGAGGAGAAAAAAGCTCCAAAATGTTAAGAATGTCTTTCATATTATTAAACCGCAAAGACCACAAAACCTCAGGCCGGCAAAAGGAAGTCTCCTCTAGAGGAACATGAAAACACTTTGCAGGCCTGTTGTTTTATTGTTTTGGCCATAGTCCAAAAAGAAAAGAATTATCCATGTACTGTAGTTATAACAGGTTTTGTGAGATGTACGCAATACACACATCTCCGGTTACTATGAAATATTCAGGAGCTGATAAACACTGGAGCATACTGTAACTGGAGCACTTTTTTTGGAATTGTTTTTTTTCGTTAATTCCTCTTATTAGTGTTGTATATGTTTCGTAGGAAGAGTATCGATCAGAAGGCATTGCTTGGCACAACATTGATTACATCGACAACACAGGTTGCATTAACCTCATCAGCAAGAAGCCCACAGCACTGCTCCACCTACTGGATGAAGAATGCAAGTATGTCTGCCTTTTTCTCTACACAACCAGAAAAATAAGAGTACTTTATGAAACCAAACAGATACAAGTATGATGTCAATTAAGTACAGTAAATATGAACTGTACTCGAGTGTTTTACCTGTGAATCAAATAAAACAAATGTAATTTCTGATTACAGTAGGAACCTAATAAACTTTTTTAGGGAAAGCTTAAAATAGCTGGAAACCTGAATCTCCACATCAGTGTTTTTCATAGCTCAAATCTCTAATGTCTCATTCTTCCTCTTCCTGTGCCTGTGTTGCTTTTCTGCTGAAGTTTTGGCAGCAGCTCTCATTCTTCCCAGGGCCAGAGGAACAGCACAGGTTTATAATATACTGTCTCCAGTAACTCGGTCATGCTCCCTAGATGACCACTTTCACTCTCTGGTTCTCAACCAGGGGGCCCACTAGGGGACCTCAGCAAACTTGTGTTGGAGCAAACGCAGTAATAGCAGCTTTTTATGATTTATAAGGAATATTAAAAATAATATGTTTTTCCCGATTAAAACAAAAATATAAAATAAAGAAAAAACTATGAAATAAAAGTGCAGAAAGTGAAATCCTGAGCAGCGCTTGCACTGAAATACAATATGTGTTATGATGGCCGATCTAATGCAGTCTCTTCCTAATGTTTTACAGCTTTCCACAGGCCACCAATCAGACCCTCCTGGATAAGTTTAAGCGGCAGCATGAGGGAAACGGCTATATTGAGTTTCCTGCAGTCATGGAGCCGGCCTTCATCATTAAACACTACGCAGGGAAAGTCAAATATGGAGTTAAGGTCAGTGCTTTTTGCAGGTACACAAAGACCTTTTTTTGGGTTTTAGGATTTATGTATCATTAATACTAAAACTTCTTTTCTTATAATGTTGCAGTTTCTGTGTGGTTTGGTTTACTTTTATAAGGCAGCATTTCAAAGCTTGCACAAAATGTGTAAATGCATGTCACGGGTACATAAAACTGTCCTCTCGTTGGTCAGAGTGCACCTGTTTATGTTCTGGGACCTGACGTCATACATTAAAATGATGTCTGCTCCAGCTGATAAATGCAAAAATATTTGAATATTGGATATTTAGGCATTTATATTTTAGATTAAGAAGTGTGTTTTTGTTTTTTTTGTAGCAGGTTTGAATGATTTGAAACAGTTTGTTGGTCAGTTGGGTTAGATTTCTTTCACACTACAAGCAAACCGCTCCAGAGTTGGCTTTCAATCAGACTGAAGACCACTTGGTTAAGGTGATCTTAGACTGATTCTTTAGTGTGGATTAAAGAGTGACTGCTGTGTATGCTCCTGTATCCCTTAAGAAACCCAACTAAAGGAGAACATTTGCCTGTTTCTGAAACAAACGCTTCAAACAACCAGTTTTGAAAACACCCTAGTATGAATAATGGGGCCAACAAAGATGTCCCGAAATCCCATTTACCCGTCTCCCAAAAATACAGTCACTACTGGTTACACATAGGCCTGGTTGATCGCTGTTTACGTTGTGACCTCTACAACACTGAATGTAAACAGGATGTGATGTCTTCGTCACATGACCTTATATTTATAGTATATAATGAGTCACTCTGTTTGTCACTCATGGCACCATAAACATGACAGTAATGAGTAACTGTGTGAAATCCCAGCATCAACTGGCCCTCTGGGCTGTTTTATGCTAACAAATCAAGGCTGGCAATGTGTACCTTCAGTACACTGAAAGATCAGAAACCTCACATTCATTTTTTTCTAAAAGTTTTTATGTATATAAAATGTTTTTTGGCAACAATAACATGCTTGGGTTTTTCAATAAAGACCAAAGACTTTCCAAAAATCAAACATTCTGACTTAAAAGACGAGTTTTATCCAAGGCTTTTATCCAAGATACTGGAAGTCATAGCGTACGATTTGACAAGCACCAATCAAAAAAGACAGAAAAAAATCACACGGTGTACACCCGGCTTAAGTTTGGCAGAGTTTGACAGTCATGAGTAGCTGATCCGCTTATTTACAATATAAAGCCTCTGTTCATGCATTACATAATGGAGCTCTGCAGGCCTCGCTTTCTCTCTTCACTGATGTTTCATTGGCTTTATTGAGTAGATGAGCCTGTATTGTTTGCTAATAGAGTTGGATGTAATAACGGGGCAGTTATCTGACTGTCTGCATGACTTGCTGTCCTAGGACTTCAGAGAGAAGAACACGGACCACATGAGGCCAGACATCGTCGCGCTTCTCAAGAGTAGTAAGAATGCCTTCATCTGCGGTCTGATCGGTATTGACCCAGTGGCCACTTTCCGCTGGGCTGTACTCAGGGCTTATTTTAGAGCCATGGTAGCCTTCAGGGATGCTGGGAAAAGACACATGGAGAAACGCAGCGGTGAGTCAAATCAAAGCTTACCTGTACTTTTTATTTTTATTTTCTGATCACATGCTTTGTACAACGGACTATTAAGCAGTACTTGTCACACTGTACCAGTGTAAATGGATATAAAATGACTACAGAAATCAAGTTTAAAAATATTTTTTTCTTATTGTGCCAAATCCAAGAATTCTTGAAACGGTAAAGATTCCGTTGGCAAAAAATACTAGTTTTGGGATTCAGTTGTGTGCCTGGCTACAAATCATATTGCATTTATTGCATTAAACACTTAAGGCTGCAGCTGGTCTATACATTTTTTAGTGTGCTAATGTTAGCATTGTATTCAAAACAATTAGCTTGCTGAGCTAATACATAAACAGTTACACAGAATATCATGCTGCCAATTATTGTAACATACTGTTTTTCTTCTTTTAAGTGCTGAGAAAACACAAAGTTCAAAAGAACAGACATTTGAAGTAGAAAACTTTATAAATGTTTTTACTGTCACATTTGATCCATTTATTGACTGTTTAAAAGAAAAAAAAAACTATAATTAAAATTATTTTGTGGTTGCACCTAGTAGTTGCTTATTAGCATGCATATTACTAAACTATTAGCAATTTATTAGTGCTAATTAAGCACATATTAATGACTTGTTCTACATGACCTTATTCTACATTCTGCAACTACCTTACTAACTGTTATTAAGCAGCAAATGAAGAATTTAATGAAGGTAAAGTTTGGCCTCAGACTTTTGGACTGTAGTGTATACTTTTTTAGGCATTGCAATGGAATTATTTATTTATGTTTTATTTATTTTTGTGATCAAGCAACTACTTTTTGTTGTTTTTGGGTCAGGCATTAGAAATGTCTACCCTTCTGGGTCCCTGAGATTTTGCGCAGTATTATCATATTTTGTCACATTTAGCTGCATAACAGTCTTTGCTATTATGTAAAAAAAAAGTAGTTAGACTGTTAAATACACTATGACAAAATGCACATAATGTGTGTATGTTTGTTAGTTAACCATGCCGTGTTAGCCCAGCTCCTCTTGCTTGTTTTCTATTGCCCTGTTCTCTAGCTTTCCAGTATCTATATTTTTTTTCTTTTTTATTACAACAGTTTGAACCTTAGTGGTTTATATTAAGGCTTTGATGTCTCACATAGAGTGGTGCTTCAGTAATCTAGTATGAACCATAAATGCTGCCCACTGCCTTTTGGGTTGCCCTTCACATAGATCACATTCACTGCATTGCACTTTGGGCCAAATCGGATTTTTAAGAGTGAACACCAACAATCACAGTCATATTCGGTCTATATCATGTATACCAGACTTTACACTGGTTTAGCTTCGCGTAGACAAGCACATCTAATTTCCCCCTATTTAATCTTTTTTCTCTTTCTTCTCTCTTTCTTGTTTGTGTTGTTTGTTTTTTGGCTTCCTAAGGGCATGAGGCTGCTGCTCCAGTTGTGAAAAGTGTGGATAGCTTTAGTTTTCTGCATCACCCTGTGCATCAGAGAAGCTTAGAGATCCTGCAGAGGTGCAAAGAGGAGAAATACAGTAAGGCTGCCTTTCCATCATCTCGTCTCCTCACTCCATGCACCCCGGGCCAAGACATGAGGACCCTATAAAATTTACTGTTACGGCTATATTAACGCATACCTCTGCAGATACACATGTACAACAGAATCATTGATTTGATTCAGAGCTGAAACTGGCAAGACTTGCCCTCATGTCTCTGCCCATGCATCTTGCACCTGTCTTGCTTTCCTGCATGATGTCAGTTTGGGCACCTGTCTTTCACTAACAGCCCTCTCTGTGGGTTTAGTCCAGCATGCATGCTTCTCGGGCAGCCCACCACTGTCCCCTCACTGGAGCCCCTGTTCTGAGCACTCGCGCCCCAGCACCCCTTCAGCTCAGACTACACACTCGTTTCTCGTGCCCTTCGAGGACAGCGGGTTCACAATAGGTCTGCTTGATGGAGGTAGCTCAGATTGCAGACTGCACACAAAAACACAAGAATCAAAAAAGATTTATGATTCCTACCTGTTCCCTCATAATTCATTTTGTAGAGCTGGGTGATATAATTGAAGTAAAAAAAGGTATTTTAAACCTCAAAATAGTGATATGTTCTAGATCTCAAAACGAGTAATTGAGGTCCATGTGTATTGTTAGGTTGAAGTGTTTTGTTTTTTTGTTTATATGAATGTAAAAGTGCAGAAACCTCCTCCATTAAGGTGTTTTAACTTGCAAAGTTTTAACTTGCTTCTGGCCAAAATCCAAGTCTATATACATACGCACACACACACTCATATATATATATATATATTTATATATATTTTTTTTTTTTTTTTTTTTCAATATATCACCCAACTTTAGTTGCACTACAAGTCTCCAGGTGTTTTTGTATGTGGATGTATGAACCCAGAAACCGTGGGTGTGTGTAACTGATGTAACTGATTCACATAAGCATGTTTCAAGTAATTCACCTCTAATTGAATGGTTTCACTTCATCAACAGCAGTGAATTAATCAACATCCCATCCTGTTAGGCTGATGATACAGGGCGTAACTTTTTGGGCAACTGGGTGAGACTCAGGACCCACGATCTGAAGTATTCCGAAATTTGTTACCCATTCTCAATGGAAAAGCACGCCCAAGCAACATTGTTAAAAAAAACACTTCCAGGCACAATTGCTTAAAAATTTGCCCCATGTATCATCAGCCTTATTCTCAAGGGAGCCATTACACAGTCCTCTCATAAACCTTTACTCATTTTCCATATGTGTCTTCAGGCAGTCTGGTTGTACAGGTTTGCGCTGTGTTTCAGGTGTGAACCGGAGGAATCCTCGCACTCCACTGTCTGATCTACAGGGGAGCAACACACTCAATCAACGGTGAGGACACCTCACATATGACCACCATCCGTCCTGTATCCCTCACATATACCTAATACAATAATCAAAAGTATAACGTCTACAAATTGTACAGTACCACTAATATCCCCAATAATAATTCCAGCGCAGGTGTGTATGAGCCATCTCATTCTCTGGTGAGATAGCCCTCATATGACAATCTGCTAACACTAATAATATTTGCATATTTTTGTAATTCTGTAATTCAGAAATCCCCCCTCTGTAGTGTTCTGAGGGGGAAATGACGCGTGTACGTTGAGCCCCTGGTCAGTATTCACACGGCTTGTTAAGTTCTCTGTGTGGGTGTAGAGTCAGAGCAGTGACTCCACAGATACCCGGAGGACGACCCACAGCCTTCACGGATTTAAGCTTCGTTAATGACTGCATGGCATTGAGATTAGTCTTGATATCCAGAACAAGTGGCAAGAGCCGAGCTCACAACAGCGCTTTTGTTGCACTGTAAAGTCCCCCTAATCTGTTTTGCAACCCCACACACTTTTTGGGTCACTAAGTGACCATTAAACACCAGGAAAGCAGCTGCTTCCTGTGTGATGTAAGAGTGGAGTTATTTGCTCATTTGGAGGACAGGCCCTAGGCTGATGGGTAATTGCTCTCCACAGTCCATGACCACATGCTCCTGTGAACTCCTGTACACAGAATATTGCCATAAAATGATTTTTGACCCCTCACTTTTTTGGGGGGTTAATTTGACAAAAACAAATCCTCATTGAGTTTTAATATATATGAGGTGTTCTATAATTGCGGGTACATTTGGTGCTCAAACTCTGTTACCAAGGTAGAGTAGCAATGCTGACAATAGTGTTGACTAGTTTATTTTACTACTTCCAAAAACTTCACTTGCTGGCATAATTGCTAAGAAAACATGCCACTAATGAAAAAATGATTACAAAATAACCCAATGTGAGATCAGTAATACATTTTGTTTTCCTATTGATATTCTGGGAACAGAGTTGACATTCTACAAAATAACAAAGTTCTTAGATTAAAAGCTTTTCTGAGAGAGAGCACAGATACCTTTCAGTGCTTCAGATCTTATCAGTGCGTGAAAGTGACATCATTTCCTGTATCTTACATGATTCTGAGAGATTAATATGGTATGGTAACGCAAGATTTTGGGACACACATTTATGTTTGTAGAATTAAGTAACTATTTAGGACTTTTATAAATAAAATGAATAAAATGTTGCCAAAAGAAAAGTACTGTAAAATATTTTAATTGCTCATTGATACATGATGGAAAAAAATACACTGACTAATTCGGACAAGAAGAAATCACGATTTTCAGCTATTTGACTTTTTAAATAAATTATTTTATTGTTATGGACTGTAACATCTTTTAATTCATAACAGTTAGTAAAGATTAATAATAAAAAAATATATAAACATTTAAACATTGAAATAATAACGACTTTATTTTTAATTTAAACGACTTTGCAATTATAGAATCACCCATACAGTATAAATAAACATGAGCAGATAAGCCACAGTAGCTGTGTTTAAAACAGTTTCTAATCAGACTGATGGCTTAGTTGAACCGAAAAGTCTTTGCGTAAATGCTTTAATCAGTTTGAATAAGCTTTACATGAAACTTGGACTGGATTGAAAGGGACCTAAAATGTTTTTTTCAGTAGAGAAAAACATGTAAATAACTATTTTATGAATTGGATTAAAAAATACCTTGCAGACATGAGCAGTGCCATGTTCAAATGAATTAAACAGAAACATCTTCGGACTCATGCGGTATGTCAACTTCCTTTTTTTTTTTTAAATGTGTCATCAAGGCAAAAACTAGTAGCTCAAGTGACATTGCCAATGTGGTGTTCTCTGCACACATTAACAAAAATGTGATTAGATTGCAATTTTCAGAGATCATATGGATACAGTATTTCTTAAGTCAGAAACTTAAATTTGATTAAATTCATATTTTTATTTTCCCTTACAGAGAGGGATGGAATGGACGTCCTGGGAGACAAGGTCGCCTGTCCTCTGCTGGATCTTTCAGTGAAGAAGACGGTATCTTCGTCAACTCCACCAGCAGTAAACTTCTGGAGCGAGCCCATGGCATCCTTATGTAAGATTCTATCGCTCTGTGCTACACAACTTTTTACTTTTACTGTTATCAAATACAAGAATCTATTAGAATAACTATTATTTATGCTTTTTTCAGGAGAAATAAAAACTATAAAATGAAGCCCAGTCTTCCTAAGGTACGAATCCCATAACATACCTTTATCGTACTTTTTTGTGTTCCGTGAATAGAGTTAAAATGTTTGGGCAAACTATCCTTTTAACTAGTTTTTGCAAGCTTATGCCTGACTGAGTGTCTCATGTTGAAGTGTCGGTTTCTACAGCACTTACTGGATGTCAAGTCTCTGAAGTACCTGAGTAACCTGACGTTACACGACCGCATCACAAAATCCCTGCTACACCTCCACAAGAAAAAGAAACCCCCAAGTATCAGTGCCCAGTTCCAGGTCAGATCTAACTCGCTCTTAAGACTATTCTGAATCATGACAATGTTGTGTAAGTAAGATGGAATTTCCACCCTGTACAGCTCTGTTTTATTGGCCTCAGAAAAAGCCCAAATGAATGACGTCATGTCTGTCTTTGATTCAATTAGACTTTTATTTGCTCTGTCATTCCCAAACTCTTTTGTTTTGGTTATACAAGAAACCCAAATGCTTGTGAAAGTCTGTGATTCATGACATTTTAGATCATATGATGCGGTTCAGATTTGTCGTATGGCTGCTTTTATCTGGACAGGATCTCCTTACGTACCCAGAGCTTGAACTCATGCACATTACAGTATATTGAATTAGCTGGGCCTCTGTGTATTACCGTAGTGAGCTTTACATTTATGGTCTCTTTTGGTCCTGTGGACTTAAATTCAATTAAGTTAGGCATTAAACTCTCCTAAAATAGACTTTTCAATCTCTTTAGTTGATTCACTTCAGATAATAACAGTGTACAACAGTGGATATGCATGAAGGTATTTAATTCTGAACTACAGTACCATAAAATGAAACCTTCAAATGAAATAAAAGTCTTTGTTTTGCTAAATTAGCATTTTATGTATTTTAAATACTTATCATTTAGCGCTTTCAAATGATTCATTGTGATTAATCACATCCAAAATAACTTTTTATTTGAATAAAAATTATACACAGTATATGCACAAGTATTATGTATATGTAAATACACAAACATATATGTATATATTCAAGAGAAATATATTTATATATAACATAACTTGTATAAATATATATATATATATATATACAGTGTAAACACAATATACACATATATTTAGAAGCAAAAACTTTTATAAATTATTTATTAAATAATTATTAAATAATTTTGTATGCGATTATTTGTTTGTTAGCAGTAAATAATTAAATAATATTTTGCATAATTTTACAAAATCATAATAGTGATTATTTACCTTTTACCTTTAAACATATAAATGCTTATTTAATAATGGATTCTCATAGCTATGAAATCTAGCTGGGAAACCCCAAAAGTATTTCCAGGTTTTTCAATGCAACACTCATCTGTTAAATTAATAAATGTAAAGAAGAAATGTTGAAATCTGTTTAAAAAAAAAAACTCCAATCCCATGTGACATGAAAGTGAATGTAGCTGTACAGTAAAAATGCAGCACCGTTTGACAATTCACTCCGCTGGCAAAGAATTACATTTCCCTCTAGTGTCTCAGATTGAGACACAGAGCTGTAAACATTCACTCGCTCTGCAGTTCTGGGGCGTCTGGCAGCAGGCCTGCACAAATGTGTGGATGACCTCACTTCCCACATCCTGTTCTGTGTGGCTCTCACTTTGGGAAGGGAGAGTGAATTCCTGACCACCAAAATAGCCGCTTTCCCTCTGTGTAGAGAGATGGAGATGCATGGAAACACACAATTGAGGCTTTTCAAAGCTCTTGAACGTTAGCATGTCAGGTGCTATATTTTTTGCTACTTTTGGCAAAGGAATATATATTTTTATTGGAATATATACACTTTGAGATTTACAAAGTTGGAAGTTATATTTAAAAATTCTAAAATAGACATCATTGTCTTCCTTTGGAATATATTTTTGATTTCTTTTAAATGTAACATTTTCTTATGGAGTGAAATATTCCAGTTTTGTGGTATTAACCTTTACAGTCTGGAGTTAAGAGAAAGTGATAGGAGTAAAGGGGGCGGGGAAGAGAGAGAAATGTTGAAAGCCACATTTGAACTCGTGCATGAATATTATAGCTCAATGTGTCACTCAGCCAGCTTGTTTCTGCCATGTACAGTATGTTGTGTACTAATGTGAAATATTTTGTAACCTAAACAAATACTTATTTATTCATTTATTTTTTACTTCATTTAAGGCCTCTCTCAACAAACTGATGGAGACGCTGGGTCAGTCAGAGCCGTACTTTGTGAAGTGCATACGGTCGAATGCTGAAAAGGTGTGCGAGTCATACTGTACAGTATGTCATTTATAGCCTTTTTACATTTCTGTGTTTTTTTGACAAAAATCCCTGCTGCTTTTCAGCTCCCTCTACGTTTTAATGATGGCCTGGTGCTGAGACAGCTTCGCTACACAGGCATGCTGGAGACCGTGCGTATACGACAATCTGGTTACAGTATCAAGTACACTTTTCAGGTAAGACAAATGCAGATATAGAGTAAAGGATTCATCTCATGTTTTTCAAAGAGGTCTCTAATGCTTAACTAAAAAATACAGTAAAAACAGTTGTATTTTGAATTTTTATTACTCTTTAAAATATCTTTCTATTAATATATTAACAATTTATATGTATGACTTCTGAAAAATATACATGCATGTGTGTGTATTTTTATATATATATATATATATATACACTGTAAACACGCATATATTATGTAAATAAAAACTTTTATTTTGGATGCAATTGAAATTTCAGCGGGTAATTTATTTCTATGATGCAAAGCTGAATATAGAAATTTTGATAAAAATGTAAAAGTCTATACTGTCACTTTTAATCCGTTTAATGTATCCTTGCTCCATAATAAAGAGAGAAAAAATTATTTACTAACTCCCAAACTTTTAAATGATGGTATACATCATTCTCATCTTCTGAAGTTCCAAAGCTTCAAATCATTGTTTCCAGTTGTTCACTTCCTTTCCTGGGTGTGGCCTTCTGGGGATGATTCTGTTGTTTTGGCCACTTTCTGTGAATTCAGCCCAGACAAATAACATCATGTAGATGATACAAATGGGATTAGTTTACACTTTGAATCCCTTATGACCGATAGTCATCACAGATCATCAGCTCTTTTTTTCAATAATTAAAAGTATTTTCTAAGGCAAGCCTCAATAATACTGTTTCTTATATTGGGTAATAAATAAAATGGCCTTTACATGAATGTGGGACTTGAGGGGGTATGTGTACCTTTGTATCCATTTTTCTTTTTTTATCCATTTATTTCTCCTTTTTCTTTTAAAGCTGAATATCAAAATCCAAAATGTACTGCCTGTTAATTGTTAGTAAGGTAGTTGTTAAGGTTAGGTATTGAGTAGGATTAGAGATGTAGATTAAGGTCATAAGGACCTATCCTAGTAATATGCATGTTGATAAGCGACTAGTTAAGAGACCCTAAAATAAAGAGTTACCCAAAACTGTACACAACAGACTGCTCACAAAATAAAATATTCACTTAAAACAAAAAAAGAGGAGAAATAGTACTGTTACTGTATGTAAAGAAAATGGCTTTGTATCGAGTGTTAATACCATATAAGGGAAAAACAAAAGAAAACAGTGGAATGGACACATCAATTCACACTCTTAAGCCATATTTGTACTGTTTCAAGTCTTAAGACGAAAAATAGATCAAAAGTTTCTTTAATACAGCCTCATATTTTCAGTAAGGAAACACCTATCATTACAGTTTTAGCAATCTTTATAGCAAACATTAACGACCACTAAGAACACTCTAGCAACTGACTTGTTTTCATTAAGTTCTCCATCATGGCCATGTGTGCTCAAGTGTCTTTTTATGAAGCCTGAGTGTTTCCGCCCCCAGTCTTTTCTGTGAGATATGAAGCTGCTGTAGTTAGCTGACTTCACAGAGGCTCTCTATAGTCTGCAGTAAAAGTGGACAGGAATAATTGCATACACAACGGCATCTGCCTCCCAGACTGTCCACCCCCAGTGGGCTGCATTGACGGAGACTTCAATAAGGCATGCCTTCACAGTGATGTTAGTGTTCTGAAATCTGCCTTTAAAACCTTAATGAGAAATGTCACTTCCTGGATGCTTCAAAAAAGAAAGACTTTTTGTGTGTGTGCCATCAAGAAAAAAAGATTCGCTATGGCAGTGTGGTGTAAAGTCTCTGTGTTATGCCCTCCAGGACTTCGCTCGACACTTCCATGTTCTGTTACCAGAGGGTACCGACCAGGCCAGCCAGGACGCTATCAGACGGTACCTGCACCAGGTGGCTATCACTCCCGAAGGGTTCCAAGTGGGCCATACCATGGTATGATCAACCTTCAGCCTCTGCCAGTGATAGGACTTAATTAAATTCCTTGAGTCTAGCTTTTTTTGATGCCTTTGGGATGACACATACGGGCCATTCATAGTTAGCTTTTTTGGAAATGTACAGTATTGCATGCGACGCGTGTGACGCGTCTCTTTGTCCATGCTTGCGTTTGGCAGGTGTTCCTCCGGGAAACAGAGCGCCTGCGGTTACAAGACCTGCTCCATCAGAAGGTGCTGCGTAGAATCATCAATCTTCAGCGACGTTTCAGAGCTCTTCTAGAGAGAAGGAACTATCTCAGAATGAGACAGGCAGCTTCCCAGATACAGGTACCTCTAAGATTTATTTATTTATTTTTAAATTATTATTACTTTTTACATTTTATTTTAACTTTTTCAAACACAATAGATTTGATTTCAATTGGAATTAAGAGAGAGAATAAAATATAGTTTCAGTAGAAATGTTTAATCAGTGTCTCTTTTTTTAACTTTTTTTATTATTATTATTATTTTATTTTTTTGTCCATCTTAAATGACTGAAAAGGAATGGAAGATTGTTGTTCATTGGGCAGAAGGTGTGGGAACTGTGCCTGTGGTATTTGGGTTAGGCTTTTGGCATGTAAACAGTGGAAGCACTTACAGAAATAAAAGATTTAGTATTAAATAAATATTATTTTAACTCTAAAGGGAAATTATTTGTTCCTTCAAACACTGGATGTTTAAAAAAAGAGGAGAAAAGCACAGCCTGATTGCAGTTATGTATTGATCCTTTAACTCTGTTATTAAATCCCCACTGTGTTGTCCTCTCCTGTAGAAATGGTGGAGGAGCTGTCAGTCTTCACAGAGGGACAGCAGGCTTGAGTATGTCCAGCAGAGGGCAGCCGTTTGTATCCAGTCAGCCTGGAGAGGCTTTAAAGAGAGACGTAGGCTCCTGCTGTGGAGGAAGGCAGCCGTGGTGATCCAGAGAACCTGGAGGCAGTATTGGCAGTGGCGGGCAGCCCTCCGGATCCAGACTGCATGGAGAAGACACAGGGTCAGAACGCTCTACCTCCAGCAGCGGGACATCACCATCCGCCTACAAGCAGCAGGCAGAGGCTATCTGGCAAGGCAGAGGTATGATACAACACTTTCTGCAGAAGTATAGTTCTGTTGAAATACATTTCCGAAAGAGGAAGAACTCTATAATATTCTGGGATAAACCAGTCCAATGCTTTTTATACAGGGTTCATAGTGTCAGGCTGCCAAGCAAAAATCTGTTAGAATGTAGAAAATGTTTACTAACCTTGGTTGCTGTTGTTATTTTATTTTTATTATTTTATCATTGCAAAAATGTAAACAATATTAGTTGTTGTTTATGTTATAGTACACAATTGCAAAATGTAAAGTATATAAGTGGCCATCTCATGAAGCCAAGCATGAAGATACTAATCTAGTATACACTAGGGATGTGCATCTCCATAACTGAGGCCGATGCCATATGCATCTTGATGCATAGTCAACGATACGATACATGAAAGATACATAAAGCAGCTAGTGATGCGATGCGATATGATACACCCTGATGCAGTGCGATCCGATTTCGATTCGATTCAACACGATTCGATGCAGTATGATGCAATGAAACAAATATGCAGATATACAGGTATTGGGAGCCCTCATTCTCTGTAACGCTGTAAGGTTGAATGTCTTTATGTGATTTTGTGCATTTTATTTTTATCTGTAATTTACACAAGTTTTTTCACCCGAACTTCAAAGGTCTGTTAAATGAATAAAACTACACGCATTTGTTAGCTTTAAGATTAGTTTTCCAATTCAGTTATTCAATCCAAATACGCTTTATTGTTGGAATTCTTTCCAAAATTTGTCTTGAATCTCAAAGCCTAACCTATTCAATCTAGCATCTGCATGCAAGCCTTCTGTTGCCTGGCAAAATGTAATATTTCTTATACAAAATGTGAGAAGGGTCAGACATATTTTTTGCTGACAGGCTCTGCTATTTTTTCATATACACACATTGAAAACTTTGCTCAAGTTTATTGTGTAAACTATAATATAGACTGTCTCATAACAAAGTATGCTGGCTGTGACATAAATCAAAGCTCACAGTGTTCAGAGAAGGACGCTGGAAAATACGACAGACTTGTCTATAGCTTACTGCAGTACATTCCGCTGTTCAGCTGCTTCTGATGTGCATATGCGCTGCTGACGCGTGCAGTGTGAAACCGGCGGCGTAAGGCAGCTGCGATTTTATAAAAAAAAAAAAAAGTTTGGATCGTTTGCTCAGCCGGCGTCCCGCTAGCAGGAGCAGGTTCAGCTGAGGAGGAGGAGGAGTCTCCAAACGCACACCGTGTCGGCGCTTCAAGTGTGTTGTCAGATTCGTCATGCTGCCTGTATATTTTATAGTGAAAGTACGGTATGTCTACTAATAATTAATAAAGAAATAAATTGGGTTTTACCAATGCAGATACGATAGAAACGATGCATCACAATACAAATGCCAATTTGTATCCGATGCACACATTTTAAACCAATGCATCTCGTCATTAACTTTTTAAGCCGACGCACCGAGCGAATCGGGGAATCTTCCCATCCCTAATATACACATTAGCATCATGATTTTCTGCAAAGCTTATGGGATTTTTGAAAAACACTACACATTTAAAACATGTTTTTCTTAAACATGTGTCCTGTCTTCCTACTAAGAAGTTGTCTTTTGAAATTTTCAGATTTAGAGAACTTCAAGAGCAGAGATTTAAATCCTCTCAGCTGCCAAACGGAAAGACCAGTCTGTTACCAGAAGAGGGCAAGCTGAGAGAAATGGGTTTGGATCAAAGCGTATGGGAAGACTCCAACGAGGTGCAGGACTGGAGCAAACAGACCCTAATCAGTGCAGTAGAGGTGCCTGGGGGAGATGCTTTGGAAGAGATGGTGCCAGAGATGCCAGAGGGTACGACATCAGTACAAACGACATCTGAAGTGACAATCCGAGAAAGGCCGCAGACTCTAGAGGATCCAAACCAGAAGTCCCGGGCCAAACGGGAGAGCCGGCGAATGCGAGAGTTGGAACAGGCCAAATTCAGCTTGGAGCTTCTCAAAGTGCGCTCCACTGGAGGCACGTCACCTTCGGAAGAAAGGCGCTGGTCAATGGAGCTGGTCAGCGAGATCCCTCACACTCCTCAGGGTACTCCAGACAGCGAGAGCTCCAAGGGCAGCTTTGAGCTACTCAATATAGACGACTATTTCAAAGACAAGGCACCTTGTGCTGAACCAGAGGACCTTGGTTTTCCTTCTGTACCTGACAAGCACAATGTGTTCTCAAACATTCCTGAGTCCGATTTGCCCTTTGACACTCCAGCACCTGATATAATGTCAAAACCAGCTGGCCAACCTGAACCCCCCAAGATGCAGAACTCGCTTCCAACTTTCTACTCCCCTCCATCAGAAAGCACCTCTCTAATTGTGAAGTCCAGCATGAATTCTGCCACCCTATGCCCTGATGGCCTCAGCAAACCAATGAAAGACAGGAAGGAGTCCACTCGGAGACCAATGGTTGTGGTTATTAGCATGCAGAAGGAAAGCTTTTTAAGTGAAGCAGATGTGAAGCCTCCAGAGGTCAAAGACAGTGCTGCCCAGACCAGTGAGCTGCCAAGCCCAGCACAGCCTAGCAGCGAAACCCTTTATGTTCTGGAAAGGCTGGAGAAGCTTAATGAGGCCAAGGAAGAGCGTCAGAAGCATCAGCAGCAACAAATTGAAAAAGAGTTGATGGAACAGATCCGTCAGCAGAAACACATCCTGAAAAAAGAACGTGAGCATAACGCCCAGCATGAGAGGGAGAGGTATGAGAAACAGAGGGTCGAAGCTTTGCAAAGGATCGAGCAGAGTAGACATGAAGGTTCAGGAGGAAAGCCAGAGCGATTATTCACAGACCGAGGCCCTGCTCCTTTAGCTCAGCCAGAGCCTGACCTCAGCTCCCAGCCGCTGATCCCGGAAAAGGAAGCTACTCCTTCCATTTTCAGAGGCCAAACAAAAGACAGCCGCAATGTAGCAGAAGGGTGGGCACCGAAGTTGACCCTGGAGTCCAGAGGGGATGAGGCCAGAAGGAGAATAAATATGAAACCGTCCACTCAGAATGTCAACATTAACTTGTCCGAGAGGCCTGGAAACATGTTCTTTTCTCCGAAGGCCAAGGTTTCAAAGTAAGTGATGAGCTTGACCCCAGGGTACCCGCTTAATAAATAGTTAATCGCAAAATGTTAATGTCATCGTATGTCAAAGTAAATGCAACTTTCTCCTGCTGAATACAAAAATACAATTTCCAACTTGTCCTTTACTATACAATGAAAATAGGTCATAAGTCAGATTTTAGCTTTGTGTGAGGAACAGACAAATTTAAGCTGTTGGTAACATTAAAGGGTTAGTTCACACAAAAATTAATTCTGTTAGCAATTACTTACCCTCAAGTTGTTCCAAACCTGTAAGACCTTTGTTCATCTTCGGAATGCATATTTAGATGTTTTTGATCTAATCTGAGAGCTGTCTAACCCTCCATAGACAGCAATGCAACTGTAGTGTTCTCAGGTCCAGCCACAAAGCAAAGACATTGGTAAAACAGTCCATGTGGCATCACTCGTTCAACCATAGTTTTATGAAGCTACGAGAATACTTTTTGTGTTCAAAGAAAACAATAACATAATTTATCCAACAATTCTTCCTTTCAAGTATTTCTTTATCTTTGGTTTTGGAAAGACATGAGGGTGAATAAATAATGACAACATTTAAATTTTTTGGTGAACTAACCATTTAAGCCTGTCGTGAAACTTAAATATGCTTAAAGATAAGATATTCAGTGAATAATCACTTTTTAAATTCCAGTCTATTCTGCACACAAAGCTAAAGAAAGGAATTCATGTGGGTTTGGATCTACAGTATATAAAGGTAAGTAAATGATGGCGGCATTTTAGTTTTTGAGTAATGTAAACTTTGTTTGAATTTGTTGTAGGTTGGATAAAGACTTAGCCAATCAAGGGAAAACCACAGGAGTCCAGAATGAAGTGAGCCTATTGGGTTACAAATCCACTAAGAGTGAGGTGAGAGATGTAGCAATTGACATTTTAGGTCATGACAGATTTAAATTGCTTCTCACAAACCTCAGTTTTGTTCCTCATTATTGAATATATTTGTCGTTGAACTCTTTCTGCCACACGAGGCCTTAGTGGGGGTCACCTGACCTTAACGTACGGGGGAGCATCTTCATTTGTTTTATTATTTGGTTGATTAGGTTGGTCGACCAGGTCATAAAAAAGCCCGAATGGCACGGACACGTTCAGACTTCTTGACCCGCGGTTCAAACGCCACGGGAGAGGGGGAGTCAGAGGAGGAGGAGTACGATGAGACCCCTCTGTCTCCTAGCACACCCCTCCCCAAGCAGGACTCAGAGGAGAGCGCACTAGAGGCTTGTCACAGTGACTCCGAAATGGTAATTTAATGGTCTGTGCTAGCGCAAGCAGGCCCAGCAGCAAGATATCTCTCTACAGCTAACTCCTCCAGAAGAAGCTGATAGATTGCCTTACTGACCACCTGAAACGCTTCTACACTCCCTATCCAGTTGAAGGACATAGTCTTCAACCACAGATGCTGAAACACCTTTTGAAAACTATTCTCATCTGTGATGGCGGGTGTTTTTCTGCATCCACATAGAAATACTGTACTAATAAAATGAACAAATTTGAAGAATCATTTGCATTTTAATTACGGTTGTCAATAGAGAAAAAAAAAAAAAAATAATATATATATATATATATATATATATATATATTAGTAAAAAATATAGATTAATCTTCAAAAAAATTAAATAATAATTTTCCACAATACATGCATATGGTAGCTTAACTGACTTGTGTAAGTCTTATCATTTTCTTTTTAGACATCTATTGTTTTTATATTCAGCTTTATAAATGGCTGTATATAATATATTACCCTAACCCTAAGCAGTACCCTACATTTTTTCTTTTTTGTTTTACTTTAATAGTTTATTTTAGTTTAGATTGTTACATTCCACAAAAGATTTTGTCAGATTTAACTCACTTCTTGGTATATTTGTTGCACACATTAATATAGTGTCATTTTTGTCACACAATACAACAACAATTACATTCATTTTAATTAATTAATTTGCATTATTGTAAGGGGTAGGTATAGACGTCAATAAAACACAATCTTATAGGTAAAAAAAATATTTATTGTTAGTTTCCAGTCATAGTATCCCTTCTAGCTTTTTTTTGTTGTTGTTGTAATGGCTAGTAGAACAGTGTTCTTGCTGACACCTATTGGTGTGGATGTACTGTAACATCACACAAAACCATGTTCCTGCCGGTCATTATAAACATATTTGTCAAAAACACTGTTAATTTTTCCACTAAAAATAAAAATTTTTCCATTAAAACCCTTTAATGTTGATGCAATATAATTAATCTCAAGAGCCTTTATGTTCACTTTGACAGCCCTAATTTGAATGCATTCACAATATGCACAAAAATATAGATAAAATTCTCGCAACACTTCACCAAGAACTGTTTTCTTCAGTACATTGGTTCATGAACCAGCCACACAGATATGGATGGCTTCCATCAAAAGTTTGCTTCTCTTTCCTGATGTAAAAAGGCATCTTGCGTAAAGTTTAACCCACGGCACTCTTCACAATCTGACCACACTGCTTGTCTAGACATAACAGCAAAGCTAGTAATAGGTTGCTCCTTCCTGAACAACCAAGACCTTCTGCGAGATTCTGCTTTCTACACTGCCACCTCGGATAAAGAGTACTGCATGCTTTAACATCTAGCTCTGTCTTCTCTTCTGCAATAATTCACCAAGGCTAAAGCCAAGGAACTGTCATGGCGCATATTCTTATTCTGTAGCTCTCTTCCCAATAATCACTCTTTCCAGTCTTGTTAGTTGACAGTACAGTAGAATTTAGTCATTATCTGGGTCATTGTATGAAACCAGTGCCTCTTTTTTTAATATCAAATAGGTGCATAACATTTTAAAACATTATTTGTAAAATAGTTAATTGTTCAAATAAAGGACAGTTATGATGGTAACAGGTTTGACAGTCTTGGGAAAGGAGATCAGGTCTTTTAAATGAAACATTTCCAAATAAAATTTGAATATAATGGTCATCATTTGAAGTGGATCAAAAAAGGTTCATCAAAGTTGTCCTAAGACAAGAATGCATTTTGGTTTTAGATTGTAGGTTTTAACTTTTACGAAAGGTTTTGATCCACTTCAAATGATGACTACTGTTTATATAATAATGAAAAAAACGTTAGATTTTAGAAAATAAATGTATAGGCTATGATAACAACAAATATTACAAGTTACTGTATTTATTATTTAAATGATACAAAAGGTGCCTGTTTAGTAGAATGACCCATCTAGTTTTTGCTTTTAAAAGTTTAGAGATTTACTTTTTGTCCTAGTCATATGCTATCTTTAAAGTGCACTTTCATTATGTGCCACTGGTTAGTTTTAGTGCATTAGTGTTGTAGAAGAAATTGATTTAACCACTTAGTGCTTTCAGACTATGTTAAGGAACAACACATGTTCTTACTCTTTGTGCCCATTGTAAATGTTTTAATCTGACACTACATACCCCAAAATAGTGGAAAAGGCAAAGTGTCAATTTAATGGCTTATATTGAGATATAGAAGGTTTTGACAGACAAGCCATGCCAATAACTGTCAGTGAGAGACCTCTCTTACATACTATATGCAATGATCTCTTTCAGCTGGCCACAGCCAGTGAAGAGCAGAAGAGCATGTATAAAACCATGTCATCTGGAGAGCTGGGCAAAAGTGATGCGAGGAAGAACTCTCACGGAGATGGAAGGTGCTTGTTTTTGTTTTTGGGGTTTGTAAGTGGATATATATATAGTAGTCGGCATTTGAAGTCGATCAAAAACATTCATCAAAGTTGTCCAAAAACATAAAACCAAACTGTGCTCTTGTTTTAGGAAAACTTGGATTATTTATTTTTTTTAATCCACTTCAAATGTTGACTACTGAATGTTGAAAATGTGTAGAAAATGACCTGGAACAAAGTAAATGAACTGAAAATGTAAGTGTTTGGACGGTCTAAATGATTGCTGTCCAAGTAAACATGTATTGTCTGCAGGGTTCGCACTAAAATGCGGTTTTGGGGAAAGGCAAGGCATGGAGAGAAGAAAAGCTCACGAGAACGGCTGCTGTGTGGCAGTGAGACTTTGGAAGGAGACTATGCTGAAGCAACATTTCTACTGGAAGAAGGTGAGTTGACAAACAAATTCAAGTATATTGAAAATTGAAGAACTCTTTTGGTCATGATAACGCTGCAATTCTGTTTATTCAGGGGTAGAACGCCTGACCCCTCCTCAAAGTCCAGACCTAACATTACAGAGGGAGTTTAAGGAGAATAAAGACCCGTCCCCAAAAGTGAAGCGCAGACGGAGTGTGAAGATCAGCAGTGTGGCTCTGGAGCCCGTCCAGTGGCAGAACGATGCCCTGCAGATACTCACATGTGCCAATGACTACAGGAGCATGAATGACTTCCTCATGAAGAAGGTGATGACTTCATCTACTTGAATCTACAGCAGTAGTATTCACTTATTGATGAGAAGTCATCTTCATAACTTTTGTTTTAATCTCACAGATTACTGATTTAGACACGGAAGATGGTAAGAAAGACACTATGGTGGATGTTGTCTTCAAAAAGGCCCTAAAGGAGTTCCGCTTGAACATCTTCAACTCGTACTCGACAGCTTTAGCTGTAAGTACCTTTAGAAAGCATTTGTTTTACTGTTATCCCCTGGATAAATGATATCATATTAACCATCAAAAACGTTAGATGTTTTGTTTCGTCTTTGCAAAAGAATATGAGTGTCAGCATCCCTCGAGAGATGTGATGTATTGCAGACATATTGTTTTTGGTCTGTGTGCAGATGGATGACGGGAAAAGCATTCGTTATAAGGATCTCTACGCCCTCTTTGAGCAAATCCTGGAGAAAAACATGCGTCAGGAGCAGAGGGACTGGAGCGAGTCACCGGTGAAAGTTTGGGTCAACACCTTCAAAGTCTTCCTGGATGAGTTCATGACCGAGCACAAGCCTCTGGACAACAGTATGAGCAGGGTACAGTGTTAATACAGTTAATGGCGTTTTTCAAGAACAGGATACAAAATAGGGCTCGCAGAAAGTAACAGAGAGAATATATTTTTCTAACTCATTTTATTGCTTTTTTCTTCCCACAGGCACCCAAACCAGACCGCAAGAAAAGAAGAAAAAAGGATACAGATATAGTGAGTAGAATGACTGTCAGAGGTTTTGCAAACTGAATTAGCATTTCCGTTTTTCATGGAAGTCAACCGACACTCTGTCTTTGTTTGTTTCAGGTGGAGGAACACAACGGCCACATATTCAAGTCAACTCAATACAGTATTCCCACCTACTGCGAGTACTGCTCCTCCCTCATCTGGATGATGGACAAGGCGTGTGTCTGCAAACGTGAGTTTCATGTCCACAGTCTCCGCATCAAAGCGACCCTGAACTCAATTCAACATAATCAGATTGTTTACCAACAACAAGCCCATGGCCTCTCGGCTCGAACAGAGAACAGTTTGGCTTTGTAGAGCAGGATGTTTTCCGCCATGTTACAGTGAGAGAAGAATGTCAACTTGAATTGAGTTTATTTTAGGTGGCGGTGCTTTTTTTTTTTTTTTTTTTTTTAACATCTCTGTCGTACTGCTGTTGAAAATGAGAATGAATGAGATGTCTGTGTCTTGTGTAGTGTGCCGCTATGCATGTCACAGAAAGTGCTGTCAAAAGATGACCACCAAATGCAGCAAGAAGGTAAGTTTTTTTTTTTGTTTGTTTTTTTGTTTTTTTCCTTTACTGCTAAGTGCGTTCATGTGAGTTTGGCAGTGATACAGCATGTTTCCTTTTTTTCCACGTGCAGTATGACCCTGAACTCTCGTCAAGGCAGTTTGGTGTGGAATTGTCCCGACTGACCAACGATGAGCGAGCGGTGCCTTTAGTGGTCGAGAAGCTTATCAATTACATTGAGATGCATGGCCTGTACACAGAAGGGATCTACAGGAAGTCTGGATCCGCCAATAAAATTAAGGAGCTGAAACAGGGTCTGGACACAGGTATGACACATGATAGGGATTTTCACACTGCGCTCAATCTAACGTCACTTTTTACCCGTTATTATGATATCTTTCAAAGGAGCAGGGTTATCAGAGCTTTTACTGTGTCAAGTATATAGTTTTTGTTTTTTGAAATGACAGTTACAGTGCCAGGGCCAGACATTTAGCAACCAACCAGTCACATGTCTCTCATCCACGTGTTTTGGGCAGTTAAGGGAACTGTGTGTGTTGTCTAAACAGTTGGTTTATTGTTTGTTAAAAAAATGTTACATGATGAATTTTAAAAGGTGTGAGTTGCATTCTTTCTGTATCAAATAGATACCATTAGATTCCCAGATACCTAGGGTTAACTATTTTAAATGTAAAAAGCCTTAATGATATCTGGCAACAAGGCACTAAAGTAAGCGAGGTTTATGTTTTTTATTACAGTTTACTAATTGTTTCTGTAGCCTTTCCAGTCGCATCACTGGAGGTCATAGAGTACTATATTATTAAACTGAAGTAATATTAAACTTGTATATCTTGTAATATATTACTTTAATTCTGAAAACATACTAATATCTTACACCATTTTTCTTCACAAGTAAATGTATCTGGTTTTAAGGATGTTTTCAGTTTTGTACTGTAACACAAGATTCCGATGTCCATATGAATAGTAATATATGATTGTCCATATATAGTAATATATCTATAGTAATATATCTACTACATCTATAACTATATTTTTATTTTTATTTTCTGCTCTCAGATGTAAACGGCATGAATCTGGACGACTATAATATTAATGTCATTGCCAGTGTTTTCAAGCAGTGGTTACGTGACTTGCCTAATCCTCTGATGACCTTTGAACTGTATGAGGAATTCCTGCGGGCCATGGGTAAGCAGATGCGCCTCTCAAGCATCACACTTACTACATTAGCATTCAGTATAGCAAATACTGTGCTGGTGTATTTTCTGCTTGTGCTGTTGGTATGTTTTGCTTGTTTTTTTGTGACACCCATTGAAATTGGTACTTGTACTCAATGTAGAATATGATTTATATGAGTTTATTTTAGGGGTTGTCAACTTTTCCAAGCAGACACTCTGAGCCATCCCAGTATCCCTAGTATGAAAATGATAGATTTTATTGATAATGCTGTAAAAAACATAACATAAAGATCACTCGAGTTGTATTTATGTTTTGGATTTATATTTATGTTAATTATGTTCATAGGTTTTAAACTCGGTTCAAATTATTAAATGATACAATTTTTAAATAGAAACATTTTTGTACACCAAAAATGAAACCATGTAATTAAATAAATAAGACATTTATGGAGACATACAGTAATGTTTGAACATAGATGGTGATGTCTCTTCAGGTCTTCAAGACAAAAAAGAAGTGATTCGAGGGGTTTACTCTGTAATCGACCAGCTCAGCAGAACTCATCTGAACACGCTGGAGCGCCTTATTTTCCATTTGGTCAGGTGAGATGGCAACTGCAAATTCCCATGTCACCAAAACATGTATGCGAGATTGTCTATTATTTCCAGTTCTGAGCCGTGTTTCTGCTGTCTACAGGATTGCCCTGCAGGAGGAAACAAACCGCATGTCTGCTAATGCGCTGGCTATTGTGTTTGCCCCCTGCATCCTGCGCTGCCCTGACACTACCGACCCTCTGCGGAGCGTTCAGGACATTGGGAAAACCACAGCGTAATGGGCAACTCTTACATATAGTCATATAGTTTGATAAGACTACTTCAGTTTAGTTAGGGTAGAGATTAAATTACTTCTGTTTTTTTTTTTCTTTCAAAGGTGTGTCGAGCTGATAATTTGCGAGCAGATGAATAAATATAAGGCCAGACTGAAGGATATCAACACTCTGGAATTTGCAGAGAACAAAGCCAAGAGCCGACTAACATTCATCCGCAGGTCCATGGTAAGAGTTAAGAGCGAATTTCATATTTTCACAAATATCTAGATAACCCAGATGTTCAAAACCTATTTCTGGATCAGCATCCTTGTTGGACCCGAAACAACATTTTTATCAACCTTTTATTTCCCCTCCTGTTTTAGAGGTAGTTAATGTTTAGAGTTTGGACGGTTTGTTTGACCGGAATATTGTTCTTTAACCTGCAACGTTAAAAAATGTTGACCCAGGAAGTTGAATGCGTTGGAACAACATTCTTATCTCACAATCCACCTCTAAAGCTAAAGTTGATAAGCTCCAACCCTAATTGTAAGCTTTACTTTAACCCTAAAATCTGACTAATACATTGCTCAAGACCAAAAAGGATGTTGTTCCAAGATCATGTCCTACTTGAGTAAATCACCCACATTAGCTTTGTCTTGATACTAACCCCAGTCTCTCCTCTCCCTCCCTTTCCTCTCGAATCCAGAAACCTGTAATAATTGCTGTTAGATTTATGAGCATAACCCGCAGTGCTGCGGCGGTAGGTATTTATGTACTCACTGTTACCGTAAGTGTCATCACGTATGCCGCGTCCCAGCACTGTGTGGTCCGTCTGTCTTCATGATCATGACATACAGACGCTTGAGCAACAAACTCGAGAGCTTAGATCTTAGTCACTTTGCACTTTATTAATGTAGACAAATCACCTTGTTACATTTTCATAATGTTGCACTGCATGACTTGGGAATTTTTAAGATAAATGTTTGTTACATTCACTCCATGTGCCTAATATTTCACCTTTTTTTTGCTTGCTTTCTCTGGTTGGTAATGTGCAGTCAAACTCATTCAGAAAGGTAACAACTTTGGGCTGAAGTGAGTCTGTGTTGTCCATCCAGGGTCCAAAATGAACACTTGCAAGAGCCAAATGTCTACTTTAAAAGGAAGAAGGAAAACACACGCACACACAAAATTTTATTTGCTGTGTAAGCATAGATTTCTGACAATTACTGACCTGAGTGAATCAATGCCAAAATAATAATAGCCTAAATAGTAATTTACCATTGGGATGTAAATTTTCATTTTGGCCCCTCTATTCATGTTTTGTTTCTGTAGCCTGAATAGGTTTTGAGAATGAATCTATCAAATGCTTTGCAAAACATGATATATCTCAAGTTCCTCCGCTCATAGTGTTGTCTTTGTTTTGTTTGACAGGGTAAGGGCCAGTTGCACAGGGTGAGGTACCAGACACCGTCTCCTCCAGTGAGTCCTCGGTCCCAGACCGCTCCGGAGGTGATGCAAGAGAGCGGAGATGAGGAAGCCAGCAGAGATACAGAAGTCTCTGAGCAACAACAAGTTGCCATGCAGCAGGAAGAGAAAGTCCTGACCGAACAAATCGAGAGTCTGCAGAAAGAGAAGTAAGAGAACCAGTTTTATCTTTTGGGATTGGTTGCATTAACGTATTAATTAGGTTCAAGTGTGTAGCGCTGATCTCCATGTAAAACTGATTGTGCAGACCACATGGAAAGTCATAGAGACTTGGAGGGATGGTAGTTCTCACATTGCCTACAGCGTGACCCGGGCCTGAAAGTACGAAATTGCTCATAACTCCTAAACTGTCTGTCGCAGGCTCAAGTGTCTTATGTCATTGGCACCATTGGGTCATGCCAGGACAATTTGTGAAAAACCTACTTTTGTAAACTAGTCCTAGTTCTTTCGCCTGAAATCATTGCAAAAACGTTCTCTGGAGAGTTTTAAGGGGATTGAATAGATGGTGGAAAAGACGTTAAAACATTAAAAACATATTGCTATTGCAAATTACCTGGATTTGCCAAAAAAAAAAAAAGATAAGATAAGTAGGTACAACTAAATAAATAATGTCTTGCTTAAATGCCTTAAGTGCTTAAATCTTGCAATCTGCATTGAGTATCCCATAATGCAGTGTACTAGACTTGACCACCTTTGTCAGTTGTAATTAATAGAGGAAAGCAATATGAACTGTTATATTTACCAGCTCTGATTAACCCTAGTCAAAGATGATACTGCTGAGATAATTCTATTTAAAAAGAATTTAAAAGATTTTAAGTATGTAGAAGTACAACCTTATTCTGAATTGAACACACCAAAACTTGGGATTTGTTTGATCTTCATCTCATAGGGAGGAGTTGACATTTGAGATGCTTGCTTTGGAGCCGCGAGCTTCTGATGATGAAACTCTGGAGTCAGAGGCCTCTATAGGCACAGCAGACAGCTCTGAAAACCTGAATGTGGACTCGGAGGGAGCCACTTCGGACTTCTCTGGTGAGTAACTACAGAAAGTATTAAATGTGAAATTATTTGAATACGTTATCTTTTCAAACTACATGCTGCTTTTATATCCACATCATCAGATTTTCAATTGTACTTTTATAACGTAATGCATTTTTGAGTACAACAGGAAATGGCACAATAATAGATGCAGGTTTGATTGTGGAATTAATTAAATGTTGAAAATTATTATGAAAAATTAACAATACAATACATGAATAGCTGTGCTATGATTAATGTCAGTGGAGACATTTCAGGCAGAGGAAGTTTGTTTTGAGGGTTAACATGCAATGATGAATTGTTAATGAAGTTCACACAGACAATAAAACTGTCACATTTACACAATCTCATGTCGTTGATCTTAATTGTGTTTGAAAGATATTTTTAGTATTCTCTCATAATGTTTGTCCATCCTTTGAATGTCACAAATGCCCTGCATTTTTGCATTAAAGCATTCATATTGAGTGTTTTAATCCGTAAAGTCGATTAAAAGATGCGGTTTCTTTATATTACACATAATTTAAGTGTATAAATACAAAATTAAACACTGATCAACTCTCATATAGAGATATCAAACAGACCATATCAAATATGCTAAATGGGTTTTGAACAACATGACCGTTTTAATTTGTGATTAAATAATCCTTTGCAGAAAATAAATTTAGATTTCCAAATAGTTCAGACAAGTGGTGGAAAAAAAAGCTACTGTAGCAACAGAAAAAAGCTACTGACGAAAGTATCTTAACTATAATACACTGCTCAAAAAACGAAGGGAACACTTAAACAACACAATGTAACTCCAAGTCAATCACACTTCTGTGAAAACAAACTACCCGCTTAGGAAGCAACGCTGATTGACCATCAATTTCACATGTTGTTGTGCAAATGACTGGCCAATTCACCGCTGGCGCCCTGTGCTCTTCAAAGATGAAAGCAGGTTCACATTGAGCACATGTGACAGACTTTTAGAAGAATGTTTTATTTGACTGTGTGAAGCTGTGTGCCAAACAATGACAGAAAAACCAGCAATGCAGTGTTTTGTCAGGTTAAAACGGGAACAGCTACACTAGTTTAAATGCCAGTCCCCTGCTGTCACACTAATAGAAAACAAAATGAAAACGGTACTCTCAGAACTTCAAGTACTAAACTCCCCAGCATCAGTGCTTAATGATTTTTCAGCACGCCTCTCATTTCTGTTCTCTTTGTCTCTCAACAGAGCGAGGCCCAGCGCTGGCCGCCTTGAGGCCCAAGAAGTCAGAGGGGAAGAGCAGAAGGGTTCTGCGAAAGCAGCCTGAATCTCTAGACTCTATAGACTCCAGTTCTACCATCTCCTCTGTGTCGTCTTCCTACATGCATCCACCCGCACGAACCAATAAATTACGTTTGCGCTCCAAATCCCCTTCTACGCCATTATATCTATCCAGCCCCCCTGACAGCCTGGACCAGCCCGACCAGGATGGAGAGGAGAGACCGCAGTTCACCAGCCGAGGCACCTTCAACCCAGAAAAAGGCAAACAGCGCCTGCTGGGTGCCAAGAGCTCATCTCAGAGGCACCGTGACCCTCCGATGGGCGGAGATCCAGACCTGCCGCCCCAGCAGGTGGTGGTGTACGGCAGCAATGAGTTCATGGTATGAAGGCCGCAAGGTTCCACGTCCATCCAAGGAAAAAAAGAGCTCAACCCTACCTGCTAGCTCACCCGAGTTCACTTTTGTTGCATTATAGTCCTTAAGTGCCATGTTGACAGGAAAAGCAGGAGGAGAGAGCTAGGCGGCTTTCCGATGTGCATGTGAGAATGTGTGGTGAAGGAAAGCAGGGCAAAGGGAATGATGAACCATTCCAATCCGGAATGATCTCCTTTGGGCTCCGTGACTGTGATCGGGCTCCGAAGGCGGGAGACGAAGCCATTGATGAACTCCACCAATTCAAGCTAAACCATGGGCTGCTTTAACGTTTACAGCATTCTCTCCGATGTATTTTCCCCCAAGCCTATTTAATAAATTTTATTTACATGGAATATATAAATCTATATAAATATAATATGTGATATAAAGTGTACAAAGCCAGAGCACCAGTGATTGCTGGGTTATTGAATTCATATATATATATATATATATATATATATATATAATATCATGTATCAGCCATGAATGAGATGGAGAGAGGAGATGTGAGGATGTTGGGGTCTGTGTGGATGTGTGTGAGGCTCCTCCGTATGCGTGTGAGTGAGTGTGTGTTTTAAGAGAAAACCTCTGGATATGTTTGGGCTGCTTTTGTGTTGTGCTTGGAGGGAAATGATGCCATTAAAAGGGACCAAGCAAACTGGTGTTACAGTGCCAGAGGATCCCACACTAGACGAAGACTCTAAAGTCTTCCAAATCACCACATAGTGTATTATGTCAGCAGTTGTTTTGGATTTTCATTCCTGTTTATTTTGTGCTTATCTGCCTCTGTCTTGTTTTAAGAAACCAGTGTTAAAACATTAATGCAGAGTTACTGGAATACTATTACTTCAGGTGTTCTAAAATCATTCTGAATCTTAGAATCATTCATGCCCTGCAAACATGAGATTTCTTAATATATTACCGAATAGTCTCTTCTGCCTGTATATATATACTGTAATGCGATATTTCCATTTTTTTTCCCCCCTTAAATATTTAATTATTAAATAAAAACTGGCTGTAAAAATCCACACAAGTGCATTTTGGAGGGTTATGCTCTGGTTCGATTCACAGCTCTCATTCGAGTGCTGCCCTCGGTGAGATACTAACATCTCTCCATCATTAGTTATTAATATATCAGGAAGCTGATTGCGAAATGAACAAAATCAGTTTTACTTGTGCCACCAGCAAAATATTTCTGCGTCTAGACCATTTGTCATTTCTTTGTCACTGAGGATTGCGCAAAGATCCTGAACTTCAAGAGTAATTCGTGTTAAACTGTGATTCTATCCAATAACATGGCTTGTTAAAGGTTTCTGCATGTGATGGTGTTTGGCAAAGGCTGTTTCTCTCACAGGAAGGAGTCTGTGGACATAAACACATGACATCAATCTCAGAATTAAGACTGTTAATTTATATTGTGTTGTTTAGATCTCATGCATTGCTGACACAGGTCACACCGCCTGCAGGATCGAGCAAACCGCTGTCTGGCCTCAGATTTGTCTTATGTTATGTGGAGTCGTGTTGAACAAATATTTCTTATGAAAGAGAAAGAAGTCAATGGTTGTAAAATAAATTACACATTTTGAACAAAGAACTGTTTTGGTGAATGAATGGTGAATGAGTTACTGTGCAGCTATTATATTGTAAACTTGTTCCAGCCTCGTTGGGTTTTGTATGTTGATTTATTTAAGCTCTTGGAGAAAAACTTGAATAACTGGTTTGTCCTGCGAACCAGAAAGAGGTGCTCTAGTCTTTTCTTGCTCTGCCAAATGGGGAATTGTAATTGTGTTAGAGCTGTTTAACTTGTCTTACTGCCGGCAAAGGTGCAGAGTTTTTTATATATATATATATATATATATATATATATATATATATATCAAGTATACCAAGTAGCATGAGTATATTTGTTGCAGTAGCCAACAATACATTGTATAGGTCCAAATGATCGATTTCATTAGGATATTAATAATAGGCATATTCTGTGAAGATATTTTGTATGTTTCCTGTAAAATATTTTTGCTACTTTGTACTGGACAACTTTAAAGGCAAATATAGTCTTGTTCTAGCAAACATCAATGGGAAGCTTTATTCAGCTTGAGGTGATATATAAATCTTAATTTTAAAAAGTTGACTGTTTGTGCTCCAGAGTCACATATATTTATAAACTACCAGTCAAAAGTAAATAATATTCTACTTTTTTTATCCAAAGGACAGTAAAATATTTGTAGCATTTAAAGTAATAGCTTTCTATTTGAATACATTTTAAAACTTAATTTATTCCTGTGGTGATGCTCATATTTCAGCAGCAATACTTTAGCCGATAGTGCCACATGATTCTTGCAGATTTCCATGCAATGAATATGCAGATTTGCTGTTTAAGAAACATTTATTATTACTATTATTTTTTATAGATTTTTTTAGGATTCTTTAATGAATAGAAATATCCAAAGTTTGCATTTATCCGGAAAAAAAGAAAAGCTTTTGTAACATACAGAATACCATTCAAAAGCTCGAATTTTCAAATAAGTCAGTATATTTCAATCATTATATATTTATGAAATTGAAATTAATATTTTAATTTATCAAGGAAATTGCTAGAAAGTGATGATATAAGTATTTATAATGTTAAAAATATATATATTTCGGATAAAAGCTGTTCTTCCTATTCGTAAACAAATATATATATTATTATTTTTAATGATTTCTGAATGCTGATGTAATTAGAGTAATGAATATAAATAGTAAATAAGTAAATAAATAAATAGAACAAAAATGCTACTGTACCATGTTCTGTACCAAGTAATATCTTATTCAAATAGTATGTATCTGTACGTATAGGTTTAGCAGGATAACTTCTCATCAGAACTCGAGTAGTATTCATTTCCATCAGTGTAAGCAGAGCTGGAACATGAGCTCAAACTAACCCCGGAGTGACGTGACGACTGACTCCATCACGCATGCGCAGAGAGCTGTGCGCTCAGGGAGTTGCGCTGACAGGTACTCGGAGCAGCAGTTCACCTGTGCTGTTTACCGCAAGACAAAAAAAATGTCTGGATTCGACAACAACCCCTTTGCCGAGCCAGTGGATGTCAATCCTTTTCAGGTAAACATCTACTGATATATTACGTCTTCGGTCATATATGAAAGGTTAAATGTTGTATGCGCTGCTAACCTGTTTGTTTGGTTCTGAGTCACTGGAGTAATGAGGTGTGATTGACAGAGGTTCAGCCAATCACGATTGACTGTAAGGCTGGCAAAGCCAATCAGCATCTGGTGACGATAGAGGAAGTGATTTTTAAAAAATATAAAATAGTGTTTTAAAATATAACAACTGAGTTTTTTGCTGCCGTGATTACATAACATAAAAACTTTCTCAGTAGCGATCCTTTACCTCACGTTGTGCGAAACCCATATACAAATCCAACAGGTGCATCTTAAATAATTTCGTCTGTGTTCGTGAATTATATGACACAGCATATATACTTTTTTAATAACGAATATTTAGGAATTAAAACAAATAGTTGGCAAAGTAAGTTGATGTAGACTAACCGGGAGCACTCGAAGGAAGTTTAAAGAATGGTATGCGCATGTCCAGAAACTCTGCGTAAGCCTTACATGAATAGACCAGTCATATTTTATGTGCTTGACAGGACCCTTCAGTTATTCGGGTGACCAACACTTCATCTGATGGCATAGGAGAGTTTAACCCGTTTTCAGCAGGTGCTCTGGTAAGCATGGCGACAATTTCCAATCCTCATTTTCAAATTAAAAACCTTTTCTCAAGTCCTCATTTCCTTGGCTTTATATCTAGTCAGAAATGAAAAATAAAATTAAATAAAAATCTACAGCAATGTATACAGAATCATACTGTTATGGTACCAAATGGGGAAGTGTATTGGAATCATAAATAAGAAAGCAAATAAATTAATAAAACATTAAAAGAAGCTATTGTACTGAATAAACTGAAACGATTACATTTTTTTTTCACAATTAAAGTGTTTGTCTTAATGTTTAAAAGTTATAATAGATTCTCTGTTATCAAGCCTTGCCAAGTAAGTAAAGCATAAAAAATGTAGTTTTTTGTTGTTGGTTTTTTTTTTTTTAAAGTTTAAAACTTTTGCCCACTCTCATTTAAGGATGGGCGCACTATTCCCATCTCAACTGCCTCTCAACCAGCAGTCCTGCATACAACTGTGGAGCCCAGTCCACAAGTTAGTATAATGTTTGAACTGAACTATACTTAACACATGATATTTATATATGCTAATGCCTGCTTGTATTTATTTTATTACATTGTGATAAAAGGTAAGCTGCTCACATCCTCCTTAAGACAAACCAGCATGTACTGTATCTTTTTCCTCCCTCAGACCAGTGTGGCTGCAGGACAGGCTGAGCTCCTCCGTCAGCAAGCAGAGCTGGAGAAGAAGGCTGCTGAGCTGGAGCGCAAAGAGCGGGAGCTTCAGGATCGAGACACAGCGTTAGGTGAACCATACTAATGCTGATCTTAATCTGTAAGACTTTCTGCTATCGTCTCTGTGGTCTCTTGACATAAAGGAAATTGTTTGCTTGCAGGTAAAGAAAACAACTGGCCACCGTTGCCCAAGTTTTTCCCCATAAAACCATGCTTCTATCAGGATTTTAATGAAGAAATTCCTGTGGAGTATCAGAGGGTTTGCAAGATGATGTACTACCTCTGGATATGTAAGTAAATGTAGAGTTCATAGACGTGTAGTAAATAAAGACTGTTCAAAATAGAATAGCTTGCTTTAATCATTCAGCGTTATCACGTATTTTAAGATAAAAGATAAAACTGTAATAAAAAGAAGCATATTTGTTAAATAAATAAAACTGAAAAGATTAGTTCACCCAAAAATGAAAATTACCCCATAATTTACCCCAAGCCGTCCTAGGTGTATTTAACTTTCGTCTTCCAGACGAACACAGTCAGAGTTTTTAAAAAATGTATATATCCGTCGTAAAACTCCAGTTAGTTATAAAGGCTTATAGGTTAGCTTTAGATGGATATATATAGTGTATATATATATATATATATATATATATATATGGTTTATGGAGCTTCAAAATAATGGTCACCATCCGACAGCATTGCCAAGCTTGAAAGACGAAAGTTATGCTCTGAGGTTGGTAAATTATGGGGTAATTAAAAATTTTGGGTGAACTATTCCTTTAATCTGATGTAATAAAATAACTAAAACTAATAAACAAATACTATATAAACATGGAAAAAATGCTAAAGTTGCAAAATGAATCAAATGAGTCAGATTAAAGTGTTAACAAAATCTAATCTAATTATATTATTAACAAAAACTGTAATAGTATTGTTTCTGAATATTTCTGTGTGGACATTTGTAACATTTCTATGGTATTATATTGCAAATTCATATGGTTTGAGCTTCACTGATCCCACTGAAAATGAAAGGTTAAATCAAGTACATTGCATTTTTGGATGCAGTGTTTTGTGTGGTATACTGCTAGTCCTGCCCAGTGTTTTCCGTCATCATACTCCATTCCACTCTGACTACTATACAGAGCAAATATTTCAGTAAATGTTCATGATCTATGTAAACCTAAATAACGGACTCCATGTTCTTATACTGTATATTTTTTGTACAGATCACAGTGTGACGCTGTTTCTGAACCTGCTGGCCTGTCTGGTGTATTTCACTGTCTCTACTCAGAATGGAGTGGACTTCGGACTCTCAATCCTCTGGTTTATTTTGTTCACCCCTGTCTCTTTCCTCTGCTGGTACCGACCCGTATACAAAGCTTTTAAGTGAGTTCAGTAATTTTGCATTGTGTCACAATTGATCAAATTTTCATGCCAGGCTCACAGCCTCATTGCCGTAATGACAAGAGTCACAACAGGTGAACAGAAAAGGTAAAAAAAAACCTTCAAGATGTGTTTAGGAACAAAACAGCAAAGTTTCGTGTAAGTACATTTCCGGCTCTCTAACTGGCTTTGAGAGAACGACCTTTAAAGATATGCCTTGCAATTGAAATCTACAGATGCAGCTAGATAAATATGTTTAATAAAATGTACAGTTAATTGGGTAATAAACATTTAATTATTTATTTTGAGTGCTTTCTTTCCACCGATCTAAAAGATAACATTTTATGGAATATGCTAATGTTACAGTGTATACTTTTGCTTTTATTATTATTATTGTTTAGTTGTAATATTTTTATTTGAAAGGCATCCGATTATCGTCATCTCACCTGTAACTCTTTCTTTTGCTTTGCAGATCTGACAGCTCCTTCAGTTTCTTCTTTTTCTTCTTCATTTTCTCATTCCAAGTGATAGTGTACATCATCCAGAGCGTTGGGATCCCCAGCTGGGGAAACAGGTGAGGTTCTCCATCACTGGTGCTCTTTTAAGTGTGTTATTTCAGTCTTTGTGCGTACTTCCTCTCTGCATGTTTCTTCGACAGATCTCCGCTTCATAATCTGCCGGTGTTCATTTTCCAGGGTCTCTCTGTGAGTGTGGGCTCTCTTTTCTGTTCTCCATGAACCTCATGGTCATATTTTTTTCTGGGAAATATCCTGTACTGTTCTTTGCAATGTGCCTATAATTTATAGTTTATTACTGTTAATATTCTACAAAACTCTAACCCATTATTAAACTTTGACAGTCCCATCCAACACAGAACATGAATAATAGCTGAAATAGTATGTTGAGGAGAGGTTTGGGATTACTTCCTGCACAGTTTTGCTTTCTGCTTTTCAAAGTTTAGTTTTGTTGTATTTGTGAGAGTCTGTCAAAGTGTATGAATGCAGTAATTTGATGTAATGATTGTTTCGCAGCGGCTGGATCACGGCCATCTCTGTGCTTAGGAGTAACATAGCTGTGTCGGTCTTCATGATGCTGGTGGCTGGATTTTTCACTGTCAATGCTGTGCTGTCGGTTATCTTACTGAAAATGGTAAGTTTGGCGCAGCTGTAATGTGCGTATGTGAACATGTGCTTGTTCTTCATCGTGACCATCATACATCTTTATCATCTTTAGTTTCAGGATGCAGCCCACAAAAAAGAAAATTTTGCCACCATTTTTCATTGTTCTACTCATTATATATGTATATATTTAATATAATACATTTGTTATAATTTTTATGAGTACAGGTCAAAATAAATAAATTTACATTTACACTTTAGGAACTAGTTTGAATATTTAGGGGTAAATAAGGTTATTCCTTTTTGAAAGGGAGACAGCCCCAGTTTCAGCTTTTAAATCTTTTATTTTTTTTTCTGAGTGTGTGTTTATATATTGTTCAAAACTTTAGTTTGGGATTATGCACTGACTTCCTCCTGTGTTTTCAGGTTCACTCCATGTACAGACACACGGGCGCGAGCTTCCAGAAGGCACAGGAAGAGTTTTCCCAGGGGGTCGTCACTAACCGAACCTTCCAGTCCGCTGCCGCCACAGCTGCATCTTCAGCCGTGCAGGGTGCCTTTCAGTAACAGCCACTGTTAAAGACTGTCACATTAACGTCAATCCGACAACCCTAACCTCTTACGGAAAGGACGATCTGTATTTGAGGCTTCTCAAAACACATGTATATTCTTTTGGTTACTGAAAATATTTTGAGGTGAAAAGTTACCTGGCTGTTGACCGGTGAGGCACTTTAGATAATAACATGGGTTCTGTCCAGATACAGGCTGTCTTTTCTTTCTGTGTTCCTCGTGTAATGAAGGCAATATTTAGTGATGGTTTTATGAATAAGTTATATTAAGTTTAAGTGTGTCAGTGGCACTATTTAATTGGTTTATGTAACATTACAACATTGTTACTGCATAGTCCAAATTCCAGTCAGTCCAGATTATCTAGCTGTCTAGTTATGTTCCCGCTACTATATGTATTTCAATTTTTTTTTGTGAAATGTATTGTTGAATTATTCTACACTTTAGATTTTATACTCCAACTAATTGTGTTATGTCAGCCGATGTCAACATTTGAACAACTATTCCCCAACAACAAACATTTACCTATGAACCGTAGTACTGGAAAAATGTGCTGTTATCAGTTTGTTACAGTCTTGTTACATTCTCAAACTGAAGTGATGATTTTGCAGTGTTCTCAGTTACGAACAAAATATGTATATATTTATAAATTAAACAGATCTTATTTTACTGTGGTTGATTTGGGTGGACTGCTCAAATATTTTATGAGTTATTTTAAATAAACACATTATGATTAATGTTTTGTTGCCATTAGTCTATGTATGATTATTGCAGATGGTTGTGTGACGAACATGATGTAATGTGACAATTAAAAAATACCTTCAGAATCCAGAGTATAGTATTATGTACAATGGAAAACAGCATCCATCGTCGGTCATGATAGTACGAATATTTATTGCAATTCTTTAAATGATACGCGTAGGTGTCACGCTCCTCACTGTAAGCTTCACACTATTCTATGTACTCGCCTTATTTGATTACCTGAGTTTAAGGAAGGGGTTGCCAGGATAGCGATCGGGAGTGTTGTTTGCAGTAGTGATCGAATCTCCTGGAAAGAGGCCCCTACATTGCGATCAGGAGATCTTTGATTTCAATTGTTTAATAAATCCATTCTTTCTCTCACCTGATTTGCTTCAAGTGCCGTCCGTCTACATGTTACAGTAGGCTATACAGATGTGGCTATTTTATATTAAAATAATACCTTCAATGACCAAACTATTAAAAAGAGTCATCTGACTAAGACATTTAGCATCAGCAAATACATTTTGATGTAAGATCTGTTTTACACAGTTGTTGTGGTGTGTGTATTGTTTTTTTTGTCATCATGGAGGGGTCTACAGTTTTCAGCATAGGTGCGTTTCCACTGTGAGAGACAGAATCTAAAAAGAAAAGTCTGGAAATCATTGGGGTGGAAACATCATGCTTTGGGGCTTCTGCAAAGGGACCAGGGCGACTGATCCGTGTAAACGAAAGAGAGAATAGGGCCATGTATCATGAGATTTTGAGAAACCTCCTTCCATTAGCAAGGGCATTGAAGATGAAACGTGGCTGGGTCCTTCAGCATGACAATGATCCCAAACACACCACCCGGACAACGAAGGAATGGCTTCGTAAGAAACATTTCAAGGTCCTGGAGTGGCCTAGGCAGTCTCCAGATCTCAACCCCATAGAAAATCTTTGGAGGGAGTTAAATCTGTGTTGCCCAGTGACAGCCCCAAAACATTACTGCTCTAGAGGACTGCATGGAGGAATGGCCCAAAATACCAGCAACAGTGCGCAAAAACCTTGTGAAAACTTACAGGAAATGTTTGACCTCTGTCAGTGCCAACAAAGGGTATATAACAAAGTACTGAGACAAAATTTTATTATACATGTCTAAATGTTCTCAACCTCAAAGCAGAAATGCTAATTGATTTAACAGTAGGCACACTCTGTCAGTTCTTGTTCCTTACCGCGGTCGAACCCTGGCTTGCTTAGTTGGGGACACCTGATTTCTAGTGATTATCGTTGTTTTTGATTACAGAGACTGTCTCTGCATTTGATAAATACATAGTTTAATTCTCGTCATTATACATTACCATCACTCTATTCTACTCTATTATACTTGATAATGTTCAGTGCTTTGCTACAATCTGTATTGTTAAAAGCGCTATATAAATAAAAGTGATTGATTGATTATTGACCAAATAGGTATTTTCCACCATAATTTGCAAATATATGTATATGCATA
>JAUYWG010000040.1:25026893-25052383 GCA_034779775.1 Enteromius afrohamiltoni
GGCTATAGCTGAGATTAGAATTTCCAATCCATAACTGTGGTTAAAGATTAAAATTCAAAGTTGTAATTCAAATTGTAAATGCAATTATAATTAAATTGCTCGGCCAGTGAAATTGAAATTTCACAACGATAATGGCAGTTCCTGATTCAGATTCAATAAAGTTGTCATCCAAAGTTGCAGAACAATTATCAAGACATCAACCAGAAAATGTTGTTGCAATGCCAATAAAAGGAGATGTAATCTCATTTAGGCAATGACATTAAACTTCAAATTATAAATGCACAGATCCCTGGTTACTGCAGTTGCTAAGAATAATGCACTAGTTCAATGACAAGTTATTATTGACTGAAACAAACCAATATTGATGGCAATTTAAACATTTGTCAACGTTACTTCAGTCAAAGGAGATGATAGGAAAGGGAGCAGTGTGAGAAGGAATGGGGTAAATTAGGTTAAAACAAGTGTTCTACAAGTGTGATTATGGCACTTTAACACACTACACACACACCACATGTAAATGTTAACATTAGGCAAGCAGTGCTATTTGCTAAGTTAGCCTTCAATGCTATTGGTCTAGCATAGGTTTCAATGCAAACGATCGGTTTCAGTTAGCTTAGCGTTAGCTAGGGCTCTTGAAGTTGATCCGGAAATGGCTTTCTATGACTTCCGGATTGTTACCACGGTAACCCTGCCAGTTCCTGAATGAAATAGCAGCGCTTTTCATTGAGAGAAACACAGGTCAACCTAGGAGTTCATTACAGAGCTCCGACTTCGCTCGTTTGAGCGAGGCACAACTTTAAAGATTTAACTGCAATAAATAAAGGAAGTTCTCCGGTCACTGCGGACCCAAACTGTATTTGTAAACACACTTGATCAAGTTTTACAAGTTTCAACGTCTCCCAACGCACGCGTATGATCACTCGCTCGGAGTGTCACCCTTTCACTTCACTATTTCCAGTGGATAACGGTGCAAGCCTTAGTTAGCTAAACTAAAACTTTTAAACACCTGGGAGAGTTACAGTTATCGTTACTTAAGCAAAACTCATGCAATAAGCAATCTTAATAACTGATATTAGGCCTTATTAAAAATAAGGGAGACGCTTATTTTCTCTCTGTGCGCTCTTTAGGGACTTACACGTATATCTTGGCGGACATTTATGTCAAAATACTGAAAGCAATATTGAAAGAGGTTAGGATTATTGTACTATTATTGTAGGATTATTGTAAGGATGATAGGATACATCACAGCCCAAAAAATAGCAGAAGAGGAGAGAGGCCAAGTCAGGATGCCGGTGCCCCAAATATCCATGCCACCTCGACAACTGCAACCAACACTGAGAATAAAACCAACCAGTTTACCTAAATTCAGTGGGTGCAAGAGGAGCTTCCATCGATGGAGAAAAGATTGGGAGAGTTTGCCGAAGCAGGGGGAACCAACTATTTCAGTTGAGGTAAAAAAGAAAGCTTTTAGACAGCGTAGATGATAAAGTCTACCTACAACACTGCTGAAGATATGTTTAGAGTGCTGGAGAACAGGTATGGAATGAAGTCTACAATTGCCTTAGAAATAATTGAAGAGTTCTATTTTAATAGCTAATCAGCCAAGGAAAGTCATTTGTTACCTTGCTGACGGGGCGAGCACAGCAATGGGCGGAGGCTTTGTGTATGGTGGAGAGCTCACTCTTACAATCACTGGAACACTTTCTGGAACATTTCCGAGTGGTATTCGTTCAGCCAACCACCACGTTCATAGTACAAGAGTAATTCCTACAACTTACACAACCCACCATAACCAATGAATGTAATGACACCGCCTCCCTCACTGTATTCTACCATGGATTAAACCCCACCATATGCCAGCACATGTCCATTTACAATGACAATGTGGGACTGGAGTCATTCATCCGCAAAGCAGCATGCATCTCACAGCACTTGTCAGCCTTTCAACCTGAACTTGAACCCTCACCTGCTGTGCCCAATTCCTCTTCCAGTGAACCCATGATCACAGACTCTTACCATCTGTCTCGGAAAAGACCCGACGCCTGCAGGAGGGATGATGACTCTACTATGTCGAAGCCTCTCAATTCAAGTCATTGCCCTGTTCGACCTTCATAACCAGCGGTGAGTGTTAACCATTTTGATCGCCCCCTCACACTCATACCACTCACTGATGCACTGCTGGTCTTTAATTCTCAACTCTCCCCTGTCAAAGCCCTGGTGGATTCTGGAGCAGCCGGTAAATTCATATCTTTGTGCTGTCTGGACAGTCTCTGAATCCCATGACGTCAGAATCCAGTACATTATTGCATTACCACTATCCAGGGAAGGCCTCTTCACAAGTGCCTGGTACAATACTGTACCCCACAACTCACTCTTGGATGTCTCCATTCCGAGCCCATTGCGCTCCATGCCAAACTCCCGAAAGGTCGAGTATATCCACTGTCGATCGATGGAGGAGTATGTTAAGGAAGCTTTGGATCATAGGTTCATTCATCCGTCTACCTCTCCTAATGTGTCTAGTATTTTTAGTTGCCAAGAAAGATGGGGGTCTCCAGCCTTGCATAGATTACCAAGCCCTGAATGAACAGACAGTAATATTTGCTTACCCGCTCCCTCTCATACCGGCCACCCTCAAGGAACTCTGACACACGCATGTGTTCAGCAAGTTGGACCTCATGAGTGCCTACAATTTGATGAGTGGAAGGCCACCTTTGTCACCCCCAAGGGCCACTACGAGTACAGGGTTATGCTGTATGGGCTCACTAACTCACCCTCCATATTCCAAAATGTAATGAACCAAATATTCTGTAATACGCTCCATCAGTTTGTCATCATATACATCGGTGACATACTCATATGCTCACCCAACCTGTCAGTCCATCAACGTCATGGTTCATCAGTCCACCATTCAGTTCCTTAGATCCATCATCTCCCCTGCGGGTATAGCTATGGATTCCAAATAGGTAGAGGTCGTATGCAACTGGCCAACACCCACCACTGTGAAAGAGCTCCAAAGATTCTTGGGGTTTGCAAATATTTACCATCGCTTCATAAGCCAAAATAGCCAAATGAACACACCACTCACCTCGCTGCTCCGAGGGCCGGAAAAGGGAATAACTTGAACACTCGCAACTGAGGCTCCTTCACAGGGGTGAATTGTTGTGTCTGTCCCCTGTTCTGAGTGTAACTCCCAGTCAATCACCAGACTTAAACCCAATAGATAATTTATGGAAGGAACTGAAGATTCACAAAAGGTCCCTGTGGAACATTCAAGATTTGAAGACAGTCTGCTTAGAAGAATGGACCAAAATCCCATCTGCGCACTTTAAACAATTAGTTTGTTCATACAGGAAGCGTCTTCAAGCTGTTATTGCAAACAAAGACAATAAGTATAATCTCAGTTAGTGTGTTCAATACTTTATTGAATACTAATTGAGTAATAATACTTCATTACACATAACTTTTATACAGATGTAATATTCCAATTTTTTTCTCTGTGTAAATTACTTAAGTTAATACCAACATCTGGTCAGAATTTCATGTGAACTGCTGGACTGGAAAATGTGTTTAATAAAAAAAAAAAATCTTCAAGTGTTAAAATACTTATTTCCCCGATTGTATATTTGGTTAATTCACAAGAAGGTTTAATATGCGCACATCCAAAAACTTAACGCAAGTATTTAAATATATGATATAATTCACCTATCTATAATGAGGACAAATCATACGTCAGGTCAAGTCAAGTCACTTTTATTTATATAGCGCTTTTAACAATACAGATTGTAGCAAAGCACTGAACATTATCAAATAGAACAACAGAGTAATATAATGACATAGAATTAAACTTTATTTATCAAATGCAGAGATGGTCTGTAGTGAAGATGAAGATAATCACTGGAAATCAGGTGTTCCCAAGGCTTAGCTGAGTCCAGTTCTCCTCTGGCTGGACGCCCAGCACCTAATTTCCAGTTAAATTTTAAACACGTTGGATTGTGTAAGGACTTATAGTGCGTGTGGCTGTGCATCTAGATCCGGCGATCTGTCCACGGAGCTCATCTAGGTGTTTCGATGAAGATCATCTCTTTGTGCTGGTACACCGTCTGATCTGGATACGGACTGAGGAACATAATAAGAGAGAGACAGACAAATATTAGCGTAGAGGCTGTTCTTTTTACAATGTAACAAGTACATCATGTATAAAGGGGAGTGTTCCCGGTTGCAGCCTAGCAATCCTTTAACAGAGTTGATTAATAAATGTGTATCAGTGTGTTATGTGTAAGCCAGAGTAAAGAGATGTGTCTTCAAACTGACAGTGTGCCTGCCTCCCAAACAGTATTTGGTAAATTGTTCCAGAGTTTGGTTGCTAAAAGATCTGCCACCTGCAGTAGATTTTGATATTCTAGGTATTATCAAATGGCCAGAGTTTTGAGAACGCAGCATACATGGAGGACTATAATGTGATAAGAGCTTGCTCAAGTACTGAGGAGCTAAGCCATTCAGAGCTTTATAAGTAATAAATTGTTATAAATTGTTACTCTTAATTTGTTTGGGATGTTGTTTGTATTTTCTAGTTCGAGGAACAGACACAGTCTCTATAGTGTAATATATAGGGAAAGAAGTTACTATGTGCTGAGGATTAACTGACTGCGGTGACGTGAGCCGGCTAGCAGACGGTCGATTTAGCCAGTCTGTCTGCTTCCTGACCTGGCCGCCAGTTAGTCAAGTTTGAGATCTAAGACTATGTGTCATATTTCTAGAGAGAAGAGCGGGACCACCCCAAGAAGGATGAAGACCATCTCTTTTAAACAGGTCAGGTCTGCCCCAAAAATTTGGCCAATTGTCTGTGAAACCTATGCTATTTTGTGGGCACCACTTAGACATCCAGCCATTGAGACCAAACAGTCTGCTGTGTATCTCATCACCCCACTAAGCAGGGAGGGGACCAGAGCATATTACAGTGTCTGACATCGTACTTGCAAGTTCACACACCTCTTTAACATTATTTTTAGTGATCTCCGACTGACGTAGTCGAACACCATTAGCGCCAACGTGAATAACAATCTTACTGAATTTACGTTTAGCATTAGCCAGCACTTTCAAATTTGCCAAGATGTCAGTCGCTCTGGCTCCCGGAACACATTGTACTTTGGTGGCTGGTGTCTCTATTTTCACTTTCATCAGGTTTTTCAGTGGGTGCATCACTGAGTGGGGAGAACCTGTTTGATGTTCTGGTTGGAATGGAAGAGCGTTTTTTTGACCCACGACTATGCCGTCTAACAGTCACCCACTTGCCCTGATGTTGCGTGGGCGCTGCCGGAACCGAACAATGTACATGAGCTGAACTATCCACATCAAAAGCTGTATCAATAGCCCTCACATTCTGACTGTCCTCTGTAAAAGTTTGGAATGCGTGTCTCTAGTTCAAGGATCCTCTCTGTCAGCCTAACTATATCCCTGCATTTATCACATGTGAAACCGTCATCGCTGACAGAGAGAGATAAACTATACATGTGGCATGAACTGAAGACTGGAGTAATGAAAATTCAGCTTACATAACAGCATAGAAATCTGTTGTGTTAAATTGTAATAAAATTTTTCTATTATTACAATTTTATACAACAGTTTTCTATGCTGTTATCTAAGCTGAATTTTCATTACCCCAGTTTTCAGTTGTCACATGATCCCTCTTTTTCTTTCTCAGTCTGTTGTTGATCAGGGTTGGTAACTTGCCGGTTTATAACCTAACATCTGTTTGCTTAAATAAAGGAAGACATTGCAAAACTAACTGATGAATTAGACATTTGTATTCAGGCTATGTTTGTATTCAGGCTACATAGTTTGTGGATGAAACCTGTGAATGTGAACGCAAATAAAAGAACCAAAAGATATTCGGGTTGTATCAGCCGTACTTGCTAAGCACAAGTAAAATGCATGGACACAGGGTTGAAAGTAGCAAACTAGAAAGGAAACTCCATGAACTCAAGGAGGCTGTGTATACTTGGAGAGATTATCGGTCACTTGGAAAAGACAAATGAATGCTCTTTTTTATCATTGAAAGAGGATAAGGAGCAATTAATAGACGAATGGGTGTACAGAAAAGAGGATGAGGTTATGAGAGAGAACAGTGGAGAAATAAAATGGGATGATGAGGATGCAGAAGGAGAGGATGAGAAAGGCGATTACCCGGTCAGTGGGCATGTCATAATCGACAGCCTTACAGATGCAAGTAGTATCACCTTTACCCAACCAGCAACGCTTGCTATTGCTACTCAATTTGTTAACAGTCAACCTGCTGTTATTAATCTACCCGTTGAGGAGCGGAAAACCATAGATTCTACGTTCACACCTTCATTAGTGTCCACAAACAGAGCAATTATGTCTACTTTTGTAGCTTGAGGTTCTACAGTCACTAATCATCCTCAGAGCAGGTATGTGGCTAGCACCAAGCAAAATGGCACCTAACAAATGTTACAGCCCCTTCTGCAGTCAATAAGGTCTGCTAGTGGGCTATGGAGCCATACCTCCAACTTCTGCCAGCATACCACGACTGTTGAACGATCATGCTGCTTCGCCCGTCGATCTCAGAATGGAACAAAGAAGTAGTGTGCCATATAGTGGATCTAGTTTGAATCTCAGTGGGCCCCACCAAGAATAAGATCATTGAGTGGCTAAGATGGGACAGTGTCGGTGCTGCCTGTGACCCAATCTGTGGAGGATGGCGCTGTGGGAAGTGCTCACTGGAGGAAAGGAGTTATCCCTAGCTGAAGAGAAAGAACTGGAATTAATAAAGGCAGGTTTAACCTTCAAAGAGAAAAAAACTCATCCCCACTCGGATGTGAAATACCCTTGGAAGGAAGACCCAATGTCTCTTCCTTTTTCTTCCTTTCTGTTGAAGAAAACTAAAGCAAAGGTGTGCAGACAGGTGATGACTGAACTTCTCCTTAAGCGGACTTACCCGGCCGCACCATTCGAGTTTACGACGCTGGATCTCTTCGGTCCCTATGTTGTTAAGGATACTGTAAGACGAAGGACGGAAATGAAAGTCTGGGCTGTGTTGTTCAGTTGTATGGCCTCAAGAGCAGTACACGCTGACATTGTGGAAGATTTGTTGATGGAGGAGTTCCTGAAAGCATATCAGCGTTTCATGGCTCTTAGGGGTCACCCGGGATTGAAGTTGATAAGTTCTGGAAAAGGTGGAGTCTACCAAACCTATTTATCCATCAAAAGTGGCATACTCCCGCAATAAATATTGCAGCAGGTGATCTAGTGTGGTTGGCTAATCAAAATGCCAGTTCAAGCTGGGTCGAGTAGTGGTGAGGATCTTATAACTGGAAGTGACTTGATTATGGTGGCCTCCTTGAATCAGAAGATCAGGAGGCCAAGTGGGAGGTGTAAGGCTTTCCACCAGGTGTCACTGTTGTTTTGCATATGTATATTATAAAAGATATATGTCATATCTGCAGATATGTTTAGTATCGTTTCTAGCAGCTAGAGCTGGGTTACAAGCTTGCAGACGCCCATGTTAACGGATGAGAGCTTTTACACAGCACACAGGAGTAGAACAGAAGTGACAGTGCCGCAATCGTTTCGGCACCAAGTCTATTTTTGCTGTGCCGCTTATGCTGAATTAAAGTGACAGTGCGTTGTTCTTGATCTCAACTTGACCCGATTAACATGAAAAGTAACATATTTTACCATAATTGATGTGTTTCATGTTTAACACTTACAATATGAGAAAAATAAAATGCACAAAAGCACATCACTTGAACAAGTTTTTGCCCAAACTTTAATTATGTATAACAAGCTGCATCACAGAAACAAGAGCATTGAACTGCTCTGACAATGACAGTTAGTTTAAATTAAGCTAAATCAGAAGTGAACCTCTATGTAAAAAAACGGCACTAAGTGAGGCACTCATGACCAAATAACATATATATAGTATTAGTGCTGGGCAATGATTAATCATATCTAAGATAAATATTTATATTTATATGTGTGTACCATCTGTATTATGTATATATTAAGACACATACATTGTCACACTTCAATCCTGACACACATACAATAAATATTTTACAAATATTTACATGTTTGTATTAATGTAATTTATATTATGCATAAATGTTGCAAACATAAAAAAATGTATATACATAATACATTTAGAAAGTACACACACATATATGATGTACACAAAAACTTTGATGCGATTAATTGTTTGTCACCCTGTCACCCCGTCTATATCCACTGATCCCAGTACAGCCACCTACACGCGCTCTCAATCACCAGCGTTATAAATGAGGGCCACCTGTCTTCACTTACCCGAGCATTTCAAAAGCCACAGTCACCAGTCGTTCCCCGACTGAGCTCGAGGTAACTACCTGATTTCTCACCTTTGTCTACCTGCCTTGGGACAAGGTTATTATAGTTAACGAAAACAAACAAAAAAACTAAAACTAGAATTGAAAAAGCATTTTCATTAACTGAAATAAAAATAACAACGACATAAAAAAAACTAACTGAAACTGTTTTGTGTATACAAAACGAACTTAAACTAATATTATAGCAAAAATGTCCTTCATTTTCGTCTTTGTAATAAGCCTTTTAGGTTTCTGACAGTTTTAAGCCAGGTGTTTTACCCGTATGGCACCATGTAGTCTGTGACGTCACGTGTCCACAGTCTGTCTGCGACGCTGACTGCTAGCGTGATGGCTGCAGCGAAAGTCGGTTATTGTTATTTCGTCAGTAAAGCCGGTTCTTTGATTAAAATCTTTACCTGTACTCGTTGAGTGATTCAATAGCGTAGCTTCTCAGTGATCTACGGCTTTGTTTATAAGCCAGCATTCCTATTAAAAAAGCTGATAGAGATTTACCGCTAATCAAAGAACCGGCTTTACTGACAAGATAAGCACAATATATAGCTTGATATATATCGCCCAGCCCTATCTGTGTCAAAAATAAAAGTAAGTGCCTTGTTGTAGAAGCAGGTGATACAATATGTGGAATACTTCTCAAGGGGAAAACCCCCACGAATCTGAAAGTCCATTTGAAAAGCTCACACAAAAAGGTGAACCAAGAGTACCTCTCGCCCACCCTCCCCCGAAAGAAAAGTGATAGCCAGGCAAAAATTATCTCGGTCTCGGTCAAGGAAGACAAACTGAGAAAATGCTCACAGGTTCACAGTCAAACAGAGTTAATGCCCTGCTGAGTGTAACAAAGGAGGGAGTAATTTCGCTCCACTTTATACCTCTTTGTACACTCAAGGTTACAGAATAAAAACAGCTGGTATTTTCATAACAGGACAATAGACAGAAAAACACTTCTATAGATCATCTCTCCAAGACGCTCCAGACTTAGGTTTCAGGTTTTCCTTAACCCCTAGGCTACCCGTTTGCCTACTCTAATGAACTATTGCAAATGGATCCACACGACTCCCGCGAATGTTTACAGAAGACTTTGCCACAAGAGGATCCAGCAACCATGAGGCAAGTGATAGATGAGGTGAGCCGTCAAGCCTCGGAGCTGCTCTCCCACCGTCAACAGCTGGAGAAGCTCACATTGCTCACCGCAGAGCTCGTTAGCTCTATCCAGGCCCTCACCGCCGCGACCACGGCCCAGAGTAGGCCCGCCGAGCCGGCCACTGCCAGCCACGCCAGCCCGGCGCGCCTCGCGCTCCCCGAGAAATACAGCGGAGCTCCGGGAAAATGCAAGGGATTTCTTTTGCAATGCGACATCTACATGAAGTCCCAGGCCGCTTCTTTCACGGACGATGATGCGAAGGTATCGCTAATTTGTTCCTTACTAACTGGAAAGGCTTTGGATTGGGTTACGGCCTTCTGGGAGGGCCGCCGCATGGCCTTCCCCTCGTATCAGTTTTTCATACTGCAGTTCCGCGAGGTGTTTGATCACACCGCCGACGGCCGGGACGCTAAGGAGGAACTACTCGGCCTGAAGCAGGGGACCCAGTCAGCTGCGGATTTTACTATGCAATTTCGAACCCTCGCAGCTCAGACAGGTTGGGACAGCGATCCTTTGCTTTCACTGTACCGCCGGGGCCTCAGGGAGGATTTACAGGCCGAGCTAGTCTGCAAGGGAGAGGAGATGGGCCTAGCACAATTCATGGAGTTGGCCATAAAGACGGACCAGCATCTATGATCACGGAGGCCACGCCGACAGCCGTCCACACCGCGTATGCCGCCGAACTTCCTCCCGCTGAACCGATGCAGATTGGAGCCGCACGGATCTCGCAGGAGGAGCGTGATCGCAGGATGGACCAGGGATTATGCCTGTATTGCGGGAAACCAGGCCACCTCCGCACCACCTGCCCCGTGAGACCAGCCAGACCTCGCACTTACCAAGTGAGCTCTCTTTCTGTTGATACCGCTATGAAGCTGGTTGTGGAGTTATGTGTGCACGGAAGAACCCTTACTACCAGGGCCTTCTTGGATTCGGGGGCCCTGAGCATGTAGGGTCCAATCCCTGGAGCCAAGTTTGTGAGAGAGCATTCGAGGACTTAAAACGCAAGTTCACCTCTGCACCCATCCTTTGTCACCCAGACCCCAACCGACAATTCATCGTGGAAGTTGACGCTTCCAACACCGGCGTGGTGGCCATCCTCTCTGAGCGTCAGGGCGTGCCTGAGAAACTCTTCCCCTTCGCCTACTTCTCCAGAAAGCTAACCCAGGCGGAACGTAATTACGACGTTGGAGACCGAGAACTTCTCGCCATGAAGTCCGCCCTGGAGGAGTAGCGGCACTGGCTAGAGGGGGCTGCAGAACCTTTCCTAGTACTCACGTACTACCGCAACCTGGAATATCTAAGAACGGCCAAGAGACTAAACGCTCGACAGGCTCACTGGTCCCTCTTCTTCACGAGGTTCCAATTCAAGATAACTTATCGCCCAGGGTCTAAGAACTGCAAAGCCGACGCCCTGTCTCGTCTGCACGATGTCGCTCTCCAGTCCGCCGACCCAGAACCCATCCTCCAGCCAGCTGTGATTCTCGCTCCTGTACGTTGGGACATCATGGAAGAGATCAGAGAGGCTCAGCTTCAGGAACCCGCTCCGCCCGAATGTCCACCAGACCACACCTACGTGCCCCTGTCCCACCGTGACCGGCTCCTACGCCTGGTACACGAGAGCCCCAGCGCGGGTCACCCCGGCAGGGCTGCTACACCCACTGCCTATTCCCCAGTGTCCCTGGTCACACATTGCTGTGGACTTTGTCACGGACTTACCCCCGTCGGAACAGCACACCACCATCCTCAGTGTTATTGACCGCTTTTCAAAGGCCTGCCGACTCATTCCCCTACCTAAGCTACCCACCGCCTGGGAGACGGCTCAGCTAATGATGGAGCATGTATTCCATTACTATGGTCTACCGGAGGACATCGTCTCTGACAGGGGCACCCAGTTTACCTCCCGAGTATGGAAAGCGTTCTGCGCTCAGCTCAACGTTAACGTTAGTCTGACGTCGGGCTACCATCCAGAGTCCAACGGTCAAGTCAAGCGCCTGAATCAGGAACTCACCTGATTTCTCCGTAAATACTGTCATAATAACCAGGAGGACTGGAGCCAATATCTCCTTTGGGTTGAATACGCGCAGAACTCCCTAAGAAAACAAGCTACAGGGATGACCCCGTTCCAGTGCGTGCTGGGGTTTCAACCGCCACTCTTCCCCTGCTCTGTCACGGATCGCTCCTCTGTGGCCCTCTCCGGTCATCGGCAGCGGGAACCTTCGCCTGAGTTCTGATGTTTCCACCCGGACCCTTTTTCAACCACGTACCTCGGCGCTTCCTGCTTTTGGTTCGCGCCAAAATGGACAGTATAAAGGCCCGGACTTTTGCCTTTATTCCTTGCCTCGGCCACCGTTTCTGAGCGTTTTCCAGTATCTATTGTTCTGTTTACCCGTGTTTGATTTTCCGCCTGTATTTTGATTTCAGACTTTAGCCGCCTGTCCCGATCTACTGCCTGTTTCCTGACTCTGAGTTTGCCTGTCCTACGTTTATCCTGTTTTGCCTGTGTACCGACCCACACCTGTCTGACTACGCTAATAAACTATTGCAAATGGATCCACACGACTCCCGCAAATGTTTACAAAGCCAGGCTTATTTTGGTTAATCAGGCTTATTGTTGGTAGATTCGGTTTCATAAATCAAACTTGAAAAAGTTCAAACTCAGTTACCCTGGCAACTTATGCTGGGAAATTAACCTGGTGCAGGGCAGGCTAACTGTCAGGCTGAGTTCATGCTTAACGAACATACCATTTATACTCACCTGCTGGTAACTTGATGTCATTTTATTTTACTTAACCACTATTAATAATTAAAAAAAAGATATATATATATATATATATATATATATATAAATAAATATACTTTACTACTAAATGTTAGAAATTATAAGGTACAAATACATTAAGACATTTTGAAAACTTATGTGTTTAATTGGTGAGTTTTGTTGGTGAGTGGAATTAATTGTAAAGGTAATGAATTAATTTAAAGTATCAGAGCTGAAACTCATTAACCATGACATATCCTTTCGTAGATGAGGTGGTGGATAAGGGAGCTACTGTCATGCGGAGGGTATTTTGAAGAAAGCAAACTTTCAGAGACAGGTCAAACCCACTGGCTTTTAATGACAGCTACCTGTATGAGCGGTATAGGTTCTCAAGAGATCATATTTTCCCGCCAAGCTAAATGAAACACTTTTAGCTTTGTTTTCCTCCAGCTACTCTCCATTTTCCAGGCTGCTCTCTTTAGGGTTCAAGTATGCTCATTATACCACGGAGTCAAACTGTTTTCTTTTACCTTTCTTAAGCGCAAAGGAGCAACTGTATCTAAAGTGCTAGAAAAGCGAGAGTGTATGGTTTTTGTTGCGTCTTCAATTTTTTATGCGCTATTGGACGTGCTAAGAAATTTAGATAAGTCAGGAAGATTACTTACAGGTAGAGGTGATTGTTCTACCATACTTGTAACAAGGTTCAGAATTAACAGGTTTATATATACAGAGTTTACAGAAGACTTCTTCTTCTTTCTTCTAACTGAGATGAGAAGTAATCAGATCTAGCCCTTTATTCTGTAGGTTAGCATATTTTCCCACCAAGCATCACTGTAAGCCTTGGCAGCAAGCACTAATGACAGTTTACAGGCTTTGGACAGGGGCATAAATGCACCCCAACTGCACGCTCCCACCATTCAGGGTAGTGAGGAGTGAAGAACTCAAATGTGAACGGGGTGTGTAAGAGGTCTCCATGTTTTAGCGAGATCCTCATGCACCTCAGGGAAGAAAGGCACTGGGGTGGAGCCCAGATACCGGTCATCCAGCCTTGAGGACTGTACCTTGAGAAAGTGGTAATTCATCTCCAACCCAATGCTTTTGGCGGTACGAATGAGCCTCAGCCTTAACCGTCAACTAAGCCTCTGATTCCTCATTGGCTGAAGAAGAAGATAGCTCCTCCTCTGATGCAACGATAGACATCCTATCCTCGTTTAGAGCCCCAAAAGAGAGTCTAGGTCCACCGCAGGACAGACTGGCAGCATCTTTCGGGAGCTCCACTGGGCAATGTTGGGAGGGGTCAGAAGTCTGGGGGGACTGGCCCAGAAGAGCACTGATCCTCAGATCTCCCTTGCCGCTAACCAGTGCAGCTGAGTCTTTACGACCCGCTGACAGTACACTGACTCTACAGTACATTTTTAGCCTATTCAAGGCACTGTGACGGAAGTAGCTTGAGCGGCCAAAACTGGTGGGCTTGAATGCGTAGCAACATTGTGGGTGGTGAAGACCTTGTGATTCCAGCTGGTCGAGCTTATGTCAGTGACTGATATTCCACAATGAACACCAGGATGGTACTGGCAGATGATGAAGTCCAAATTTTGGATAGAAATAACATAAATGTCCACAAATATGCAGGGAATACAAGATGTGTATTGCATGTGTAAAAACATATATACTGGCAAAATTTAATCTACAAGTCAAGCAACAAATTGTGCCCAACCTACAGCCTTTAGAATGTGAAAAAGTTTTTTCTTCTACTTAAAGCAAAAAAAAAGGAAAAAGAAAAATGGGTGGAATTTTTTGAAAATGCAAATTTATTGTAATGTCTTTGAGACTTTGTATACCAGCAGGGCTGCCAGATCTTATTCCTGGAGTTCTATCTTCTTACAGAGTTTAATTCCATCCATGTGCTAGACAGAGAGCATCCTGATTGGTTTACTCAGCAAAATAAGCTAATCAACTTTCAGTGTGAGCTTTTATTTCTTTTCTCGGGGACCGAAGTTATCAGTTCAGTGCAGCCTACGAGATCGTCGTGGCAGAGAGAGAGTGACTGGACCCTAAACAACATAACAAACATTGCAATAGTTTTTCATTAAACCAGAGAAAAACTTTTACTGTATGTATATATTAGGGGTGGGCGATATACCAGTAGACATGATTAACTGGTAGAAATTTGTCAACTGATAGAGATTTTGGTTTAGCGTCTTATTACATAACATAACCCCGCAATAAACATTAACTTCGACAATGGAAGAAGCAATGTTGCCAACTTATCGACTTTGACGCTAGATTTAGCAACTTTGCAGACCCCCTTGGTCACATTTTTCTAAAAAAGCAACAAATGACTTCTTGGACAAACCTCAGCAAGTCTCTGGTACTGCCGCACACGCACAAGCTCTTTTCCCAGTGCCTTACAATTAGGGATGTTCATTTTAACCGTTAACTGACCGATATGAATTTGAACGATTAATACAATCAGTTAAACGGTTTAAAAGGTCATTTTATTTTTTTGTTTATTTCAGTGTTTTACCTACTCATAGTCTATATAAATTGTGTTGACAAAAAAAGCTACTGTCGTTTAATGAAGGTTTGTTCCTCGATTGGACTCCTCTCATGTCAGAAAGTGACTTTTATGGACGTTGCCATCTTCGACATTAATTGGGTCACTTTTGCTAACTTTTTTCTTTCATTTTCTTAATTTAATGTCTTTAATTATTTCTGTAAAATAGGTATATGTTTCTCGTATAGGCCTATTGTTTTTTATAGGCCTTTGTTTTTTTTTCTCTGGTTGCAAAAGTATGATATGAAATAGATACAGTATGATCAAGTAAATCCTTGTCTTCTGTTGTTTGCTATTTTTTGCGCATGTACAATGAATCCGCAGAAAACAAATATTACTATTTTTAACAGGTCACAGGCGCTTATCCTTTCTAATTGAATGAAATTCTAATTTAAAATAATGTTGTCGGTTAATAATCGGTGAACGAGCATCAGTTGTCAGTTACGAGAAATAACTGAAATGAGCATCCCTACTTACAATACATTGCAGTAAACAGAATGGTTGTTTTTTTTACTTGCAATTCAGTTTAAATAAAATTACATAATATGTGTTGGAATTTTTATTAGTGCATTTTCAGACACAAATTGCTATATTGTGATATATATTGCTATCGAGGTAGAAAATTGCTTCTATCATGAAATAAGATTTTGGTTATATCGCCCACCCCTAATAAATATATATATATATATGTGTGTGTGTGTATATATATATATATGTATATATAGATATATATATAGACACACACACACACACACACACACATATATTATAAATATGTTTTGTGTATATATATATATATATATACACACAAAACATATTTAACATGCTTTTAAATGTTTCCTAAATAAATGACACTTAGGGTGACAAAAACATTTTATTTAGCCATAGGCTATCATTTATTTCAGTGCAATGCCCAATGTGTATTCTTAGGTTTCACTTCGATTTGACATGTGGCTGCAGCACAAAGCCACGGGCGGACGTCGCCTTTCACTTCAATCCACGCTTCAGCAGCTCTCCACAGATTGTGTGCAACTCATTACAACATGAAAACTGGGGAAGAGAGGAAAATATTGACCTTATGCCTTTTAAACAAGGAGCATCTTTTGAGACCATAATCCTGGTTCTTTGTGATGTTTTCAAAGTGAGTGTAAAGCATGACATCACAGGTAGAAACAAATGTGGTTAAACAGCCCTATGTGTGGTTTAAATCATTTTAACCCACATATTAATTATCAGTAGTAGTTGTTGTAATACAGGTATTTTCAGAGAAAAAAAAATATTTTTAAATTTACTTTTGTAGGTAGCAGTTAATGGTGTTCATATTTTGGAGTTCAAACACAGAATTCCTCTTGAGATGGTCAACACATTTTCAGTCTCTGGGAAAGTAGAACTGCATGCTATTGGCTTCATCCCTGACTCTGTAAGTGACATACACTACTAGTTGGTATGTACTGTCATCACCTGTGAACCTGAATGAATCGAGTATGAGAATAATGTAGAGACCAAAATTATATACAGTATACTTACATAAACATGTGGACAAAATTTTTGGTACCCCTCCAGTAAAGAAAGAAATGCAGCACTTTGTTTTACAGTATGTGTACTTCCCTGGTACATACTGTACATGATAAATATCGTAATTACCTAAAGGCAAATGAGTGGTAACATACAGACAAAAGTGGGGGTAAGAATTGTTATCTACAGATAGTGCCCATAAGTGGTAACTAATTAAATACTTTACTGTTCTTGTATTCTTTTTCACGAAAGACCAGGAGACACTTCGGATATCTTGAAGCAGAATTTTCTTTATTCTGAAAAACTCTGTTCGGTTGCTGCAGTCATCGAAGTCGACGTCGAAGTTGTCTGTTGTCTAACTAAAGCATAATAACTTGTACCTAATATACATTTCAAGGGGGAGGAGTTACACAGAGGTGGAGACAGTTGAAACAAAGCATGGGATGACATCTTGTATTGAACAGGAAACTTAGGCTCTGGGCAGGACTGTTCTACAGAAATCTTTAAACAGTTCAACAGTTGAGATTAGCATTCACTCTTATCTTGGGAAACTAATAAACAGATGTTCAGGAACTAATCAAAAGGCTACTGTTTCAGGTCAAAGCTACTTGACTTCCAATTTATATTGTTATATATGATGAAAATGTTTGGCAATTTCTACAATTTGTAATCCTACTCTGTACTTGCATAAACATGGAAAGGTTGTAGTACTTACGGACAAAAAAGGCACATCCCTTACAGTATCTGTAAAAGGTAACTAATAAGACACATTACCCCTTAACTTAATATTTTATTGCAAAAAATATTTATTTAACTCTTTTCCCATAGTACGGCTTACAGTGAAGCAGCCTTTGGTTTAATTCCATTCCCATATATGAAGCACTAAATTCTTTTCATTTAAAATTAAAGATCCATTAGTTTTGAGAGAAAAAAATTAAAATTATCCATTTGTAATTCTGCAGTTTATTTTTTTAAGTGTTTAAAGTCGGCAATAGTTCTATCCTCACATAATCATATCTTGATCTTAAGTGATCTTAAGCTTCGCGTCACGTGCTTCCCACTACACCAATAGGGTGGCTGCTCTTTGAAACATTTAAACATGGGTCCAAGATGTCTGCACCCTTGTTGTCAATCAAGTAGCAAAGATGAGGAAATTAATAGGTTACTTCAATTCTCTGAGACACAGGAACTAGTACTGCGTCTGCTAAGACACTTTGGGAAAAACCTTTTTTACTCCTAACTGAAGCCTTATTAAATCACACAGGAAAACTGCAACGGCCATTGGTCGCTGCAGTGGTTCTTTGACAATCGGCTGGGCGCCGTGCTATGCCGGCCAATGGCCACGACTCCCGCCAAAGTCCGCCTGAAAGGGCGGTGCCGCGAATATATAACCGGCCACTTCTCCAGCAGATTCTGGTTACTTTGACTGAAGCGACAAAGACTTACAGCACGGCAAGGGACGCAGCACTCGTTCCCGTGTCTCAGGGAACCTGGGTTACAGAAGTAAATTTGTTTCCTGTCGACACTGCACTCGTACTGCATCTGCTAAGATGCAATGGGAACACAACTGCACAAAAACTGGGGCGTACAATCACATAAGCATGCAGAGAAACAATGCCCCGCATATATATTAAATCGTCCTTACACTTTAGAGGTGTATGAGCCTAAGCTTGTGGTTGGGGCGAGTGACGGCCAACACAGCGAACTTATAGATAGACACAAATAGACATAAAGGCTCGTAGCCTGTTTTCGCTGTTTGAATAAACAGATACACTGAGCCTAAGTCCACGGATTGTGAGTGTAATGGCCAAACGCGGCACATTAACAAGTTTGTTAAATTTAAGCAGGTGAACCTGAGCTTGTGGTTAGGGCGAATGATGGCCAACACAGCGAGCCATTGAATAGACATAAAGGCTTATAACCTATATTCGCTGTTTGAGGATGTGACGGTCAACACAATGAATTGACAAATTGTGAGGATAAAAATGAATTATGATTTGTTACCCACACCCACTTTGGCCTATATAAAGGATAGATGTATCCCTGGTCAAATTGGGGTGTTCAGAATAAACCAAACTTGACACTTTTACACTTTTTAGTCACTTTTTAGTGATTTTTTTTTTAGTCACTTGAGCCTAAGTTTGGGAATGTAGTGCGAACGCATCGAACTAACAAGTTAACCCTTTAAGCAGAGAAGACCGTTGTAGGCTCTCACTGCCCTGATGGGGCAGAGGGGGTTAAAGTCATGGCCCTCGCTAGGGGGTAACGCCGAAAGAGATACCGTCTGCGCTCTGAAATGTGTGTGGAGAGCACCTTCGGCACATAGCCAAGCCTCGGTTTCATGGTGACTTTAGAGTCATTCGGCCCGAATTCCAGGCAGGCGGGGCTCACAGACAGGGCTTGTAGGTGACCTTTTCACTTAACAAATGCCAGTGCAAATAGCAGTGCAGTCTTAAGCGTCAGTGACTTCACTGTAGCCCTTTTGCAGGGGTTCAAAGGGCACTCCTTTTAGGGTACTTAACACTGTAGGCTTCAGCCGTCTAGCGCCTCTTAGAAAATGGATAATTCAAATATCCTTGCCCACTGTATGGTCTACTATAAGGTCGCGGTGGGATGATATGGCCACCACGTATGCCTTAAGTGTGAAAGTGGAACAGTCCTGGGCCAGTGCGTCAATTTCCTTCGTAAAATAAGCTGGGCAGCCCCTTGACAGCATGTCTGTGTCTGGTGCCGCTCTTATCGAGTGAAAAATGTACAGGACCCACTTCAGGAGGCGTGCTGCTAATCTGAAGAGGAATATTGATGACAGACCCCCTTGATGATTTATGTATGACACCACCGAGTGTCCGAGTGAACCAGGACGTGACTGTCCCTCAGTTGTGGCAGGAAAATGTGACAGGCAGGCCACACTGCCATCATTTCCAGGCAGTTGATGTCTTCAACTGACCACAGGCCGGCCTTCGTGCAGCACTCCCCAACCTATCTTGGAGGCGTACGTCACAAACACTCTCCTCCTGCTGACCACACAGAGGGGAACTCCTTTTTGCAGCCAGTGAGCGCTTTTCAATAGGCACAGAGTTGCGGAGCCGAAGGCACCCGTGACACCACTTGCGTGGCGGCACACATGCTTTTAGCCAGTACTGCAGAGGCCGCATGTGGAAGAGGCCGAGCTGCAGCACTGCTGAGGCTACTGCCACCAGACCCAGCATTCACTGAAATGCTTTCAGTGGGCGGGGGCTCATGATCTTGATGCACATTTTGCTATGTTTGCAGTGCGCTCCTGTGAGATCAATGCTCTCGTTCACATTGAGTCTATTACTGTGCCCACGAGTCTATTTGTTGGACAGGCAAAAGTCTGCTCTTTGCAAAGTTTACCCTGAGCCCGAGGTGGTCTAAATGGCTGAGGAGAATATCCCTGTGTCTCTCTGCCTCCGCTCGCGATCTGACCATGATGAGCCAATCATCAGATTCCCATCTGTTTTAGATGTGACAGCGCCATGTCCATGCACTTTGTAAACGTACCTGGGGCCAGTGGGAGATCAAAGGGCAGGACTGTGTATTTATATGCGATCGCCTCAAAGGTGAATCTCAAAAATGGCCTGTGATGAGGGGCTATTTGTACATGAAAAATAGGCGCTTTTATGGACCCTGTATGTGCAACAATAACACAGTTTGGAGTATGCAGTATGGAGCAGCTTGCAGCTTGCTGCAACAAAGCACTAGACATAATAAACCCGTTATCCCTACTGAAGAATGCCTGGCACGCCATTCCCTGGGTATCAGATTGGGTCATGGGGATAATAAAACACAACGGTTATACCCTTCAGTTCACAAGACGGCTGCCACAATTCAGCGGTGTTGTCTGATACAAATACAAAGGGGGGCGATACAAATTGCTCTTCTTTGCGCCTGGACTAGGAAGACGCTGGAGGCGGTGGGTACAGCACTTGGGACAGGGACCTTGCCTTCTCGGGAAGGGAAAGCGCTGAGTTGCAGACCTGAAGCGCTGTGGCTCCTGTCTGTGAAGGCGCAGACGACTGCTTGGGCTGCTGTGACGGCGACCTGGGGTGGCTGGCAGAAGCATGGGGTGCAGGTCTTTTAGGCAGAAAGTGCCGCATGGCTTGGGATGCCTTCTGTGCCTCAGTGAATCTCTCCGCGAAACCCTCGACGGAGGGACCAAACAGCCCGTTGCGTGAAATCAGTGCGTCCAGGAAGGGAATCTTCTCAGCTTATTTGATCTCCGTCAAGTTAAGCCACAAGTGCCTCTCCAGCATGATGAGGCTGGCCATGGATCTGCCGATCACCTGGGCTGTGACTTCCAGCTTCTCCAGCCAATAGCATTGTGCGGGCAGAGGTAAGCGGCAACGGATTCATTAAGTGGTGGCAGCGTTTTGTAGCCCTTCTCTTCGGCACCATCGAGAGAAGCGAAAGCATTCAAGGCAGGGTTACGCAGCCGCGCTGAGTAGGGCACCTTCCAGGATTTTACTCTTCATGAACCTCTGGAAAAAATGCTGCAGGCTTCCAGTCAGGACCAGCAAAGGCTGAAGCAAGGCTTCGTCTCTGAAGGAGAAGAAATCTGAATACACTGGCGAAGTGGCCGCTTAGGCCATTGGTCGACGTAATACGGCGCCCAGCCAATTGGTTTATCAAAGTACCAATGCAGAGACCAATGGCCGCTGCAGTTTCACTGCGTGATTTAATAAGGCTTCAGTTAGGAGAAAAAAATGAGTTTTTCCCCATAGTGTCTTACCAGACGCAGGACAAGTGTAGTGTCGACAGGGAACATTGAAAGCATAGTAATACCTTTAGAAGTAATGCTATATGTATCTCAACTGAAATTTAAACATTGTATTGGTTTAATATAACAAATTAAGTATGCAATAATAATATAGTTATTTAATGATGCATTCCAAAAAAGTAAACACAGTTATTGCAGTGTGTCATTTTGTGAGCCTGCACAAAGATTTTTCACTTTTCCGGAGGAGGAAGAAACCATACGGATCTAAACATCACTTATGATTCTACAGTCGCCACTTCAAGAATGACATAGACAACATAAGATTGTACACTAGGTAAGATCTATTACCTTATATACTTAACTATTTTACTACAGAGCACAATATAAACATATGTTGGGTTTTTTTTTATTGCTGTGGTTGTTTTTTTTTTTTTTTAAAAACCTCTTCTGTGGGTCTGTACAATATGTGTTAATGAGTTTATACAAGATTCACCACAAAATCTAAATAAAGCTGTCATTTGCTTAACTTTATGTCTTTGTAACTCATATATTCATTAGCGTAAAGAAATGTAATGTTAGGCTCAGTCAGATATTTTTTTTCAACAGAAGAAATTCAAACTAACTACTTAACTAATATAGAATAACAGTAGCTAAAATATTTTTTTTTCATTGGAGTACTTGCATGTCAATACCTTATACGCATTTAAAGTAACCTTCAGGCTTAGTGTAGACACACACATTATTACACATAATCTGTATACACATAACTATAAAACCTATAAAATGAAACTGAGATAAGTGATATAAGAATACATCCAGAAAAGTGCAAACATTACTGCATAAAAAATTAATAGAGAAATAGAGAAGGTATAGTTTGTCTGAAGTGAATCCACATTTTTAATTTAGACTGAGACAAGTTTATCTTTTCCAATATGTTTAAAATGATTTTTACAAATTGTGAGCATTTTTACCTGTGATTTTTTTTCTAAAAGTGTCCATTACCTTTGAGTCAAAATATTCAATCAGTGAAATAGAATAATAAGACATTTGTACAATTAAATCAACACAAAAGCTGTATCTGAAGTGGCATTTAGGTGCATTTCTTAATTTAACTGCAGTTACAAATGCATAAATATTGTTTTTATATATTAAATATAAAACGGTAAATACTGATATTTTAAATTATTTGAAACAACAAATTGAAATGTGAAATTAAAACCACCAATAGACGGCACCAAATCACTCTTAATAAGTGATAAGTGAGTCATTCAAAGGGGTGATTCATTCAGAAACAAAACAGCATTGTGTTGCTCAGAGACGCAAATCAGTGTTTGTTTGGATTGATATTTTTTGAAAGAGCAAAGATGGGCAATATTATGTCTAAAAGTCTCTTAATTAACTTTTTATTTATTGAGCTGTTGTAAAAAAAAAAAAATCTAAGAACACACTGCAAATGTGTGCGTGCACTAGTCTAGACTTCATGTAATGTCTTTGTGTGCTCTGTAGGAATGTCGAGTCTCGATCACAGACTATATATCGCACATCCCCCTTACATCCCTCGTCTCAGATGAGAAGATCTGAGTGATTGACAGAAGGCGTAGCCATGTAGTACAGCAGTGTGTGTGATATGAGCTCACTGTCCGAAAGGAGAGAGAGATTGCAGCTGATATAATTTTATCATCGTTTCCATCATTTTATTTTAGAACTAGATTTTTTTTTACAAAACTATTTACAAACCCAAAAGATTTGGGGCAAATAACATTTGAGGCTGAAGCCCCAGAATCCATCCCCTGTTCCTCCACTGACCTTCAGCATCCTGCATATGGCGATATCGCCTCTTCCACCCAAGAAATTTGCCGTAGTAGATCAAGGTGCCGACTTGTCGCGCAATCACAATGCAACGAATAACAGTAAGCGTCCATTCAAATGTAGTGGAGTAAAGAGTAGCCAAGAAAATACTTAAGTACAGTAACAAAGTCCATTTACTCAAGTACTTTACAACACTGTGTGGGGGAAATTTTATCGGCACACTTTGTCCATCCTTTTATGTCTACAGTGTACCCATCTTCTGATGGCTACTTCCAGCAGGATAATGCACTATTTCATAAAGCTTGAATTCTTAAACATGACAATGAGTTCACTGTACTCCACAGTAACCAGATCTCAATCCAATAGAGCACATTTAGGATGTTGTGGAATGGGAGATGCGCATCATGGATGTGCAGCCGACAAATCTGCAGCTACTGCGTGATGCTATCATGTCAATATAGACCAATATCTCTGAGGAATGTTTCCAGTACCTTGTTTAATCTCTATATATATCTATGTATATTACTTATGTTATTATATTATTTTTAATATTTACTGACACAGACCTTTTTAGGATTGATTTTTTGCACGACAGGGCAGCTCACTTCTTCTGAACATTCAAAATGTTCATAGATGTTTCTCCAAGATGTTACTACTGTTGTGAACTTTTTCAAGAGACCAGGAGAAAACTTTGGATATCTTTAAAGCAGAATTTTATCTTTATTCTCAAATCATCTCAATTGTCTAACTTTTCTAACTAAGACAAGGTGTTACATTGTAGTTGTTATAGGTTTCAAGAGGCAGGAGTTACATAGAGGTAAACAAAGAATACAAATGAAGAATTCAGGTATAGTAAACTTCCCCCATTACACCAGTCCTGATCCAATCAGCATAGCCAATCAAATAATGGAGCAAAAGGCACCAAGAGCTGTTACAAACAAACTCTCAGTTATTAGCCTCATTTTACTTACAATAAGAGGACAGGAACTATCAGGAACCTCTGGCTGCAAACTGTTAATGTTAACACCTTTACTTTAAATCCTAAATACAATGTACTTCACCTTAGTTTCTTATATGATGTTATTTTGGGATGTAGGATCAGCAGATCTAAGACAGATTCTTACATTTGTAATCCTACAATCCCCCATTTTCAAAGTTCAAATAACTCTCACGTTATACAAATACAAATTTAAACCTCCATAAGTCCATTCTATAACTTATTAACATAAGCCCCATCTTGCAGTCATTTAACTAGATTTGCAGTCTTTGCCTAGATTTTCTTAGGTTATAGTTCTTTTTGGAACCGTATTTGACACATATGACACGGATAGTAATGTATCGTACACAACTACATGATGACATGGAAAATCATGTAGCAGAAGATGAAGAAGTCCTGAAGTCCATGGCATCGGAATAGCTGTGATGTGTTTTCTGTAGTCTCTTTCCCACATAGATTCACTCAGTTGACTCTTTGTACTCATGAAGATCCTTCATTGATGTATGAGGTGAAAATCTACATCAGTGTGCTGCATATGAGATGGCACTGCATTTATATATACCTGAAACACAAGAAAACAAAGAAACCAGAAGACCAGCAGTATTCTGTAGACTATGAGGTAAGGATGGACTAGTGAATGGGGAAATCTTTAAGGAAGTCTTCACCGCAGGGGGGGCCCCCGAGGCCTGGTAGAACTGTCACAGCCCTAACAGTTAATACCTAAGCAAGCTGCTCCAACAGTTGGGTGACGTGAGGAGAGGCTGCTTTAGAGTGGTCAGCAGACTGAACATGAGCTGAGTAAAGCTGTTAATTTCTTCAATGTATTTTGCTTTTCTACACTCTTTCATCCAGTGTCCAGATTTTCCACCAAAATGATAATTGCCCTCCCTCCCTCACAATATACAGAATTCTGTCTATTCTGTGCATTGACCTTAAGCCTTGTTTTCCAGGCTTCTAGTGGACCATGTGAGGTCTAAGAATGGCAAAGCTGATCTGTACTCTGATAAAAGGCCATCAAACCATGTGAGAACTAGAGGTCCTTTGTGATCCAATACCTTCTCTGAAGTGTTAGCTATTTCCAGTGATGGGCAGTTGCGTCGCTACAAGTAGTGACGCTACTAGTTTAACTACATTTCTCAGTGGTGTGTTTGGTACCGTCACTGTTTTCCAAATCAAATAGCTTTTCAGTAGCAAAGCTATTTTATTGATCAAGTAGCACGGTAGAGTCCACACAAGCTAACATTTTTCCAAGCATTACTGACGCTTAAGCACAAAATCGGAAATACAAATGCTACGGATCACTGATCCTAGATCAGTATATGACGCCACCACCATAGTGTACATGGGCCAATACCACATTAGCCACATTAATGTCAGTGACTTCAAACTGCGGTTGGCAATGAGCTTTTGGTGTTAGCGCTACCTTTTGCACCGGACGCATGACATGCTTGGGCGAACACATTTTGGAAAGATGACAAAGGAAGCAGAGGAATTGATCCCGAGGGGGAAATCACCGTGCCTCGATGTCACGCCCCAGCGTTCCATGTGTCTTTGTTGTGTTTTGTTTTCATTGTGTCTCCATGTGCTGTGTCTCGTTTGT
>JAUYWG010000040.1:25133536-25188145 GCA_034779775.1 Enteromius afrohamiltoni
AATCTAATTTAGCCAAAATTATTGTAATTATTAATTTCTTATATATTAAACAACAAAAAAAAAACATTTTAGAATATTTTTTTAATTATCTTAGAAAACACTAAAATTGATAAAATTCACATTTTGAACAAACAACCCACCCCCAAGTATCACTTGGCACAAACATATTGGCTAAATGTTCTCATGAGAATTTGTCAAAATATGTTAATATAAAATATAAAAGTATGTTTTGTCAAGCCTTTCCAAGTACAAGCATCTTTTCGTTCTTTCAGATACTGTACATTCCTTCTAATTTCTCCAAAAGCCAGACTAAAGCCTTTTTATCTAATGGAAAGAAAGTAAAAGATCATATGATGTGGACAGTGTTGTTCCAGATAAGAAGAGAGGGCAATTAAAGATGTTCTGCCACAGAGAGCACTTCTTTCATGCAGGAACAAAATCACATGACGTGACGTGACCACAAAACCGCAAACGGTCTGATGTATCTCCAGACGTGATTACATGACTTCTTTCCTCTTTATGGAGCTCTGCTCTGTAACAAAGACCAGCAATGGAGGTTTTATGGCCCATTGCCTAACAAAGCCTGATTGAGAGCAGGCCGACCTCAGCAGGCCTCCATCTGCATGTCAGAGCTTTCACCTGGAACCATTCAGTTATTCAAAAAGTGAATGTCATGAAGAGGGTCAAAAACAATACATATTGCATCCAATGGGCAAAAAAAGAAAATCTATTTGGCATAAAGAAAACGCAAGCATTTTATTACTATGAAGCAAAAAAATTAATTAGAAATGTAATTGTCTTTGCCATAATGCTGAGAAAGCATTATGGATGTCTTTCGCTCACCTTAAAAACAAACATTTCTCCTCTGAGCATGGTTACTGTGTCAAAATTGCCCTCGCAGATGTTGGGGCCGTAGTGGTCTGGGCGTTCAGTGGTGTGAGGCCTGTCCGGACGGCGAGGAGGAGCTCCGGGAGGGTTCTTGGGAGGATGTGGTGCCCTGGGGTCTGGATGGGCGGGTCGCCGGGGGGTCACAGTCGGGAGAGCCTGAGTCGGAGAACTGCTGGGGGGTCCTACAAGAAACAAACAAACAGACCCAAATTACTTTTGTGCAAATATAATATGGAGAACTATATTTTATGTGAATTTTACAAAACAGAACACTTTTAGGTCACATTTCATCCAATAAAATAAATGAAACCTTTGTATATTTTCATTTGTACAACTGCTTGTTACGCAGTACCTTCTTTATGTAGATTTAAATGGGTATTTCTGTATTACTGTTAAATTGATATTACCATTATTTTTACCATTTTTAAACAACACTCATTTAGATTTAAATAAAAATATAACAATTCATTTAAAAGCACCCACTTTTTTAAAAGATTTTTAAATCGGAAAGTGCGCCATGTATTAAGTTACTGTCTCGGCCAATCACTGGAGGGGTTTGAAAAAATGAATAGTTGAACAAATGAGGTAAAAAATGCATGTATAAATGCATATTACAAGAAAATGAGGTGTTGTTTGAGCTTGCATGCATAATAACCCATAAGAGGGGCACTTTAATGCAATGCATAAGGATAATGTAGAGAGACAACCATGATAATTAATAGGGAAAAAAATACTAGCCTGACTATTACAACAAAGATAATTTGGGGGGAAAATATTCCTTATTTGTCATGAAAAATGTCACAAAACATAAAATCTTTATGGTTCTAAAACCATAAATGGTTTTTCATTCTATACTTCTTAAAAAAGTTGCATTTTTTGTATGCAAAATGGAAAATATTTTCTTCAGCTTGTAATGCTGGCCTTCGCAAAACTCCAAAAATAAGTGAAATGATTTATGAATTTGCTGTGACATAACCAAAATAACTTTCTTCTAAAGTGGGAATGATGCATGCAGTTCTCCCCACAGCTAAAGCTCCCTCATGCAAAACTAAAACAAACATTACTAAAGCCCACAAAGACCAGAGTATCTCAAAGAAACACGACCTGATCTCATGCAAAGTAACCAGCTTAACGCAAAAACAAATATTAGAAACCTTACACCATAAGCTTGAATAGCACTTAAGCTATTTACAAACAAACTTTTACAACACCACGTGTTTAAAAACCTCTGGTCCAGACTGAACCAGGAAACTAACAGCTAATAAAAATGTAATCTAAAGCTGTAAATCTATAATGCGTGTATAAACATTTTCTGCTTTTCCTTACTCAGATGATAAGGAGAACAACAGGATCTGGAAAATTAAATGCACCAGACCTGAACAAATATAGCATATTGTATAATGCTATGCAATAACATTAGCTTAACATTTCTTTCCATTTCCAATTAATTTTTAGCTTCACATTTGATCAGTATGAATGCTTATTATTGCAATTCTGACATGTATAAAATATCACAATTCTAACAAAAGAAATAATAATCGTAATGGACATTTTCCCCTTCACATTTTTTTTTTCTCAAAATTCTGACTTTTTGCATTTTGCAAGATTGCATTTAGTTTATTTTTTAATTGTATTTTATTTTAATCTTTAATGTAATTCTTTGCTAATTTATGAGTCAGAATTGTGAAAAACAGCCTGATTCTATCAAGGAATACAAAAAAGCACTTGGGCATATCACGGTTTACTATTTTTAGATATTACATTTCTTACATTTATGCTCAGAATGTCAAGATTACACTTTGCAGATTTTCTTGAAATATTCATAATTTGAAATAGAAATTCAGAACTGCAAAAAAAGTCAATTCATTTATTTATTGATTTCATTCCGAGGTGGACATCTGCATCAGAGATAACATGCTGCAAAATAAAATATGCCATATTCAAAACATCAAAAGCACCAGGTTACCGTAAATCTGTTGGACCCCACGGAGATCATCCTCGGGCAGCTCAAAGTTTTCAGTGTCCATCCACTGGTAGAAAGGAGCCATAATAGCCAAAGGATTATTGGAATGTTCCAGTCCAAGGGCATGGCCCAGCTCATGTACGGCTACCAGGAACAGATCATTGCCTACGGGGAGACATACTGTATATTAAATATCACAGGCTGTGGTATTAGAGAGAACTGATGGTCAGCAGTGAGCTGATTTACTGAGGTCACTAGTAAAGAATGTCTGATACAACAGCTTATTAATCTTCATTCGCTCTGGGAGATCACAGCTGCATTTTATGTGCACTCTGACTTAAGGACACATGATATACTGCGTATCAACTAGAACATTACATTTGCTGCAGTTAAGTGCGCGCTTTAAGCAAAATCGCTACTGGTCTTGCAGAAGATAAGGAAGTGCAGCTAAATTTAGATGACTGGATAAATAGGACATGAGTGAAGAGGAGAGTTTAGGATGAGTTGGGAAAAGAGTCGGTTCTTATTTAGCGCTGAGATGTCCACTTTAAAGTGGCATGAAATCAAAACGTACTCTTTATTATCTTGATGCATCTTCCTGATCTAAACGGCTCATCTGTGCACGGCACTCCAAAAGATATCACTAAAACTGCTTGAAAAAAAGTTTCAACCAGGTGATTCAGGAAGGAAAATTGATTGCTAGCTGTAGTATGGATCATGTATTGCATGGAACACAAAAATCCAGTCAAGTCCTGCCCTATATTTGTCTCCTCATTGAAGTTTTATTAAATGCATTACTTCACAGAAGTAAAATAGCTTTGCAAATAATGTTAATCAATGCTGATTCACAAACTATGGATTGCGTTTGTGAACCATGACTACACCAGACCCCGGTTGTCCACTTTGTAGTACACACACGAGTTCCTTAAAACCACCTTTAGAAGAACAAAATTAAAAACTATTTCCAGTCCAAAAAAATAAGCACTTTAACAGTTTTAAACTATATTATATTGAACAAAAACCGGAACTAAAACCAGCCTTTCAATACAGGAATACATTGCTAAAAATTTAATTTGAGATTTTAAATGGGCACTTTTATAATACTAAAGTGTGTTAAGAAATAGTTGTGAAAGTGTACACTCCTTTAATGCACTTACTAGAAGCGGCCTTCGTAATCTGCAGTACCTTTAAAATATATCTGCAGCACCTTTTAAGAAAAATACTGCAAGTGCACACTCAATGCATATTCATATGAAAAGCAGTTTGTGGATGAGTGCAGAACATTTGCAATTATCTGCACACTACATAGATTTATTGAAACACTCACAGTGACAGTGCACTCAGTTGGTGACTGATTTCAATCACGTTCTGTCTCCATTTTCCACTTGTCACAGTGATCTGTCTCAGCGGGTATAAGTGGCTCTATGCAATTCTTAAATCCTGATTTCAGGGCGGGGGGGAAAAAATGATTAACTGCTTCCTTTTAATACTGACGGTGTCCATTATTATCTAGTGTGGACAATCCAAACCATCCATGAAGGCCGTATGAAGTCATCAGACAGTAATGTTGCTTGTTCAGAGTTTTTTTTTTTCAGAGAGGCAACATCATTAGGGCTAATAATTGTGAGGATAATAGAAGTACTGAACTTGCTGTCCTAATGCTTCAGACAGTTCAATCAATGACGGCTTTCACGGACAAACGCACTCATCATTCAAAGCTGCTCTTGTGTGAGAGCCACGACTGTTAAAAGATGCAACTTCAGGGCAATAGGAGACATCTCTCCTCACAGCTGTGTCATTGTGACCGAGACTTCAACTGTTGCTAACAATGACGATCCTACAGCCAGAAAATCCTTGAGATTCCTTTTGAAGTTGCATTTTGTGTTTCCTCAGTGAATGTGGCAGTCAGTGTGTCCGTAATCCATCAAATGTGGCATGTTGTAATGAGTCATTAAAGCTTTTGGAAAGCTAGACATCCCATGATTAACCTTTAACCCTTTTATAGACAAAGAGGCCTATCCAAGTTACTTTAAAAATCAGCCGTATTACAGTAACTTCCCATCTTAAGGCCATGATGCATCAAGCTAACTATTGAGGTATACCAAGCCATCATTGAGCACCCGTCAACTTTGGTTTTTTTTTACGTATTTCATACCATCAAACTCCTTCGAACTTTCTGTTTTTTATAAGCACGTTCTGTATTTTTGCTGACAACCGTTGAGCTCTTTGTAGCTATTGCTACAATCAGAGATTCTAATTAGGACATTTCTGTAACTTCTGAACTTTCGTACAAAGGTTCATTCTAGAATCCTGCATTTATTTTAGAAACCTTAACCAGACTTTGGACCCCACTGTACCTGATTGTTTATCACAGTCCTTTGCTGCAAAGTGCAAAAGAGTCTCTAGGAATATCTGACCCTCTAAATACATCAACATCAATCTGTCTCAGATGATGTCACCGGCATCCACGGGACCATGAAAACCACACAAAAGCATGTACAAACCAGCTATTAAGCATTCAGAAAGAACACAAAAAGCAGGCTTGCAAATGTGACCTTTTACTTTTTGTTTGCTGTAGATTTGGCAGAATAGCTCGGGTTGACACAGGTTTAATAATTAAACTGCACAGAAAGAGGGGCTCAAAAGGGGCTACGAAGCTGGGAGATGTTGCCAGACATTCTCAGTTTTCTAAAAATAATAAGCAGTACTAATAATAATATTTTAGAAATATTTTTAAAATAAATTAGCATATTAGAATAATTTTTAAAGGATCATGTGAAACTGAAGACTGTTAGGCTTTGCTATCATTAGAAGAAAATTAGGCCCCACTTTATATTAAGTGTCCCTAATACCTGTGTACTTCCATATTAACTAGAAGTGTATCTTGTATGTAACAACAATGTAAGTACACATTGCTACATAGTATCAACAGCTGTAATATTTCAACAACCCTCAGAATGGTGTGTGTAAGTACAAATGTGTAACAGGACATTGGTTACAAATCTTTTTTCACATCACTAAGTAGTCATGTAACACGGATTACATACTGTAGCTACATTTAGTAACAGCAGTATGTATAAGAGTAACTGGAACAGGGGGTGATGTTACACATTTGTACTTACACACACCATTCTGAGGGTTGTTACATGTGTGTAGTTACAGAAATATTACAGCTGTAGATACTATCTACCGGTGTGTACACTGTGGTTACATACACATCTAGTTATTATGGAAGTACACAGGTATTAGGGATGCTTAATATAAAGTGGGATCGAAAATTACATTAAATTAAATTAGTATTTCACAATCACAATGTAGCTTTTTTACTATACTTTTGATCAAATAAATGCAGCCTTGGTGAACAGAAGAGACTTCTTTCAACAAAATAAAAATCAGGGTAACACTTTATTTCGATAGTCCACTTTTGAGGTTCTACTAGCAGTCATTAGTAGACTGTCTGATTAAAGGAACACTTTTTTTTTTTCATCCATTCAGCTGATCTCTGTGTCTGGCGATAGCACTTTTAGCATAGCTTAGCATAGATCACTGAATCTGATTAGACAAGAAGCATCTTGTTTAAAAATGACCACAGAGTTTCTATATTTTTCCTATTCAAAACCTGACTCTTTTGTAGTTACATTGTGTACTAAGCCCAACGGAAAATAAAAAGTTGCAGTTTTCTAGGCTGATATGCTGCCGTACCATGGTAAAATGTCTAAAGTGGACTATCAAAATAAAGTGTAACCAAATTAAGTGTCAGTGTATTAAAATAATTATATATATATATATATATATGCATATTAGATAGTATAAAACCTAAATGAGTCCTTTTGACGCACCTTGTACGTTTTCTGAACCAATGGTCCAAGGCTCGTCTGAGTCAAAGTGAGTGTCTCCACCCATCCCTGGACCAGGGAAGTAAGCATGTGCCAGAAAACCCCCCTCTCCGTCAAACGGGGAACTGTCACCATGAAAACCAGATGCAAAGAAGATCATGATATCAGGTTCCTTCCGGCGGCCGTATTTGACCTCATGGAAAGGGATCTCATCAAACGTCAGCGGCGTGACTTTCTCCCACACTTTAAAGGCTCGTCGGATGGCCTCGTACGAGTTGTACTCCCCAATCTTAGGTGTGTAGTTCTGAATACTACAGCATGGCAGACACAAAAAGAACAGTGTTACAATTAAAATCACTGGAATAATGTGGATTGAAGAGTCAGATCCAAACCCACCTGAAAGTTATGTGGTTCTTGTCCCACTTGTGGCCAGTGAGTGCATAACGTTTCCGTCGTACATTTGTCTTGATCTGACCCCCAAACTTGTCTGGGACGCCACAGCGGGGTCTCTTCATGGCCCTAAAAAGAAAGGAACAGATGAGGACTTAGAGAACAAAAGGAACTTTAATAGGCATGTTAAGAAAGCTAAACAAATGGAGGCCCTTTTATATCCGTCACAGTGCAGCGTGGTGAACTTTGATTTTAAGGTATGTTGTCTGTTATCATAGACAATATGTATGTATAAAGTTTTAAGTTAACCTCAGGCCAATCATGTAATATATAAATAAATGAGTTTGTTTTCTTGTTTGAACATATTGGAGAAATTTAGCATTTCATCACTTATTCAGGAACCGATCCTCTGCAGTGAATGGGTGATAATTCACTGCAGAGGTCATAATTATTTCATAGTAATCCAAACTACTCTAGTCCACCAATTAATATGCTATGATCTAAAAAGTTGTGCGTTTGTATTACAGGCATTAAAATCCATTATAAGATCCATCCCCTGTTGTTGTTCACAAGACATTAAGAGATGTACTGGAGATTTTTGTGATGTTTTTATCAGCAGTTTGGACTCTGACAGCACCCATTCACTGCAAAGGATCCATTAGTGAGCAAGTGAAGTGAAATTACTCCAGATCTGTTCAGATGAAGAAGCAAACTCATCTACATCTTGGATGGAGAGCGAGTACATTTTCAGCAAATGAAAATATCCTGTTTTGAAATTAACAGAACTCAAATCAAAATTATGTGATACTGTACATGTTAGTACTGTGTTATTCATGTTAACCTTTTATGGAATTTTACAAATCAAACTCATGTCATAACCAGCTTTACAAAAAAGTTAACAATGATAATGCATGACAGGATCATCCATCTATAGATATTAAATAACCTGCGATAATCCTTCTCCATTTTTTTTCCTGTTCAGTTACAGGTTTAACAGATGTAAGTGCTTCATAAAAATAAATGGTTTGCCTACGATGAACTGAAGATGTATTGGTGGGTGCTCTAACAGTGTAGCTGATACATTAGATCATGTGATGGAGTGAGTGTCCTACTCGAGGGTGCCGGGGTCCAACACTCCGGTGATCTCCAGCCCATAAAAGCGCTGCATGTCGCTGATGGCGCTGGACAGGATTTGAGCCGAGCGCATGGTGGACATCTGCTTGCTGGCCTGCGGGAGGTAGCCATACTGCCGCAGCCACGACTGAGACAAGAGCACAGACACAAGTGATCGCATTAGAAATCTCAGTTTACACAACCTTTTGTGATCAGGGATGTGTTCATGGTTATTGTCACTGATAATTTTGTCAAAATTTAAAAATTGAAGTCTTATATAAGTTCTGTATTCCGCATGCTATGCATGACATTAACAGTAATTGCAAACATACACTGCATATTAAATACATAGCTGCACTCACACTGTGCAATATTAATGCAAGGAATTTAATGAAGAAGAATCAGCCCATTTTAAATATATTACATTTCTAGTGTCTAAAATTCTAGTGCTTACATGAATGTCTTAAAGGATCTATGTAAAACATCAGTCTGTCACTGCCATGAGAATGAAGGAGAAAGAAGATATTGTCACAGGCTGAAGGAGCGTCACACCTGTTATAAGCGACACCTAATACTGCTCCAGACTGTGTGAGAACACTTGAGGAGGATGTGAACACAGATTGAGGGGTGACGGCACCAGCTGGGCTGGCCAATTTATTAGTACTTAGAAGCAGCCACTCTTCCCTCACTGCTGGGGGACTTTCCTCAGGGCAGAGACATGCATGGAGGCACCGCTCCAATCCCATCTGGCTCTTGCTCTGGAGGCAGTGGGCAATTCCAAAAGGCCAGAGGGGCCATTAAAGGGGATGAAAGCTGGACATGATGCTCTCATTTCCATTAAATGTGGTTAAACCTACTGCATATCATCATTAGTCAGATAATAGACACAAATTATGTAATTAAACTGCCCCATTATTAAGCCCACCCTGTGGCAGGAGTAAACAGGCTGTCCTTCACAGTGTTATTACAGTGCTACTGTGCCGTTTTAGTTTTCTTTAATAGTTTGAATTAGTTCACATTTTTATTTTTCCATTTTCATAGCTTTAGTAAATTTGCTGGAGTTTTGAAATATCTATTTTTAGAAATATCTCTATTTAGTTATACTTGAGCTATTTTTGCATCAAGATAAACTGAATGAAAATAAGAAAATGTTGCATTGGAAGCTAGCTGAAATAAAATAGATGTCATATTTTATTTCTGTTCAAATAGTTTTAGTTTAAGTTAAATATAACAACCCTGGTCCTAAACCAGCCGAAGCCTCTTATATAGAAAAATCTCAGCTGTCTCTCCTAGTCATTAATATGATCAATTGGAGATCAGATAAAGAAATGAATTGCTTTGCAGTTTAATCTGAAGAGTTTTCTGATATTGTGAATTTGTGATATAATCACAAATTGTTCCAAATCACCAAATGTAATATTCTTATTAAACACTTGATACGAGTTACATTACATTGAGGTTACTGACAAGAGTAATGATAAATATTTTAAAGCTATACTCTTACTCTAACTATTGTGTCATTAGTTATTACGTTATTAAAGAGAAACATCTGAAACATAAAATTGATCATAACTGAGAGCAAATGTAATACTAACAGCACTACAGAATTTCTCAGATTTGTGTTTGTGATTTTACAGTGCTGTTTTTCACCTGGTATTAATTAGCAGAGGGCTAATGTGTTCCTCCCACTGGACTCCAGAGGTTAAGGGGTCACTTCTTTTATAATGTCCCTTTCTCTTCCTACTCTGTAAGCAGGGCTTGTCACACAGTTGCCTGGTCTGAATCTCTACTTTCCACAGCCACAGAAAACACTGGCCTTTGTGCCCTTATGTGTTGTGAAGGCAGCTGAATAACAGTCAGACAGTTGAATGGCTGGCCCTGTTCTGGGCAAGGCTAACGTGCCACCTCACCAAACCAGCTTAATCTTTTTAGAACAAATGATGCCTCAAATTCAGCAACTTGTATTATTAATTTTTCTAAGTAATCAGACTAACAATCACTTGTTGAATGATACAATGTGAAAATCCCATACAAATATGGACAAAAATTGCAATATGGCTTAGTACGATTATGAAATCGCAATGGGTGATATACATTGCTGTTATTTTTTTGTTTGTTTGTTTGTTTAGTGTGAAGCATGCCACTGTGTTCATTTATAAGTGAGCAGAACATCTTCCAGTGTTTTCAGTATCTTAAAGCAGACATGGCACTCAACACAAACACATCACTGCAAGTGTTTAGTTTGGCTCACTTGTCATGTGCTAGGCTCAGGGCCTGAAATTAAGTTTTTGACACACGACTGGCCAAGCTTAATTTCTACCCGCCAAAATTCTGAACGATTTAACACAGATATATCCAAAGCACGTTATTCTGTATATTATGTGTGCTCCGGACAGATAGGAATGAAAACATAATTAAAACATCAATAAGAAAAACAACTTTTTGGTCATTTTAGATTTTTTTATTATAACTTGGAAATGTCGATTACTTTGAACTCATCTGATCTAGTCAGACTACTTGTTTTCTTTGTCCATTTTAGTCATTTTAGAGTTTTTCTATTATTTAGAAATGTTTTTAATGAACTCTTATTGAACTTCAGTCAGACTCCTTGTTTTCTCTGTCCATGAAATCTGGCCTCCTGCTTCTGACACCATTAGGACAAAACTACCGCTACATTGATGGAAATGACATGAGTGCAGCGCTCACGTTTCACTTACGCTTCAGTACGTTGCATGCAGACGGGGGCTTATTACAGAGAAATTATTATTTTCCTTCATTTTTTATTTACAGAAAGTATAACAACAGTAATATTTCTAATTCTGCTTTATTTAGTAAGCAAACGTCTCAATTGTCTTATTTAGTAGTAATGACTCAAGTCCATATAATGATAAATCATTTATTATTATTATTATTATTATTATTATTATAGTCATAAAGGTATATAATCATACATTATTTTGTCCAAGCAGCACTACTTAAACACACACACAGACTTGTGAGTGGACTCTTTGAATTTAGGCTAGTAAACAACCAACTAGAAACTAGCAATCTACCCTAGATACTGTATAGCAATGTGTTAAAAGCATTCAGAAAACCTTAGCAACTTTATAACAATGCTCTAGCAAATAATAACAATTCCAGCACCACAATGGTACCATTTGGTTGCACAGCGATTGCTTCATAAAATACCTTTTTACTTCAAAATCTACACTTTTTCCACAATTATTTGCGTTTATGACATAAAGTGTCATTTACATATCATTTATCAACTACTCTTGTATTTCCATTACTCTTGTATTTTCTTACTCTCTCTGAACACAATCCACTTTGTGTTTCCCATGAGGCTGTGAGAGAGGGAAGTGCTAAAGGGCTGTGCAGGGCAGGACACACCTTACCCCCACAGATAAGACTGCCTTGCTTTCAGTCCCTCGGAGCCCTGGGGCTTTTAGCAGGCGAGAGGTGGGAGGTGTGTGTGTACTCCCACTAGAGAAAGACATTACCCTAGTGTTCTGCTTACTGGCTCATAAAGGACAACAACGTTCTTGCTTTAATGCTTAATATGCTCCTTCCTTAGGTCAAGGGCACCTGGAATCATTTGCTGCAGGTCGTTGAAATGGATGAGATAAACGAAGACCCGCTTTTTAAACCTGAAGTGGTTCAGCATCCATTCCACCACAACATCCCTTGTCATGCATACAGAGTAAGGCTTTGCAGAGGCAATGAGAGCCATCCTTTTCTCCCATCAGCCCCGGTGCCAGCGCTTGGCTCAACGGGACCTTGAGAGCCCTTGCCAACAGCACGTCCTCCAGGAACCTGTGATTCACAGCGCGTGGTGAAAAGACTTGAGTTTAGTGTGTGTGAGAGAGCGTGTGTGTGTCCAGAACAATGTCAGCCAAGAATCTAACGACTAGAGAGCGCTATTATTCCTGGGCCTTGGGTGCGTGCCATTTTTTTTGGTCATTAAGTGAGAGGGAAGAGGGAGCGAGCGAACCAGATCAAGTGAAAAAGATTAAGAGGAAGACAGGAAAACAGAAGATGATGGAGGAGGGAAATAAGTTAAGGCAGACCGTGCTTTTGGCATTTCAGATAGGACTCTGATATCTCAGGTAACTGGTTTAAAATTTATTTAAACTCCATGAGGTCTTCTCTCTCAGCTCTGCAAATCCAGTCTACCTGGCCACAGGGAGCTGTGTCACTCCAGAAAACACAATAAATAGATTTTAAAATTATATTTAGGCTATATCCTTCATGGAAGGCAATTGGGTAATGAGACTCAAAGCAAGGTCAAAGGACATAGCACATCAATCGGCTGTCAGTTTCATTTTCCAGCTGTGTAAATCAATAACCTTAAGCAAGGAGAACAGCAACCCCAAACTGAATTAAACAGACAATCAAATAAGGAGCTATTTTATTCCTATTTAAATAGGAATGCACAGAATACCTGTACCATATCAGTTATCAATTTTTTGTTGGATAATATTGAACAAATATAGACCAATATAGAATATTTAACTGTGCACGCTGAACTAAAAGTATTAAACAGTTACAACCACAAAAAAATCAGTAGATACTTGAAATAAAATAAACAATATAACTGGACAACAAAATAAAAACAAAAATAATTAAAAACCTTTTCAGCATTTCTAATTTTATCAGTTTCTTTCAGTAAGCTTGATGTACTAGAAAAATAGTTAATAAATAAAAAAAATCTACACAGATATTTGTGAAAGAAAATGACAAAAATAGAAAGAGACTATTAAATATTAAATTTAAATAACATAAACATTAAAAAATATAGCATCTAAAAAGAAAAAAAGATTCTAAAACAACACTGATTATGATTAATAAGAGTATTTAGAGCATTTTACATTATTATTTGTTTTTTATATTTTACACAAAATATAATTTTAATGTCGGCTGTAACATCAAAATGTAAATAATTTTAATTAACAATCATTGTATTTTTAATTTATGTCATTATGCACATAGGCTGATGATAAAATCTAAAAATAATTCTTTAAAAAAAATTAAAAAAAAAAACCTTATATAAAATATTATATTACATATATATAAAATGTTCTATTTTACCAAATGTATATGCAATGTCGTTTTTTTTTTCTCTTTGGATTTTCCATCAATTTTCACATCTGCCACATGCTTGGTATAAGGAGCATTATTTGAGTTGCTGCCTAAAGAGCGTTCCGAATCAATCTCTTATGATGGTTAATTTCTGTGTGCATAAAGCAGCTGCCATATAAACAGCAAGGCAGGCCTAGTGAATCTGGCTCAATCCCCTCATGACCCTGCAGTAATCGAGCTGGTGAATGTGTTCCTGCTTCTTAATAAGAGAGGAAGTAGACCTACTAGTCAAAAGTCATCCACTGAGACATGGACACAATTAGCAGTTAATGCGGCTCCACGGTCCAATCACATCCTATTATCCCTCTCAGTCACAGTCAGGCAACCCAGACCCCACACAAACAGCTCACCACAAATTTGTGGGAAATCACAAGGATGCTACGTTCCATGGATACAGAGGGCGGAGAAAAAAAAACATGAGGGAAAAGCTTGACTCCAGGGGTTAAATGCAGGATAGAGATAAGGTTGCAGGAAGTGATACAGTCGGCTCCCTATGAAGTACAGTCCTCATAAGCACCCTCCTCTCTCTGCTCCATGAGCTCTTCCTGTCTCTCTATCTCCCCGCACCTCTGAACACAGTCAGCTGAACACAAGAAGTCTCATTGTTGCTGCCTGAGAGCCCTGCAGCCCTAAACGTCTCTTAACTGTTTCTGTTTGTGGCCTATTTAGAAAACAGCTGTTACATTCACCGATCACATGCAGCACAGAAGAGCAGGCCAACACCTCTACACCCTCCACGCAGCAGCCTGATAGTTCTCCTTTACACACATAGTATACCCAGAAATGAGTTCAAGATAAAGCTATCTGAAGAGGAAGGCTATCAGTGAGGGAAAAGACAACAGATGTAAACAACTCCCTCCTCCAGGAAGTACACGTTCATAGGACACCACTTTTTGAAATCATATCTTTGTTTGAGAAAGCAAATGCTTTTCTATGAAGTATTGTATTGTAAAGAACTGTACAACAAAAGACTCTCTGAGCAACACCCACACAGAAACTCACAGCACTCCCCATCTTCGCTCAAGTGTCTACATTGTGCTACGGGTGAACTGACACAAGCTTTGAGTTTGCACTTTTTGTCATTCCAAAGGGATCATCCAAAGCATATAATCGGACATTCAGACTTTCTTACTACTCACTCACTGGGTCTCATTCACTAACACAAATTTGTCTGCAACTGTATTTTAAAACCTAATTTATTTCCACATTTATGTCACGTGATGTTTCACAAAACGACTTGGTGCTTTTTTTTGAGAAAAGTGTGATACACTACTATTCAAAGGACTGAGGTAAAACTACATACTACATACTATATACACTCACCTAAAGGATTATTAGGAACACCTGTTCAATTTCTCATTAATGCAATTACTTAATCAACCAATCACATGGCAGTTGCTTCAATACATTTAGGAGTGCGGTCCTGGTCAAGACAATCTCCTGAACTCCAAACTGAATGTCAGAATGGGAAAGAAAGGTGATTTAAGCAATTTAGAGTGTGGCATGGTTGTTGATGCCAGACGGGCGGTCTGAGTATTTCACAATCTGCTCAGTCAGAGTTTCACGCACAACCATTTCTAGGGTTTACAAAGAATGGTGTGAAAAGGGAAAAACATCCAGTATGCGGCAGTCCTGTGGGCAAAAATGCCTTGTTGATGCTAGAGGTCAGAGGAGAATGGGCCGACTGATTCAAGCTGATAGAGGAGCAACTTTGACTGAAATAACCACTCATTACAACCGAGGTATTTCACTCATCTCCACTAAAAAAAAAAAAAAAAGTCTACAGCTTGGACAGTTGAAGACTAGAAAAATGTTGCCTGGTATGATGAGTCTCGATTTCTGTTGAGACATTCAAATGGTAATCAGAATTTGGCGTAAACAGAATGAGAACATGGATCCATCATGCCTTGTTACCACTGTGCAGGCTGGTGGTGGTGGTGTAATGGTGTAGGGGATGTTTTCTTGGCTCACTTTAGGCCCCTTAGTGCCAATTGGGCATCGTTTAAATGCCACGGGCTACCTGAGCATTGTTTCTGACCATGTCCATGATTTTATGACCACCATGTACCCAGCCTCTAATGGCTACATCCAGCAAGATAAGGCACCATGTCTCAAAGCTCGAATCATTTCAAATTGGTTTCTTGAACATGACACTGAGTTCACTGTACTTAAAATTGCCCCCACGATCACCAGATCTCAACCCAATAGAGAATCTTTGGGATGTGGTGGAACGGGAGCTTTGTGCCCTGGATGTGCATCCCACAAATCTCCATCAACTACAAGATGCTATTCTATCAATATCGAAAGGGGGCCCAAACACTGTATTAGTATGGTGTTCCTAATAATCCTTTAGGTGAGTGTATATGTATGTATATGAGTATATGTGTATGCGTGCGTGTGTGTACACACTGTGTGCACAATAAATAGGCAAGTATTTTCCCATATCATATTTTTACCCATAATTTCCAACTCCAAGCTTTATAAAATTGAATGCTTATTGGATTTAATGCATATCAGGTGATGTGTATTTGTATAACCAGGGAGGATGTGGCCTAAGGAGATCAACACCCTATATCAAGGTGTGCAAAATTATTAGGCAGATTCTTCTCCTCAAGAAAAATGGTCCAAAAAAGAGATGACTCTTCATGAAACTGACTCTGAAAAGTCAAAAATTGTAAAAAGTCTTTCACAGGGATGCAACACTCTTGAAATATCTAAGATATTGGGGCATGATCACAGAACCATCAAACTTTTTGTAGCAAATATTTAACAGGTTTGCAAGAAATGTGTTGAGAAGAAACCACACAAATAAACTGGTCTCAAATCTAAAAAGATTTGAGAAGAATCAAACCTGCCATAGTGCTGCCATATTCCACAACTGCAACCTACATGGAGTGTCAAGAAAGTATGAGCTGTTCAGTTCTCTGAGACATGGCTCTGTAAGAAAGGCTGAAACCCAACCACCTCTGAACAAGACACATGAGTTAAAAATGGGCCAAGAAATATCTGAAGACAGATTTTTCTAAGGTTTTGTGGACTGATGAGATGAGAGTGACTCTTGACGGACCAGATGGATGGGCCTGTGGTTTGATCAGTAACGGACTCAGATGCCAGCAAAGTGGAGGTAGGGTTCTGGTATGGGCAGGTATTATTAAAGATGAGCTAGTTGGACCTATTTGACCTATTTTGTCTGGGAGGCTGTGGTTGCGGCTGCACAAAAAGTTGATTCTGAGCAGATCAAGAAAATTACTGACTCTGTGAATGGAAGGCTTGCGACTGTTGTCGAAAAGAAGGGTGGCTATATTGGTCACTGAGGTTCTCTTTTTGAAATTTCAGAAATGTTTATTTGAAAAATTGTGAGTTTGTTTATTATAAGGGAAAATTTTTGATTGTCATTTAGTTGCATAATAATTCTGCATTCTTCTAATAGTTGCCTAATACTGGTGTACATGTAGGTATTCTCTTAAGAAAGCCAAAACGTCACTACTTAAATGTTCAGGTTTGAGGGTTTGTTAACATTTTGGATTGACCATGAGCACTTTAACAAAATAACAAAATGTATCCTCAAAATTACAACTTGCCTAATAATTGTGCACACAGTGTACATAAAAAAATTATTCCAGACACATTCAATTGATCTAAAGTGACAGTAAAGACATTTATAATATTACAAATGACTTTCAAATAAATGCTGTCCATTGAATGTGAACACATAAAAAGAAGGTGAAGATAAAGAAGAAGATGAAGGAGGAGGAGGAGGTAAAGACAAATAAGAAAACAAAGGAGGAGGAGAGGAGGAGGAAGAGATGAAGACAAAGAAGAAGTAGGTGAAGACAAAGAAGAGGATGGTGTATGAGAAGAAGTTCTTGAAGACAAAGAAGAAGAAGGTGAAGAAGGGGAGGAGATGAAAGTGTAGAAAAAGACAACAACTGATGCTCTGACTGCTGAAAATTCAGCTTTACCAGGCGTGATCAAGGTGATACTTGACATTGCTAGAGGATCTTGCTTCACAAGCTCTCTCAGGCAGGAGTGTCATCTGTTTGCCCAGCTTGTGTGGAAAACCCTTATATGTAGGAGCCTTGGGTGGGTTTTATGCAAATGACTAACTCACACACGTAAGAAAACTCCAAATTCATGAATGCTGCAAACAAGTTCTCTTGTGCTTCTAAACACAGTCCAAGAATTTTCATTGAGACCGTTTTTATAATATCAAATTGCAGGCAAAACTTCCTAAAGTCTTAATGAATTAATGGAAGTATAGATCAAAAACAATGTTTTTTTTTTATTTAACTTTAAAAAAAACATGGACTTCAAAAACTAGATAGAGGGTCAATCAACTTCATGATCACAACCTTTAAAGAGGATATACTTTAGAAAAGGGAATGCATGCAAACTATACTTTTCTATAACTGCATATGTCCGAACATTTGTCTCACCACACACCCAAATCAGAGGGTCGTACAGCTTTAACACATAATCCCCCAAAATCCATCTACCGCTGTGGCATGTGCAGGCCTATCTGCTGTCACTCAACATTTGTGACTGGTAGAATTACTGAGATAAGCTGCTTCTTTCTAAAAGGGTTTGGGTCAGCTATAGGTTTATAGAGGTGTATATAAGCCCAGCTCAGAGATCAGGAGCCCAGATCTTTCAAGAAGTGCAATGTTAGATCAATAAACTGAACTGAAAAAGTACCATTACACCTTCAGAAAAAAAAAGGTATTTTTTCCAAAAGTTACACCTTTGTATTTAAAGGGTACATATTTGTAACTTAAAGGCACATATTTAAGTTTTCTTTTCTTTTTTTCTGCCCACTGTGAGGTCACTGTTACTTCCAGCCCAGAAGAACTCATATAGTTTTACGGCTAACATTATTCCTGATTGTTCAGGGTTAATCTGGGTCAGGACTGATGTAAATGTTTGAGAAGGCAACAGGTACCTGAAAGTATCAATCTGATGCTAACTACCCGATCTGCAAGTTAAATAATCAATTCAGAGAGACAGTTTATATCTTTGGCTGCTGACAGTTTCTTCGCACGGTGCCAGACCACCAATGACAGGGTTTGGACCACTGCAGCACTGCATACATGAAGAGGCACACCGCTAACAAACCCCAAACCACACAGACTACAAACTCTTCATACCTCCCACCACTTCAAACAAAAAACATCCCAAAGCTTGGCTACAAGCATTTAAGAGAGAGTTGGTGATTCAGAAAGTTTAGTGAAACTTTAACTTGCTCTTTAAACTCTAATTTGCTCTTGGATATTACAGCCATTCACGTGCTGAGTTACAAGCATTCAGCTGAAATCAGCTGTCATATAAAAAGCAGACCAGAGGGCGTTCAACCTAAATAAAAACACACCAAATGTATAGCTCACACTTGCTTCAAACATATTCAGTAGAGAGAATAAGCAGTAAAATCAATATCAAATAAGCAAAGAAAAAAATAACTATACAGCGGAATAGTATATAAACTATTGTATATATTAAATATTAACCACAATTAATTGCATTCCAAATATTTTTTTGTTTAGATGTGTGTATGCTGTCTATAATTATATATACACATATAGTATGTCTTTTGAAAAGTGTTTGCGTGTATATATTATATTATAGCATTCATACATAGTTTAATGTATAAACAAAACAGATTATTTTCAAATATATATATGTTTGTGTGTGTGTAAGCCTATACATATGTATATATAAATTTGCAGTACACTGATCATTTGTAAATAATTATGATTACCTCTCCATTAAAGGTTTCATCTCCAAAGGTGCGCGCTCCACTCATCAAGAACACAAGAAGAGAATAGATTACTGTCTGTCTCGACAGCAACGTGAACGAGTCATCCCATAATACTGCCATTCTCGATCAGCGATAGCAGCTAAAACTCTTCAGAAGCGTAGCCAAAGAATGTGAAATCAAACAGTCTGCAACTAAAAGTCCAATGCTCTCGGATTAAAAACTAAATGAGCCTGACAGGGTCTCCTCTGGCTGTGTGTTCTTCCTACAGCAGCGCGCGGTTGCTCAGCGCGACAGTCATTCGGTGAGGTTTAACGGGGGCTGTACCGGGAGTCAAAGAGATCCGATGCTCTGACTGAAGTTTCTGAGTGTGTTAGGTATCATATCCAGCGGGTGTGCTCGCTTAATGGTCGTTTCGTCCCACTCACGTGGTGCCTATAAATTAATTACAGCTACAAGCCACTTCAAAGCACGCGCTGTGCAAACTTGCGCTGCAATTTCCTCTTGTAGTAAGTCTCGGTAAACGAAGCGTGAATAACGGCTGGTGTTGCTGCAACACAGGTTTGCGTTTCTTGGGTCAGAAACTCGCACTCCCGCAGTAACCACAACACAAGAGCGCACAAATGATTATCAGATGACTGCGACGCGCTCCAACACCTGTCTTGGATCACCGCCCCGCTCGTAAAGATTTAATACGATAGTGTCTTCTCGATAAAATCCACGTTTTTGCTCGATGTTCTTGGGCGGGTTCCAGGTCGCCGGGGCTTGTTGTGACGCTCCTCGTGTGTACAGCGAGTGACTCGGACTTTGTGCTGAGTCCTGCGGCGTGTCCCGCTGAAGCTGCTGCTGGAGGAGGGGCCCAAGACGGACACCAGCAAAGTGTCCAGTGCCACCTCCAGTCTGGACATATGTCCTGACACAAAGCGCCGTGTTATTTTTTCTTTGCAGTACTTTTGAGCACTGTAATTAAAAAATGTACACGCACGCGCTTTGTTGTTACTTGTTACAGTCTAAAACTATGGGCCAGGCATTCAGAAATCGCATATGCTCTGGTTAAGCTCATACTCACAAGTAAAACTATTAAATATATATTATTTATTTATTTACGAAATGCAAATAAAAACATGCAAATAAAATAAATAAATAAAAATTGCTAGAATGCCGGGAAGTGTGTGTTGAATTTTCTCAAAGTCACTGTGATTGAGAAGACAATCGTTGTTTTGCTTCTGCGACCACTAGAATGAGATTGTTTACCATGACAGTCAAACAGTGTGACAGCGTCTCCTACAGGATTATTTCAATAACTCTTTATAGGCTGCATAACTCAGTGATGCGCTTATGCACAAGCTACACTTGAGTACAAGCTGATAAAGGAGTTCAGGTAAAATTGACTTAATTGTTTAAAGAAACCAAAAACTTATTTTTGATGCAACATTCTTGATTTTTTTCAAACCTCATATAAACATAATTTCTGGATTTAATGAATCTAAACATAAAATGTTAGGCATACTTATTTTGTAGACTTAGTATTTTTCTGTTAGCTATAGGTTACAACCATTAGTGTACATTTTCTAAACGCAAATCTCTTTTTTTTTATTATTCAAACTTGAAATTAAAATGTATTGCATCTATTGAGTTCTCTAACATCTTTAAAGCACCAAAAGCAGGTGTGTTTACGGACATATATTAAGGCAGTGATAAAAATGGTTTTGTTTTCCAAGCGCCTTTATTAGTTCATTTATCACAACAAACTAGAAAAACAGGAGGTAGATTATTCAAACTGTAAACCTCCGGAAAATCAGTAATCCGCTCTTTAAAGATGTTCAGAACCATGTTTATCTGCCCAGAGGAGCAGAGTCAAAGTACAGCTAAAACAATGTTCTTCTGCAGAGTTCCAAAAGTCAGTTAATGAGTTTTTTATATGTTCAGGGAAATAAATAAATAACAAATTGTCCATGTTTATTTTATAGAAACATGTGTAATTATGTTATGCACAACACACTAAATAATCCACCAACAGCCTTGTCTAATAATTGTCTTGTAAATTATGAAAATTAGGAGAACAACGCTATGCTGAATAGGGCTAAAAGTGTTTTTTTTGTTGTTTTTTTTTGTAGTAGTAGTAGTAGCTAGCCACTGTTTTTGATAGTTACAGAGTGCTCTAGATATTTTTGAAAAGCATTTTGTGTTTTAGTTCAATCACCAGTTTAACACAAATGGACAAGAAAGTAATTAAAGCTAATGAAATGAAATAAAAAAGGTAACGCTTGACATGAAATATTCCTTTTAAATGTAGCATGTGAAGTTTGCTTTTAACAGCTGAATCATTTACATATATTTGTGTAAAGTGTGTACACTGGAACTATCACAGCCTGCATTCTTCAGAGTCCTGTACTTGTCATTACCAGGCCGTCTGTCTTGTGTTCGCTCCTGCCTCTAAAAAGCTCGGTCTATTTGATCTGTCTTGTGTTTTAGACAGCTGTATTAAAGGATTGCACAGAATGTCAGAGATAAGAGGATAATTGACTGTGTGCTGAGAGCAGTAGAGCGTCTAGAGCTGTCAGATTAGAGTGCTTTCTAACATCCGTCAACGCAAACAAATGAAGGCTCTTTTCAAACCCCTTTGTTCAAACACACAGGGAAGTAGAGCAACAACATCTAGACACACACAGATGAGTTCAATTGTTAGTGGGAATACACTGACAAAACATCTCTATTTTAACTAAGCAGTTATTACAATGAAATCTAATTTAGTTTAACCTTGTCAGGTTGGTATGTCTTACGTTTACTTAATTACTGTGATAATTTCATTGCAATTATTAGAATGTTTTCTAATTGTTTACATGAAATGTCATAGGCCATAACTGCCTGTATTAATAATATTTTTGTACCCTACCTGGAATAGTGTAAAATACCACATTTATTTCATGTAACACAAAATGGTTATCTCCATATTAAATACACTTCATTCCTATAGCATGAATTAAAATTGTCTACATTTTCTATATACCTTTTGTTTAATGTTTTTGAATATTTCCTTACCTATGTTTGTTTTTTTGTGTTTCTTTTTTTCAAACTGTGCTATCAGGTTTTCCACGGTGACTCAAATAATAGCTTGCTCTTTCCATCAGTGACCTCATTTATTCAAATCAAGTCTTTGTGAGAATCATATGTTCTAATCATCTTCAGAAAGAATATATATGTTGTATAGAAAAAAAAATATGTCTTTTAGAGAGAATTTTGTTAGCATTTTGTGGAACCTCTGAAAAAATATCATGATGATACCAAATATAAAGTTTTATTTTCAAGTTTTGCTTTACCATTGTGTTTTATTTTTTCTGTTTTGCTTACTAGGGATAAAGACTTGAATGATTGTAATGATGTAAAATAATCCCAAAATGAGCACAATATTAGGGAATATAATCAGACAGTAAGAAGAAAGTAGGGCTGTAGGATGTGGTCATATGTCATGTCATGTTATATTTAATTACATCATTTCATTACAATTACAATGTGACTTTAAAAAGTAAAACAGCCCTTCTGGCTGGCCATTGTGATTTCTTTGTTTGTGTGCAGATATGAACAGTATCCGTTGTCACGGTTGAGTAAGGCAAAGCACGGAGAGAGACGTTCTTGAAATTGAACGTCATTTAATATCCACAGAGAATAACACAAAGGAGCAGTTTTACACACACACTTATTCCAAGACAATGACGGACAAGAACTGAAGGACAGACAGCTACTAATAAAGGGGAGACAATCTGATAATGAACGAAACACACCTGACATGAATAACTAATTAACTGAAACTAGGTCATGGGGGAAAAACAAAGAGCACATGACAAGAAGGACATTCATATACGTAAACATATGTATATGTGTGTTTATTATATTGCTGAAAGCCAAATGCTATGAAAAAGCTTGCTATTGTGCTCCATCACCAGCGGAGCTCAGCGAGTGTGACCGAAGCCACAAAATTTGAGTTTGGTTCTTCATTTCTCGTTGTGTGAACTGCAAAGTTTCCAGAGTGCTGCCACAACTTCATCCTTGACGACTAGAAAAAACAGTTAGGTAAGAAAAAGAAAGCCTGCAACCAGGTTATATATGTATTTAAACAGAACTATCAATATTTATTGGATTATACAGATATTAAACCCACATACAGTATGTTTTATTTATGTGTTTATTATAGAGCGTTTTTTATAAACTAGTTTAACAATGAGAAAAAGGAAACATTTTGAATTCTATTCCTTGTTTATTGTGTACTAAATATGTTGTTAAATTATTAAATCAAATCAGTTTGTCTTTTTGTATTTGATTTAATTTTTGCCTGTATTCTAAATTGTTTCAAGAGATATGACGATCCTTCTACTTCTGATCGTGATCCATGGAGTAAATGCAAAGTATGAAAATTCAGAAAACAGCAAATGCAGTAAGTTCCTAAAACCCTCCTCAAATCAGACTATTTCAATATTGTTAGACTTTATAATCTCTATAAATCTCACACCATATCGTATGTATTTTTTATGTGGTAGCTAATTCATACAAACTTGTACGATTTGTCTAAACCCCAGTGATGGGTAGGTTTTTACGAATTTTGAACTTGTAAAATATCCAACTTAACAAAAATCATATGTATTTTTACTAATGAACTTTGTAAAATATGTATGAATTGCCTCGAGTTCAGGCTGACCAAGGCTACCCTCAGTGATTAGAAATAAAACAATAATTTTGTGAAACATTATAATTAAAACAATGTTTTTGTTATAATATATTCTAACATGTCACTTACTTCTGTGATGTGAATTTTCAACATCATTACTTCAGTCATTAGTTTCAAATGATCCTTCATAAATCATTATGATATACAAATTTGCTGTTCAAGAAACATTTCTCGTTATTATCATTGTTGAAAACTTTTTTGCTTCCTAATATTATTGTGGCAGCCGTGATACCATTCAAAAGTTTGGGGTAAGTGATATTCTATTTGTATTTAAAGTTTTTTATTTATTAAACTTGATAAAAAAGTCCAAGTAAAAATGCATTATGCTACTGAACATTTGTATTTTAAAGAAGTTTTCCTTCTTTATTTCTATTCATCAATGAAGTCTAAAAAATGAATCAGGGTTTTCACATGTAGGTTCCAACAATACGTCTTTTCACCGTTAATACTAATAAATTCTCAATGATTGAGCACAAACAATAATTTATTATTGTTTGTGAAGCAGTAAATTAGAATATTCAAATGATTTCTGAAAGATCATGTGTCACTGAAGAGGGATAATGCTGAAAATGAAATAAAAATATGCATTAAATATATTCAAAAGAAAACATTAACATTGTAATACTAATACTAATACAAAATTGGTGTATAGTACTTATTTAAAAAATGTAATTATTTCAATATTGTGGCTAGTGCACATTCATCATTGTGTCACGCCCCTGGACTTTTGTGTTGTGTTTTCTTCCTTGCCCTTATTTGGTCCTTCCTGTTCCTGTCCTCGTTATGTAATTATTTATTACTCAATTTGTCCACTGTTTCAGTTCATGTGTTTAAATACCATGTCTGTTTGGTTCTCCTTTGTCAGTCCTTAAAGTATATACTCCGTTTCATTCTTTTGTATCCAAGTATTCGCCTCTGTTCCTTACAACATGTCACACAAATTTCGAATTTTGTTCATTTCAAGCTATTGCTTTTTTATTTTTCCTTATAAAAAATTTTATAAAATAAACATTAAAATTCTGTTTTTCTTTGTGATAAAAAATGTGTGAATTTAATTAGTAGAATGTTAAACAGGTCTAAGTGTGGAATAAGACAAAAAGTGTCTGATTACTTACATTACAGTTCCCAAGTGTAATGCGAATCCAGCATCTGTGTCTGATCATGACACGACAACGAACAACCTCAAAGCTGTTTGCCCCCCAAGGAATAACCAATCAAATAGCATTCCAAATCTTAGAGATGACTGTCCTGAAGTGCTACAAAGTGAAAAAACGTTGACAGACTACAACAGGTACCATCTTACATTTCAGATCTAAACAAACTGCATATATTTTGTTTTGATTTAATTATATCACTGTTAATGACATCATAATGCAGGGCACAGAGAGATGTCATACACAGCATTATGGGAAATACAAATCATTCGTATGACAACAATTTGAGGGATTTCGCTTTGACTGTGGTTGAGATGAACTCAACCGAAGGTTTTGTACCAATCACCGCTCCAAAAGTAAGACTATTCTTCCAAAGCTCCAAAAGATTACATAATTCTAAAATAACACATGTAACAGTTTGCAGCTTCAGTTTTTGACACTGTTAAAGGTCATAAATGTAATATATACAAGAAAATTACTTAATACCTTTCATTTTAAGGTGTCTAATAAAACTGGGACAGTACAGATATTGATCCCAGTGGAGCCTTTCAAAAATGTCTCTGCAGCTGAGAAGAGAATTGGAATAGTTACTTACGGTTCCAATCAGCAGTTTAACGTAAAGCTTTTCATTTTGTTGTTCTGTTTCATAAAACTGTTTAAACTCTTCTTAACCCTCTGTTTCAACCTACATGTTGCCTGTGTATTCACAGATGAGAAATTCCTCTATAATGTCTGATGTCATACGTGTTGAAGTTATTGGACGTGAGATTGTGAATTTATTCAGTCCACTTAAAATATATTTCCGAGTGAATAATTACACAAACCACTCGACCGTAAGCCAACCTTTTCAAATGTTCTCAAAATGTTTATATATATATTATATAATATATAAAATATTTCAATAATGTGTAATAATTAATTTGTTCTGTTTCTGTGTTGATAATCATAGAAAAACTACATATATTCCTGTCAGTACTATGATGAAACAGGTGGGTATAGGAACTGATCTGAAAACAGGTCAATGCATTTCTTTTGTCTTAAGATGTAACTCTTTTTTCTAAGACATGTTTATAAAAGTTACTAAACTGTTCTAATAAAATAAAGGCCCAGTTTCACAGACAGGGCTTAGTCTAAACCAGGATTAGGACACTGAAGTCATTTTTATAAATGTGCTTTAAGAAAAAAGCAATACTTGTGCGCATCTTAAGACAAAACAAAGACACTGACATGTTTTAAGATCAGTCAGCACAGGTTTATTTCAGTTGAAACAGCTCAGATTTACATTTAGTCTACGACTAGGCTTAAGCCCTGTCTGTGAAACCAGGCCTTAAGGTTTAGTATAGCAAAAGTACAATTGCACAGTATTTTTAAGCATGTAAACGTGATGATTAAGCATACTTGGCATAACACAAATGCATTTCAGATACGTTTAAGTAAGCTTTCAATGGTGTGTCACAGCTACAGAAAAGACAAGAATTCTGTAAAAGTGCCATAAAAGTGGTCTACATTGACTGAAAATATTTTCCGTGTGCACTCTTTCGTTTTCTTTTTTCTTTTGTACTAAAATGTATTAATAATATGAAATAGGAAACAGCAGCTGGAAAACAGATGGCTGTAACACTACTCAGATCAGTGATAATGTTGTGGAGTGCTCCTGCGACCACATGACCCCTTTTGCTGTGCTTCTGGTGAGTACTGGGCCATTGGTTCAGACCATTACTGAGGTAGCAAAAGTCACTCTGATTCACCCCTTCAATACCACATTCCCTTTATACACTCTGAATAGGTTGAAGTGAATAACATTGATGACAAGCAATGGGAAATCTTGTCGTACATCAGCTACGTAGGCTGTAGTCTGTCTGCAGTCTGTTCTGCTTCCTCTATCTTGTCGTTCATTTTCAACAGGTGCTATTCTTTCTGTTTTCATATAAATTCTCATTATTCTTTACACTTATCCCACAAATATGCATATAGATTTACATTAAAGAATGAACAGTGGGTGGCAAAAACTTGAATGAAAGAAAACAATAGCATTTTAATGAATGTGCTTCATAGGAACGCAAGAGCAGAAGTGTCCAGCAGCATTCACGTGTCTCTGAGCGGCGCTCTGTTTCTCCTCAACATGAGCTTCATGCTCAGCGAGTGGGCCTCTACATGGACTATGAAGGAATTGTGTGTGTTTATTGCTGTGATGATACACTACAGCCTGCTGTGTTCTTTCACCTGGATGGCTATTGAAGCCCTGCACCTCTACCTTCTTCTGGCCAGAGTCTTCAACATTCACATCAAATACTACATGGTCAAGTTGTCTCTGATCGGATGGGGTGAGTATCAAGACAATCATAGAACAACTCATAACTCAGTGGCAGTGTTTGCAACATATTTAGGGGTTCAAGTGCAAAGCGATGAAACCCTATTGTATTTTTTAAAGGATTTGTTTTATTCATATTCTGCCATAAAACTGATCGACATAGAGATTGTAGTCATCGTGCTCGCCACTCAGATACAAAAACTCAGATGTTAGAGGCACTACGGTGATCAAAATTGTGAAATTTATAACTTTTAACTCCTTTGTAATGACTAACCGTTTGTCATAGACTCAATTGTCTTATGTCCTGTGGTCATTACACAGAATTCTGTGAGATCAGGTTAACATAAGAGAACATAGATAAGACATAATGCATCATCAACAGGTTTAAAGGGTTGCTCCACCCCAAAATGAGCAATTTTGTTATTAATCGCTTCCAAACCCATAAAACCGTTGTCTTCAGAACACACTTTAAAATATTTCGGATGAAAACCAGGAGGCTTGTGATTGTCCCATTGACTGACTGCCAAGTAATGAACACTGTTCAGGAAGGTCCAAGAAAAGTATGAATGACATTGTCAGAATACCTTCAGTGCCAATCAAAAAGATTGGAATTAAGTTTTAGAAAGTAGGCCCCCCCCCAAAAAACAAAAATGATGCGATAATATAGAAACATTAAGAAAAGATAACTAAAGTGTAGATTTGCTCATCCTCTAATCTTTTCCTGTTGACAGGAGTCCCTGCTGTTCTTGTTGGAAGTTTGTTGTCAGTTCAGCAACTCAACCGTCCGTTCTATGGCATCAAGATTGTGACCTTATCGAACTCAAATGCAACAAATCCAGTGTGAGTCCTCATATTGTAACTTAACCTTTTAATATTTAACTTGCTTTAAGCTCTTCTTTAGCTTTAAGCACTGTGTATTATATGTTGTGCAGGTGCTGGATCACCGAGCCTCTCATCCTGTATGGTGTGAACCTTTCATACTTCACCATTGTATTTGTTTTCAACATAATAGTTCTAATCACAGTGTCCAGACAGATCTTTAAGCTAAAGAAAGTGGACAACAAGCGTAAGAAAATACCAGTGAAGGATGCCAGCACAGTACTGGGCCTCATGTGTCTGCTGGGTACATCATGGGGTTTGGTTTTTCTTGGCTCTGGATATACAAGCTACCCAATACTCTACATATTCTGCATTTCAAACACAATGCAAGGTAGGTTTTCTCTAGTCACAGAACCACCGTGAAGGTAAAAAGGGAAAATACACTTTCTAATAATGTAATAATACAGATTGTGCTTCATATCGTGGACAGGCTTTTCCATCTTTCTGTGGATATGTCGGACAGCAAGGCCAGAAAAACAGGAAGCAGCTCATACAAAGTCTTTATCCACTGTAGAAACCTTCACTATTGAAAAACTACCAAAATAACCCAGATCATGATGAGTTGAACATATTTATAACTGTTTATTTTTGTTTACATAATATACTGTGTAGATCATATTTATGAAATTTATGCATGTATATACTTACGAAAAATGTAATGCTTATACATTAAATAAATGCGTATATGACGAAAAGTCTATAAATACATTTTCAAAATATATACTGTTTGTGTGTGTGGGTATTTATATATACATAATAAATATACACAGTACACATGCATATAGCCTCTTATGTAAACAAACTTTTATTTTCCAGTACATTTTAACTTTATGACACTGGTAACAACATGGGTTTGATTCAGTGGATGTATAAGCTGATCATATGTATACCTCTATGCATTTACAGTTGCTTTGTACAAAAAAACTATAATAAAAATGCATTCAGAAAGTATTTATTTATTTAGAATTTAATTGCATGATTTTAAAGGCTCACAAAACCCTAAAACATTGAGTTGTTTACATATATATACATTTTGTACATTGCTTAAAACAGTAATATATGTCACTAAAAATGTTACAAAGTGGAAATTGATCATTTATGCGTTTTTTGCGACCATTTCGTGCATCCTGTTTTAAAAGTTACGTTTGAGCCTGTGACGTAGACGCAGTTTTTTTTAGCGCTGCGTGGCTTGTGACTATGGGTACACAGGTTTGGGTAACCCTATGACCCTGCCAATGGTAAGACCGACCTTATAGATTGTTCTCTAATTTTTATCCCCACAGTAGGTTAGTTTGCAGATGTAACACTTTTAGTTCAGAATATTTGCATAAAATGAGCAGCTCCAAGAGATATGTAAATGTCAAAACTCTAACATGCAAACAATCATGACAGAGATGTTACTCAATATCTCCATTAACATTACAAAGCAAAAAAACATATCCCAACTAAACTACTTTGAATAATGGAATTCGTTGAATTCATTTTTATTTAATTACTTTTTTTTTTTTACTACTTTTTCTAGATCACAGAACTTAAAATTTCTTGTTGTGAGCTTTAACTTTTGTTAAATAATTTCCCTTGTTGTTTTTCTACAAAGAAAAAAAAAATTCACACAAGAAGGTTAAAAAAAACCAATTAATCAATAAAAAGATAAACATATAGGAGAACGCCGGCATGCACAATGGCAATAATGAACGAAAATGTGCCGTCTAGTGGCTGGTTAAGGGAACTACATCTTTCGACATTATTGGAAAATGAAAACGTTTTGCTTTAAATCAGATCATAGAGATTGTCATAAAGATTGCAGGGTTGACTTAGTACAGCTAGCAAGTAGAAAGTGTCACCTTGCCCACTGAACCACAAAGAATATTATCAAATAAAGATAATATCAAGTTATCAGAATATACAAAATGCACAACAAAACAATGAATATGTTCCCATAAACATTTCCTTATCCAAAATTGAATGGGTAATATATATATGTTTGTGTTTTTTGGAGTATCATCCTTTCAGAACCTACAACCTACATTCATTCAAATGTTGTTAGCATTATAATTTGAGACATATTTACATGTAAATATAATGTTAAATAACAATCATGCAATAATGTTAAATGTGTCACCATTTTTTCTCAGAAAATATATTTCTAACAGGTGCTGCTGACATTAAATTTTCTCCAGATGTCAACTCAAGTAATCCATACAAAGAGAACAGAAGAAACAAGTTAAGTTGTGCAGAATGAAACGTAATGACTCAGGGGAAAAGTACTGAACACATAAAGGAAGGGAAGTGCAAAAAGCCTAGACATTAGCAGAAAATATTATTAGAAAGCAATCCTGTTCCCTTTCAGTGGAAATTAATATTAACTGGTTCAACCCAACACCAGGTTGATGGAAGATGAAACAAGGGTGGACATTACAGCAAGACAATGATCCCAAACACAGACAAGGAAACGCTCCATTGGTTTCAGAGAGAGAAAATAAAGCTGCTAGAATGGCCCAGCCAATCACCTGACTTGAATCTCACAGAAACCTTCTATAAACAGAGTTTATAGAAGAGACCCATAGATCCTTCAAGATTTGTGTGGACGAGTCAAAATCACACCTGAGCAATGCATGCGACTATTCATACATGAGGCATCTTGAAGCTGTCATTACCAACAAGTATTAAATACATTTCAGTAGTGCAATACATTTTCTCTGTGCCATTCCATTTCATTACACATAACTTAATTTCTTAACTTGTTTGTGTTATTATATGTATCAAAAATCTGGTGACGATGTCGACAGCATCTTTAGACATACACTTACTGTGAAAAATGGTGACGCATTCGATACTTATTTTACCCACTGTATTTCTGGCTTTAAAAAAAACCCTCAAATTATTCAAATAACTGATTTTTGACAGTCACGATGGGATGTCAGAATGATCATTTCCCATAAAAAATATTGTGAAGCTTCTTTGTAAAGAAGACGTTTCAAGCGTACTTTCTTGGAAATAATTAACTACATTTGCTAAACATTTGCAAGCACAAAGAGGTAACACATGAGCACTTCACGTAATAAGAAATGCTTTATTTATTAGAATACTTGACTATGTTTGGTACCTTGGTTTTGTTCCAAGGAAAATATTTGTACAGGATTTCCATAATGAAGGTTAACTGTGGAGACATGTGGCTTAACAGGCCTCTGACTTCAGTGAATGAAGCACAATGGCTAGATACAAGCAGAAAACCTGTTGTGTATAAGGCTATGCAAACACAGATACTGTGCAAATGGTAAGTTCTTGCTTGAACACAAGCTCTTTCCCATTTAAAGCCAAAGCAGTAGTTTTTAATTCATTGGTTGAGTAAACGACTAAAGGTCTCATAAAGGCTGTCCCTTGACACTAACAGTGGAAGATCAAACATTACCCTGGCTTGTACACCACTCGTACAATACCAGAATATGCTAGTCTGAATTTAGCCTGTGTCCCAGTGTCAGACAGCTCGGGCCGCTCACCGTCTGTGTACAAAATGTCTAATGCATCTTGCATGCAAAACTAAAAGTGAAACTAGCCAGAACGTCTCGCAATAGCGTCATATGAACTAAATATGTTGTGACTGATCGTTGTCTGTCTGGCAGGCTTCCTGTCCAAGTGGATGTTTGTTAACCAGAAAAAGCTGCAGCATGAAAGAGGTGGCAAAAACCAGACAAAATTTCCACCTCTAATGCACAGCACTAATGATAGCCATCTGCAGCACACAAAACAAGCAAAGCAATGAAAACATTTTATATTGTAACGTCCAAATTTATGCAAAATAAAGAGATATAAATAAATAAAGATATAATGAAGTTTATCATCACAAATTAATGTTTGCTTTTAAAGGAACATAGCCACCCTTCTTCTGGACAGATTTGGATACATTTTGTATTACATGACTTGCTCACCAATGGATCCTTCCCAGTCTCTGGATGAGAGTCCAAAAATATCCACATGTAAGCAATCCGCTAAAGGTTCAAATATGAGTCCTTTACTGTCTAAATCAGGAGATGTGGGTAACACTTCACTTTGATGGTCCCTTTTGAACAGCCTGTTGACTATAAGAAACTTTGCACCTGCAAGTCAACTCTCATTAGAATATTAGTACGCTGGTTTGTAAGTACATGTCAACTTATTCTAACCCTAACCCTACCTGTCTACTAATACTGTACTAATACTAATGAGAGATAGTAGATATGTTGGTGCAGTGTTACTTATAGTCAACAGACTGTGTTAAAGAAACTATCAAAATACAGTGAAACCAAAAATTATTTGATCCCCTGCTGATTTTGTATGTTTGATACAAATTTATGAAGTTATAATAAGTATTTGATCCCTTCGCAAAACATGACTTAGTACTTGGCGCCAAAACCCTTTTTGGGAATCAGAGAGGTTAGATGTTTCTTGTAGTTGGCCACAAGGTTTGGACACATCTCAGGAGGGATTTTGTCATTGAGATTTCAAAGCTGACGTTATGCAGCTCGAACCTTCAGCTTCCTCCGCAGATCTTCTGTGAGATTAAGATCTGGAGACTGGCTCGGCCACTCAAAGACCTTAACGTGCTTCTTCTTAAGACACTCCTTTGTTGCCTTGGCCATGTGTTTTAGGTCATTTTTATGCTGATTTACCCATGCATGATCTATTTTCAACTCCCTGCCCAAGCATGGCCCTGTACGTCATTCTTTTGATGCGGTGCAGTTGTCCTGTCCCCTTAGCATTAAAGCACCCCCAAAGCAGTGTTTCCACCTCCATGTTTGGCGGAATGTTGTTGTTGTTTGGGTCAAAGTTGATGAAGCACAGTCTGTTATAGTCTAAATGTTTGGTCATAATAGTCATGAATAAAAATGACTGAAAGGGTTGTTGTGCTCCGCTGTCAGTCGAGCTCATTGGATGTATCTGAAGCCACAGGATTTGAGTATGGCTGATGATCAACTCTCAGTGCCAGTTCTGACCTTTCCATACATATTGTCACCAATTCAACCTGCTAGGAACACAGTTACGGTAAGCAGCTTCTTTTAGGATCATTTTGGAGTGTTCTTATAATTAAGTCATCTAAGTAAAATAATTTAATTATATATTTCATAACTCTATCATTATCAAAAGAGAGTTCATTTCATTAACCTCTTAACAGTCTAAACTTGTCACCTGTTTACTAAATCATGACAAATTATGTATCGCTGGAAAGGTCTAAGACCACTTAGAAGATATTTTATTGTATTAAAATAGATGTAAATGGTTCATTTGGGCGTGTTTTTCTAAATGAACAGAGAGAGTCATTTCCATGACTGTATTCTTATCTCAATGATTTCTAAGATGTCCCAGACAGCTAAAGATATGTCACTTCTTCTACTTCTGATCATGATTTATGGCCTGGATGGTGGAGAATGTCTGTCAGGTAACTATTGAAAGCATTTACTTTCTTCTAAAAACTAAATTAAATTGATTCACATTGCTAGCTACAGGGGCGGATTTACTCATTAGGCAAGTGACTGCCTCGGGCCCACGAAAGCCAAGGGGCCCCCAAAATGATTTTCATACACAAGATGCGCATGAAGCACAGACACGAGAGCCGTCTGCGTGTCCGAGTTGAATGTGCTTCTTGTGTATCCTGCTTGTAGCAGACAAAAATATTATGCCTCTGAAGCTGACTATCGCAGGAGCATGAGCTCTGCATTTGTCTTATCTGAGGCCCCGTTCACACTAGTGCATTTTCGTTTTAAAGTGCATAACTTTTGCTACGGTTACGCCTATGGTTTACAAAACAAACACTTTTGAAAACGCTGCAGACCCTGTTTTAGTTTGAAAACTCTGGGGTTTGTTTAACGCCGGTGTAAACGAGGATCGTTTCCATTCTAAACCGCCGTTTTAAAAAGCACTGTTGTAAACAGGGTATTTACTTTATCAGTGGCTATTGTCATTATCTTATGTGTAGCCTGTTGGTTTTTATCAGACGACGATTCGATTACGCTATGAATCAGAATTTTTGTGTGGATTAACATCTTGGAAAGTGCTTTTGTAGTTTTAATAGGCCTGCAGCAAGTCACTATTCAGCCACTATTTTATATTCATCATTTGTTTTATGACAACAGAAACAGTATCAATTACAACTAATTTATTAAGAATATAGCTGCATTAAAATACAGCATGTGGACAAGGTTTTAAGTTGGTTATTACTATCTTTTGTGGTAGTGAAATACATTTAATTAAATCTATTTATGGCATTATTTTTGAAAGCACTCATTTTACAGCATTTTTACACGAGTGCCTAAAACAGTACTGTAGTTTATCAGGTAGGTTTTTTTCTTCATCTTGGAGACGTTGCCACAGTTCTTCTGGATTGAGTCTGTCTCAGTTTGTTCTGTTACTTCATGTGATTCCAGACAGACTGGATGATGATCAGATCAGATCTCTGTGTGGAGCACTGGCTGTTGTCAGACAATAATTATTACAGTTAATGACAAAAGTAGTGTTTGGAAATGTAATGCTACCGCAAAAGATAGTAATAACCGACCTTTTCTTTTTTTTTTTTTTGTAATGTTGGTGACAATACTAGTGGCCTAGACTAGACTTTTGCACAATACTGTATAATATTTATTCTTCTGACTACTTCTCAACTGTAAATCAATTGCTATTTCGTGGTCTACAACATGAAATAATAAAAGTGTCTGCTAAATTAATAAATGCTAATGTTAATGAATTTGATTTAGAATCAAATAATAATATGCACATGAGAAATGTAGAAACACTGGAGATAACTATGGGGTGCCATTGTGCAGCAGCAACTAACAGTAAATATATGCAAATATAGGGTCCCATTCCTATATATGCCTGAAGCCCCAAATTCACTAAATCCGCCCCTGGCTAGCTAACTACAACTATTAAAACTCAAAGTAAAATGGTTAAATCCCATTTCCTTCCTGAAATAATATTTTATTATGTTTTTTAAAATACTTGATATGCTTGAGTTCTGAGTTTCTACTTTGATACTCTTGTTGTGTTCTAATAAGGAAAATATTTGCATGCAATTTCCATAGACATTCTCATTAAGTAAGTATTTTAATAGACAAATACACAGGGAGACCGAGGTTGGTCCACAGGTTTCTGACTTCACTGAATAGTTCTTTCAGGTTGCTTTATTTTTAAAATAACAATAGAAAAGCAACATATAACTTTTGTAAATGTTTTTTTAATAAAATTATCATCTATAAAACTGCTTTATGATGCGAAAGCAACTGGCTATTTTGCTTATATTTTTTCATCTATCTAAGCAGATTTTCTAGATGTGTCAGAGACCCTAAAACCTTTGACTGATAAGAATCCGAGGCTCAAGTATTGCGAAATACATAGACTGTATTTTTAAAAGGGTCAGTTCACCCAAAAATGACAATTCAGCAACATGATCCAGATCCAGAAACATGGTAAAAACATTGGTGGCTCAAATACAGGAAACAATGAACGAAGGTCTTATGGGTTTGGAACAACATGAGGGGGAGTAATTAATGACAGAATTTTCATTTTGGGGTGAACTAACCTGATATTGGCTTTACAGACAGATAACTCATAATGGCAAATTCCTCTTGTCACAACTAACCCTGGTCTCCCCTACAACAGAACTTATAAATTATAAGTTATTATAACACTTACATTTCCTTCTGTAATTGTGAATTTTCCCCTTTTCAGGTCAATTAAATCTAACACTGAAAAATAATACAATAGAGATAAGAATTTCAACACATGAACGCAACATTACTGTTTTTGACAGAGCAAACGAGTTGGTTTGTAATTCATCGATAAATTCATGTTATGTTGAGTGCTCCTCCTACAATGAAAGTAGAAATTTCACAGAAACAACTATATTTGAGCTGAAAATACTTCATACTGAAAACCATAAAGTTGACTTCAGCATAGGTAAGAAATACTTATTCCATTGCATTTAACCAGTTACACAACAGCTTTATAAGAAATGAGTGTGATGCCTTGGCAGTTCCCAGGATGTTCACTTTTCCTGTCATGAATTATTGTAGGTGACACAGCAACCAATTGCACTGTGGTAGATTGCTTGCCTTCTGTAATAAGTAAGCTCCTGGAAAAGAAAGCGGAAAAAATGAATATGCCAGGGGACATGAGAAACATTCTAAATATCAAAAGAATGTGCAACGATGTGATCTTTCATCAAGATGTTTTGGATACCTACATTAGGTAAATACAACCTTATTTTTTTATTGATTTTAAAGTGCACAGTTCTTTCAGTGGTTTCAACCCCTGTTTCTGTACGCACCTAACGAAATCAGGGGTCTCATTTAAAAAATGTTGCGCAGAAATGGAATAGATAACTTTTTTCTTACCTTTTTGCAGTGTGGAAAAGAAAGCCATCAATGCCATTATAAATATGGATTATCCTGAGCAGTCAAAGACCTGCTATCAGGAGGATCTTTCCATCACTGTGGTTGATGTGAACTTAAGCGCAACAAATAATTACGTTCAAATCACCGCTCCGGAGGTAAGTACATGTCAAAAGTCTAAACGAACATAATCCTTTCAGCTACTTCTCCCAACCTGTCCTCCAACCAATACGCTCATATAGGTCGTTTGTACATAGTTGCAAAATACAACTAATCAGAGCGTATACATTTGTGCCCCTATCTGCAACAGGACATTTGCATATTAATATTTTGTACTATTTTATCTCCCATGCGACTAAGGATTGGTGTAGCTCAGGTTTTAGAGCGATGCGTTATAAGAAGAGATGTGATGATGTGACCGTGGGTTTGAACCCAGAGGACGCATGTGCTACTGAAACCCTATAAAACATGATTTCGCATTCTTTTTGTAACGGGTAGGTTTAGAGGTGGGTTAGGTGTGGTCATTCGTATGAATTACATCTACTAAAAATGCGTGTTTTGTTTAAATGTAGTGTGTGGACTTTTCACCCTGATCTCACTGTAATTCACTACTAAAATATGTTTTAATCACAAAATATGTTTTTAAACAAAACACGCATTTTGATTGGTAATAACAGCTTCACGTCAGCTTCATGATGACAGACGCAATACGACCACTTTAAAATCTTTAAAATATAAATATAAATATAGGAGGTAATAAGGTACTTGCACAAACAACCTATAGGGTTGTTTTTTGTTGGAGGTCAGTCTCTACTAAACTGCTCAAACTATTTTTCCTTTTTATTCATAAGGAATTTTTTTTAATTCACTGACCAAACTAAGCAGCTCTGATGTGAATCATATCATTAGAAACTTTAGTTAAAAAAAAAAAACTCTTATACTTAGCAACTTGGTCTTGCATGACAAAAAATGTTGCTCAAAGGCATTGCCAACGGCTGCTGCTGTGATGCCAAGAACAACTGTACAACAGGAGGAAACATGGATCAGGATGTTTTATTAAACAAAACAGGCAACTTAGTGAATGAGACCTGGAGAGCAGAAAACGCACCTCTAATCTTTTGGCTGTGCATGTTTTGGGTTTTATATGAGAAATTATTATATCTTAATCAGGGTAGATGGCAAGTAGTAGTTTTTGGCACACGCTGTGTGTAAAAGTCCTAAATGTACTTTCCATGCAGCCAACTCACAATTGCTTTATTTTTGAATGCATTTGTAGTTAATAACTGATAAAGGGTAGTTTATTAGAAAATAAAAGCAACAACCAAGGTGATTTTGGACCCATACAAAGTATTGAAGATATATATATATATATATATACATACAAACACTATATTGCCAAAAGTATTGGGTCACCCCCTTCAGATAACCAGACTATTACTTTAGTAATTACCATGAGTGAATATTTATGAATATAATATAATTCCAATTTTATTGTAATAGTTTGGACAGGGCCCTTTTCTATTAAAACACGATGGTTAAACAAGGTTTAATGGTTTTTATTGGCCCAGGTCTGTATTTAAAGTCACACTAGAGGTATCCAGTTGGCATTATGACTTTGCTCTCTGCGACCAGTCAAGTTCTTCCACACTGACTGAATCAATCGCTTCTTTTTAAGCCTTGCCTTATACACAGACGCTTTGTATATATATACAGTACTGTGCAAAAGTGCAAAAAAGGGTTAGGCCTTCTTAGGCCACTAGTATTTTCACCAATCAAAAAAAAGGTTTTAAGTTATTTCTATCTTTTGCAGTAGGGTGTCAGTTGGAAATACTGTATCAGTTTACATTTCCAAACATTATTTTTCTCATTAATTGTAATATTGCTATGCATTTTGTGTTTGTGAAAATACTAGTGGACTAAGACTTTTGCAAAGTACTGTATATATATATATAGATAGTATATAGTAGAATAGTAAAGGCAACTACAGAAATTACCTTCTACGACCATTTAATGAAATAATAAATATAACCCGTCATCCTTAAAGACTTAAACAACTGTCCATGGATTTGATGATCCTGGGGAGAGTAATCAAAGAAAAACACTACAACTGACAACAACGAAATCACAGGAAACACTTCAATATGTACGTCCAGAGAAGACACAGGGAATATGTAAAAATGTAAAGTAAAAATGTGTAAAGTAAAAATGTTTTCCTAGATAGTGAGTTCACATTTTAACTTACTTTTACTTTCAAGGAAAGTCAGTTCACTCAAAAGTCATGCCTTAGATCAGCTGTTTTGGTCATGCAAGGAGAAAAAAAAAAATTTGTTTGTTTTTTGTTTGCCAAACCCACATTTTTCAAATTATCAATAAAATGACATGAGCAGTCTTAATATTTCTTTTTTCTTTCAATCAGCGTTAAAAATTCAAAACCCTTAAACTCATACTGTATACATTTAAATATACATATATGAATGGGATATATATATATATATATATATATATATGGCTTAACGCTAACACTTACAAATCCTTCACCAATCAAGCAAGCAAGGTGTAAGGTGTGTGTTTGATTTAAAATAAATATTAAGCAGACCTCCTTGTTGCTGTCCGTATTAATAGCTATTTTCATTGGGTCTCCATTAAGACCCCAGTATGCTAGTATTCATTTTCTATTTCTTTCAATATGGTCGTATGTATATTTACCAAAATACTCTGTCCATACGCACCTCCAAGTTATAGTTTCAACTTGTAACAGCAGCTCTGGGCATGTCCCAAAAAGGAAAACATTGATGGGAATGCAAATGTTTCTGCTAAGTCTTACATTGAACAGATGTGTGTACACTGTATGTCATTTATTCAAATTAGAGTGTTTATTAGAGTGAGATTTGCACGAACATTGGGTGTGGTTAGGAGTGATGGGGTTAGAAAACCTGGGAATGGCCATTTTGTTTCAGTAGAGACCTTATACAGTAACTGAGATCTAACTGGTCATGGCTGAGCCGAGTTGCTGCTCTTGATTTGCCGTGGCATGTTTGGCAGAAAATGTCTCACACTTGAGAACGCCATTGATAAAAATTTCTAACTGACATACACCGCTTCAAGTGAAATAATGGGTCTGCACAGCAGGGCATAAACAGCAGTTCAAACACACCTGTACTGACTCCTGGCATATAGGGAGCTGACTGAGACACATCAGGACTATTATTTCTATGGGATGCTTGACTTCAAACAGCAACCGAAGTTTCTCAAATTGTCATTTGTCTGGTGTGACTTCATTTACAAGACCTGCCATATTGGGCATTACGCACTAGAACAAGGCTGTTGGCAATAACAAAGTTTTCTTGATTCATGTTTCACACTGCTCTAAATTTATCTAGTTAACAATTAATCCCTTTATCGCATGTACATGCCTAAACCCTTGGTTACCATTCTTATTTGTATATATGAGGTGTCTGTGTCACTGATTGGTTAAACCCAGCAGATGCCCTGTCTGCTTCCTTATTGCATAAAGGTCTTCTGTTCATCTAATCTATTTTCCATCACCATTTAACATTTTTCCCGTCAAACACTAGGGGGGAACGTTTATACAATATACAGTGTTTTCATGACTGTCCAAAGTGCTGGCTAATTGTTGCAAACTGTCTACCATTAACCTGAACACATTTTTGTTTCACATTGTTAAATTTTGGCACCACAGTGTGGGTTCATCAGTGCATAACCCTGGGTAAAATATGCTAAGCCCACTTCTAAAAAACAAAAGTAAAAGTTCCTTTACCTAAGGATAGATATCCAATGAAGATAACTTGTAGTTAAGAACATTTTAAACCCTGTAGTAAAACAAATAAACTTGGCATGTAGCATTCAAAAGTATTCTTACACACCAAGGGCTCTCGGAAAATTCCAAACTGTAACTTATTTTGGTAAAAAATGATCCAGAATCAGTTGAGCAATTGCTTTTTGAGCAACTACATGACCAGCCAGTGTTCAGAACTCCTTACCTTAGCCTGATTAGGCATATATTTATATTTTTGAGCATGTTGCTGCATCATTACATTACATCTGTAAACACAAAGGCGTTTGGCTAGTAGTGTAGTGGATTGTAATTCAAAAAGAATTATGTGTTTGTAAAAAGTGACTGAAATCTGCATCTGATTACAGATGCCCGCCCATACTTCCTGTGATGCTACATTTTATTTCGCGAGCAAAGTTAGTCTGGCAAAGCTGCCGTTTTAGAGCATTTCCATTCCCAAAAAAGTGGGAACCAATGAGAAACGAGCCCCCGGCACGACTGAGGCGGGTTTCCAACACGATGTTGGAAAGGGCAAAAATATTTTAGTTGAAGTCTGCACAAATATATTTTAAAAACATTAAATGAATGGTTATTTTCAAATCCAGTCAACATTCTGCTAAATGTTGACTAAACTAATAAAAAATTATACAGCCAACACCAAGACCGCGCCTGAGAGACTTTGTGGGAGAAACAGCACCGCTGTCTTGTCAACTTCACGCCTAAGGTAAGACTCACTAAATAAATGTTGTTTTTAGACTAACTTTAATGAGAAAACTATGCAACATTTTTTTTGAGTGAACATTTAGAAAGAGTTTTATAGATTATATATCTGAAGAAACGTGGGCAAAGGACAGTGTATGTCAAGTTATGGCGTCGGGTAAAGTTAAGTTAATGTTGTAAGTTAGTCAAGCGTGTTGAATGTGTTTTGCGTGTGTAAACTTTTGCAATTGTCCCGTGAAGTAAATAGACTGCTTTAAACGTGACTAACAAACGTCTAGGTTACGAATGTAACCCACGTTCCCTGAAGGATGGAATGGTAACATTACATATGGGAACCCGCCAGAGAGACCATTTACCATTATACAAAAGGCCAATGAATATTGGCGCGCATTTGATTGCGCTCAGGTGTACCTCATTACTGCGTGAGTATAAAAGGGCACAAACGGAATGCACATGCATGTTTTCACTGAAGAGCTGAGTCGGTGTCAGCGCGACCTCAGAGTCGTGGCAGGAGAAAGTGTAACGTCTCCGTTACCTCTTTCAGAGAACGTGGGTTACGTTCGTAACCTAGGCGTTTCCCTTTCAGTCGAATCACTTCAACGTTACATATGGGAACACCCATGGAACAACTTTGAGAAACCCTGGAAATGAACAGCGCGCAACGATTTTCTTTGTTTTTTTTTTGCTTGAGACTCCATAGGAGTTGTGACAGAGAGCATAGTTTTTCTTTATGTACGTGATTACCACTGTATTGTCCGTCCGGAACGGCCCATGCTTGCACAGCTAGCAAATCAAGGCAGAATACGTGACACTGATATTGATACAATGTAAATTATTTAAAAGCCATCATTTCATCAACTTTTCTTTTTCCATCAGGTGTGGCCAAATGTTTCATTGGTGCTTTGTCATCATTGCAAGATTTCAGATTCAACCCAGTCAGTTCTTCAAAGGCACCAAACACTGGCACATGACCAGACCACTCCACTGCAACTACATGTGTGTACTTTCAAGAGTTTGTTGTTTCATTCCAAGTTTCCAAATGTTTAGAGTTCTACGTTTATAATGTGCTTTATTGTTCTTCAATGGCATCTAAGCTAATATTAGTGTGTTTCATTCTTATTCTGAGGTAAATGTAGCCCCCCAGATCCAGTCTGTATTTTGATCAGACGTGAATGTCAGCGGAGACCATGTCAGCTAGATGAGCTCTATAGACAGATCCCCTCCAAAGACCTCGTTGGCCATCGGGACCAGACCATGAGAACCTGACAAGTCCTCTGCTCAATCTGACCTGTGTGGCAGCCTGGAATTAAAATCATGCCATGCTGGTTTCATCTGGCCAGAGAAGAACTGCTCTTTGTCCTTGCATTTGTCACCTTTGTCTTGCTTATTCAGGGACACTTGACTGATTGCACAGACATTTTTGGAAGAGAGCTAAAGTGGGTTATGTCAACGCTGAATCACCAATGAAATGACTTGTTAATGTCCTCTTGCATTATTGACAAACTATTTTCCTGTTTGACTCCGAAAAGCTTGAGAAAATCACTATTGTATAAAGCGCTATTTGAATAAAGGTGACTTGATTTGATTTGATATACTGTAACACCTGGTTCATTTTATTTATTTACTTATTTATTTTGACCGATTTTGACTCGCAGACAGCTTTTGGAGAAATTGCAGACAAATGCCGGAAATCACAGGCAAATTGGTGCTCGTTCACGCGAGTGACAGTTACACAGTTGCTGAGTCCAAAATCGCATACTTCCCTACTATATAGTACGCAAAAAATGGTATGCCATGCGAGTAGTATGTCGGAAATTAATAGTGTTCGAAATTCAGTAGGCGAGATGTACTCAGATGACCTACTGCTTCCACCCGAATTCTGTAGTACGCATACCATGAACACCCATGAGGCTCCGGGAGAGGAGGCGTTATATTCGAAAAAATGTCAGAAAGTGGAGATGCGACTCATTTCAAGTGTACCTCAGGAAAAAAGGTAAATTACACAAACTACACTTGTTTAACACAATCTAAATAAACGGATGACTTATTGAAAGTTTAAATTTTCGTGCTGTTGTGAGGACGCATGACAATATCAATATGGTGGATGTAGTAGGTCCGAATTCTATTCATACTACCCGCATTCGTACTATATAGAATGTACTTTTTAATGGTCGGGTAGTACATTCAATTTTAAATGTAGTACCTACTTAAGCAGTATGTGATTTTGGACGCAGCAAGTGTGAACTATGAAAGACGCGATCTGACGTGTCGCCAACGCACGCGAGATATTTAGCATGCTGAATATCTGAACCTGTCGGCGATTCAAAATCATGTTGTGTGAAATGTGTTCTGACGGAAAATAACATTGGCGATTACCTAGAGCCAAAAAGAGAGCAACATGCAGGGCAGCGGTATGTTCGGGGAGGAGTTATGAATGTATAGAACGTATATCCTGCTCCATAAATTCCTTTCATTGTAAATGAGCGCACATGGAATTTGTGCGGCAAGCTTCTTTTGCATGCTATCACTTTTGATAAAAATCCCAGTCTCACGTGAGAACTCCGGTCTTGCACACGTGACCTCTTGTTTCTGTGTCACTTCTCCTCTGAGTTTGGCAGAGAGAAAAAGTTGTCACAGATGTCATGCAGTGTGAAACCCCCTGTCGAACACAGCAGCGACTGAATGCTACCCCAGATATTTTTTAAACTATAAAAAATGTGTTTATGTAAATCCTAGTTGAGGTAACATATAAAACACAGAGTAAATGGATACATTTTAATTGACATAACTTGCTATAGTCTCTAAATGTTTGATGTTAACAGATATACCGACTGTAAAACTAGTTCACTAAAGGTTGAGCCAACTAAAAAAATAATTCAGATAATACTTTAAAGTCAGAAAATTGACTCAACGTAAAATTTCTGTGGTTACTAAATAATAATTAGTTGAAACTGCTTAAAATTTTTACAGTGGTTGTTTCCTTAGTGAAGGTGCGAACTCTTGCAGATATTGGGTAATTTCCGTAATATGAAAGAATATTTTGTGAAATAGAAGTACATACTCATAGACAGTAATTGGTTATCAAGACAAATGCCTCCTACATGTTACGTGTCGTGTAGCTCAGACCACACAAAAGCAAATTAGTTCAACACTAATTACTATAATCCAGGAATCAGGTTCACAAACACAACATTTCTGAAACGAGAATGGACAAAAACTAAGGGACACAGAGCAACTTATAAGGGAAAGGTAATCAAGGCCAATTAACAAGACACACCTGAACAGAATAACTAATTAAAACAGAACTAGATCACACGGGAAAAAACCCAGAGCACACGAGGAATGACAGTAAACAAACATCCATACATGTGACACTACGATCTCCGTCTGACATCATTTTATTTCTGCTGTATATTTTTATTTCCTGAGTGCATTTGTTGTTACTAAAAGGGTGAAACGGCATTTCGTAACTCTTGCATGTTTTTCCATCTCAACTTTAAAGGCATTAAATTGACTGTGGGACTGCATCCCACCACTGCTTAAAAATATTACATCTGGTTGCAGCTTAATTTTTGAACATGCTACATAACAATGAATAGAAAACTGTATCGTATTTAAGAATGTAAAAGATGCTAACTATATTTGTTTGTTTGTTTGTTGTACTTTTTTAAGGTATTCGATTATAATAAAGTAGCTGATATACAGATCCCGTTTGATCTTTTCAAAAATGAGAACAAGACCAAATTTGGCATAGTCACCTATGATGCTGATGAGCACCTAAAGGTTCAAATCACACACATTTATGATGTCTGTATTGTTCTGTTGAGTGTCATAGCGATTAACAAAACTTGATATAGTCACACATTTTTTTTACATTTACAGTAAGCTTATATATACAAATCAGCCTATTGTCTTTTTTACAGTATAAAGCTCCTACAAAAAAATTTACCTCCAAAATCATAAGGATTGAAGTCCCTGGATGTGACACTGTAAATTTGATCAATCCACTGAAAATGAGCTTCAATCTGAAGTACACAGGAAACACATCTGTAAGTTTATCTTGGAATACATTTTTTTAATTCACAAATTGTCCAAAAATGTCCTGCTAATTATTTATTTCTTTTTTTTGGCTACATCTAAAGAACAGCAACCTGTCATGTCAGTTCTACAAAGAAAGAGGTACAGTAAAGGTTAATGGTTTCTTATATAAGGCAATTATGAGGCACATATCAATTTTGTTTACTGTTACATATTAGACTCAAATTATAAATGGACAACAGATGGCTGTAACACTACTACGATCAATGATAGTTTTGTGGAGTGTTACTGTGACCATATGACCCCTTTTGCAGTGCTTCTGGTGAGTTCTGAGATATCCACCCATGAATTAATTCAGTGTAACACTTTAAAATAATCAGCTAATACTGTTCACTTCTCCTCTCATTTTTCCCTGTTTTTAACTCTGAATAGATCAACTTGAATGACTCATCAATAACCAAAAAGCAATGGGAAATCTTGTCGTACATCAGCTACGTAGGCTGCGGTCTCTCTGCATTCTTTTCTGCCATCTCGGTCTTGTCGTTCATGTTCAGCAGGTGCCATTTCTTCCGTTTTCATAAGAATTCATACAGAATTTGTGCATTAATTAACGTAATGTGTTTCTGCAGTAATGCCAGAGCAGAAGTGTCCAGCAGCATTCACGTGTCTCTGAGCGGCGCTCTGTTTCTCCTCAACATGAGCTTCATGCTCAGCGAGTGGGCCTCTACATGGACTATGAAGGAATTGTGTGTGTTTATTGCTGTGATGATACACTACAGCCTGCTGTGTTCTTTCACCTGGATGGCTATTGAAGCCCTGCACCTCTACCTTCTTCTCATCAGAGTCTTCAACATTTACATCAGACATTACATGGTCAAGTTGTCTCTGATCGGATGGGGTGAGCATAAAAAAAAGAAAACAAGACAGCAGCATAAAAATCTACAAAACCACAGCAGCTAAAATAGACACAAATGAAGCATTAAAGGGATGCTTTACATAATGACGAAAATTAGAATCCCAAAATGAAATTTAAAGGACATTTTGCTCACCCCCAAACCATCCTAGGTGTATATGTTTGTGGAGAGCGGCCATTATTTTGAAGCTCCGTAAATATATCCACGAGTAAACTAACCTATATGCCGTCTGGAGGTTATCACATGTCCTCTGAAGCAAATATTTGTAGTTTTCAAATTAAAATGTAAATAACTGACTTCCAATTTTCTGAGTTCTGGCTTCTTGGCTGACTTCTGACTTGATGTACAGCATATAAAGAGAAGATAAGAAGCCGGAACTCAGCAGTCTCGTGCAGGAAAAAAATTTAAATTCATTTTTTTCCAATTTATGGAGCTTCAAAATAATGGCTGCTATCCACAAGCATTACCAAGCTTGGAAGGATAGCCAGGATAGTTTTTTTTATCTTAAACTGTGTCCGTCTGAAAGAACAAAGTCATATATACCTAGGGAGAGATTAAGAGTCCAAAAAGCTGATAAACATTGCAATACACAAAAAGCTATCCAGACATCTCCAATCCTGTAACCATCCATGTGAAACAAAAAACTGTGTGTTTTTTATAAGCAAATTCCATCATTAAAGAGTCAGTTCACCCAAAAATGAAAATTCTGTCATTAAATACTCCCCCTCATGTCATTCCAAAACCGTAAGACCTTTTTTCGCCTTCGTAAAACAAATTGAGATATTTCTGATGATAGCAGTGAGCCATCTGTCCCTCTATAGACAGCAACACAACTGAAATGATCCCAGATCCAAAAACATAGTCAATACAGTCCATGTGAAGACAAAACAAAAATAACATCATATATTCAACCATTCCTCTCATATGACTCACGTCTTCTGCCATTTTAGAGAATATTACTGTGTAAGCAGATTTTGCAAACGCATGTGCTGATTACGTCAAATATGTTAAAGCTTGTGTATGCGGTGCATTGTGATACTGTCTAAAATGGCAGAAGATGTAAGGCACAGTAAAAGAGTGATATAATTTTTGTTTTTGTCACACTAAAAAGAATTCTCTTAGCATTACAAAAGTGAAATTGATGCACTGATGTTTCAATGTTTTTATTCTGATTCTGGATCTGGGATCATTTCAGTAGTGTTGCTGTATATGGAGGGACAGATGGCTCTCTGATGTCATCAAAAATATCTCAAATTGTGTTCAATTTTGTGAACAAAGGTCTTTCGGGTATGGAACGACATGAGAGTGAATAATTAATGACAAAAGTTTTGAGTGAACTAACCATTTAAACAGTTTCATACATCTATTCAGGCCAAAATACTAGTCAATAATCCAGAGAGACTCAAAGCAATGAGTTGAAGTTAAACACATCTTAATGGTGGATTATTTATTAATTTGCAGCTTTTTGCACAAGATGTTAACTGATGGGCTGGAGTTATGTTGATTGCTTTCACTTTTTGCTTTAATTCCCAAAAAGAAAAATTTTGTCATCATTTATTCACGTACATGTTTTTCCAGACCTTTCTTTACTAGGCAGAACACAAGGGAAGATATTTAGAAAAATGTCTTACAGTCAACCATCCATTCATTCTCTAAACCACTGGTCAACTGAAGTCAAGGCAAATGTATTCATTCATTTAGTGTTTTGCACAATTCAAATTGCTTTAAAGTATGTATCATATGTGCAAGCCTTTTTTGAACAATGAAGATCAGTCCAGTGTTGCCCACGCAATGGACAAAAATAGAAAAAAAAAATATGATTAAGCGTCATACAGTTTTGGAAGAAATAAATGACAGTGTTTAAAGAAAATAAATGTGAATCCCCCCCCCCAAAAAAATAAATACAAAAATAAAATATATATATATATATATATATATGTATATATGTAGTTGCAAACCAATTTCTGGAGGAAATGCGTACGAAATTCAGCTGTTACCAATCTTTCAATCATCATAAGCCAATCCAGTCGCTATCTCTCCACTATAAATAGGCCTGTTTCCTTCCCTTCCTTATTTTGTTTTTGCATTCCCTCCACCTCTCCTTCTCCGCCGTTCGCTCCTTTCTTGGGGGGCATGCAGGGTTCGAGCCGGACTCTGAGCCACGCCCTTGTTTAGGCTCTCATTACTAGTTCACTGAACTCCCGGCTCGCCCCCGAAAGCTTGCCCAACATGCTATTATTTATCACAGAGGAAGCGTTAACTTGTGAAATAAATAAATATATATATATATATATATATATATATTGACATGTGTGATGAAACTAAACAAACATAACATGTAATGAAAACTGAGCTTTGAAATGTGGTGTTTCATCCTGCAATCTTGTCGTCTTGACAGGAGTCCCTGCTATTATTGTTGGAGGCTTGCTGTCGGGTAACAGCATTTATGGTATAACCAATATTACATTTTCTGATACGAATTCAACAACTCAGATGTAAGTCTTTACATAATAACTTTGCATTAGATACAGATAAATGTTGTTAAATTATGTATGTCAAATGCATGAATGAAGTACAGTCTGCTCACAATGTCAAACCTTCATTGGTAAAATACAGTTGCTGGATCCAAGACATCCGCGTCCTGTATGGCATGAACATTGTCTACTTCACCATCATATTCCTGTTCAACTTAGCAATCCTAACCACAGTGTCCAGACAGATCTTTAAGCTACGACATGTGGGCAACCGGCATAACAAGATGCCAGTTTGGAAGGATGCTGGCACAGTTTTGGGTCTCATGTGTCTGGTGGGTACAACGTGGGGTTTGGCCTTCTTCGGCTCTGGATATACCAACTACCCCATACTCTACCTGTTCTGCATCTTAAACACAATGCAAGGTAAGTTTACTCGGGGTACCAGAGAGAAAATGTGGTTTAATGTGACACTAGAATGATAAAACACCTGTCCTGTCCTGACGCCCGTATAGGTGGTCCGTTCAAATCCCTGAAATACGATTTGCGTTTTTAGAGGAGAAGTGATCATGTGGTCATGAGTTTGAAGCCAGAGAGCGCACATGTTCATAAAAGGTGTATGCCCTAAAAATTGTAATTTTACAATAATGGGTTGGTTTAGGGTGGGGTTAGGTGTGGTCATTTGTATGAATTGCACCTAATAAAATATGTTTTAATTACCGTGAGATCGGTGTAAAAAGTCACACATTGCATTTAAACTAAACACGTTTTATTTTTACGCTCCTGCTGCAGGGTGCTTCCCTTTAAAACATCAATATAGGTCATAATAAAGGAGTTGCACAAATAACCTATAGGGTTGTACCCATGCCAATTTCTTAGAAAGTACTCTTAATATTCTCGTTGACTTTTTTTTTCGATCCAAGCTTAAATTGAATGACTCTAAAATGACATGTGGTACATTGTAATAACTCACATCTTAAATAGATGAGAGTGTACTAATAAAATTAAGATTTTATTTTTTTTTGTAGGTAATTTAATCTATTATAAATCCATGACTATGAGAAGTCTTTGAAGAGACTTTGAAGAGTTTTATTTTTTACCACATTATCTTGTTAAAGTGCCCCTATTATGCCATTTTAAAGGTTCCTAATATTGCTTTATGAGTCTCTTAAAACAGGTTTACATGTATGCAAGGTCAAAAAACACTTTAGTTTTCTCCAAAAATAGATTTAATTTTACCCCATTTCTAAATAATTCGTAAACGGCTCATGTGAAGCAGTTCGAAGACTCAGTCTGTCTAAACCCCGCCCTCCCGTGAGCCCTCACTGCTGTGATTGGTCAGATGGCACAGTCCTAAATGATTGGTCTACCGCTACAGCGCTCCACAGAGATTGAACCAAAACTACCGTGAACAGTGCTTTTGCAAGCGAATCGGGCACACCTCTACCTAGTGAACTTCAGCATTGTATGATGCATAACACTACGTTAAACATCGTTTATCGTTACTTGGGTCACATTTACACATAGCCGGGTATTTAGAGAACTGAATATTTCTTCCCCTCCGTTTCAATAATAACATTGTGCACACATCGTTTTCAAAAAACTTGCCATTTATGTCAACCCCCATAAATACCCCGTCGAGCGCAATAATAACTGTGCCAAACCTATGTAAATAGGTCGCTCACATGAAGTTCCCTTCGTGTAAACGGGGCCTTAAACTAATGATGAGACAGACAGACAGTCAAGCTGCATCAATCACATTATTAGACTACATTACATCTTACTTACGGGTAGATGTTCAGAGGAGCAAGCTGGTCCAAATAAACAAGTTGTTCGCAAAGTACAACGTGGGTGGCCATTATGCAAATATGTTACTTAGTGATGTGGCTCAGTAGCAGAGAAAGATTCAAATTGCTGACGACTCGTTTAGGCGAATGTCATTGACTAAAAGATCAAATGATGTGATGGTGGTTTGTTCTGGTTAGGTGAACAAGAGAAGGGAAAAAACTAGGAGTAAATATTGGTCACATCACAAGCAAAGTGTGATTATGTGAAACTAGCATTTTTTTTCTGCAACCAAAAGACAGTTAGGGTCAAAACAAGGGTTATTATGTTGTCACAACTCAAGTCTAGGAGGATGTGAAATACAACAGGTTGGCTTCTTTGTTTCCTTGTTAAGTTAAAGTGGAAGAAGTAGATGAGGACAGTGATGTAAAGACTATACAGAAAAGCAGAAATGAAATTTTTTTTTTTAAATAAAAAAGGAGGATTGAAGCATTGTGTTTGTATGTTTACAGGGTTTTACATCTTTGTGTGGATGTGTGGTACAGCGAGGAAAAACAGAGCACAAACCCCTCATTCCAAGACTAAATCCACTCAGGAAAGCTCCAAATAAGATCCTCTCGTTCAGTTTTCTTACTAAAACTTCATGACATGATTTTACAAGACATCTTCCAGATAACCCACAGAAATGCCCCTGGGTTAATGAAAATGACGCTTACACCACGGACAAACAAAAAAAAATGTTTCATCATAAGCTTTTCCTTTTTTTTAATTTAAATTTTTTTTCAAGAGTACATATGGTGCAATGTCCTCTTTGTAGCTGTAGACATGCTAAAACTTACTTATATCTATCAAAAATATTCAAAGCTGTTATTTGTAAATAATTATTATAAATGCACAGTTGTTCTATTATTAGTGCTTTTGAATTGTAAAAATAATTTAATAATAAATCTATCAGTCTGAAATGTGTGTCTGAGTCTACCGTGAACACATTACAATAATACCATTGTAAATATATTCTTTTCACCATAACGTCATGTATGTTTCATGTGGGTCAAGGAAAATATTCTTCTTGTTAAATGTGCCACAGTTGACATCTGAAATGATGTCAAAAACTATACCAGACAGGAAACCACAGCGATCACATGATATCGGCTGTTCACAGTTAGTCGACAGATGCTACAAGCACTAGAGGAATAGTGCCATCAAGAACAGACATGAGAAGCTTATTGTGTGTTGTTTTTTGGATATTTTCTTCCACAATAAGGACTGGGCTAGGTGAGTCGGAATACAAGCATTTTGATTCAAAGCATGTTTGACAAAAAAACATCAATTGTTTTTTATAACCCTTGTGAATATTTGATTGACTTTTCTACGGTTTGAGCTCAAAATGATTAAAAAGACATCATATATGACATCATCTTCTGTAGGTATGGGTATGCCATGTCATCTGGTTACAGCCAATTGTTCATTAGAAACAGATGTTCCAGGGTAAGCTATTTTATCCACAACTATTGTAAAACATTTTGAAATGTTTGATATGAGAAATACATTTTTATTAAAAGAATACTTGGTTAACATTTTCAATGTTTAAATGCATAAGTATATTTTTCAACAGGTGTATAGAACAGAACATGAGACAATGCCTTCCTAGGCGAACCCGTTTGTTTACACCAAACTATTTCTTCAAAAGAATTTCTTCTTCAAAGGCAAGACTAAATATCAATGCTTCACGATTCAACAGACAATTCTACAAAATCCACATGACAAAGTCCATGTTTGAATAGCTCCATCATATAAATAGTAATAATAATAATAATACATATTATTACTAATTAGACAATGGTCTGATTGAAAAACATCTAACAGCAGTTATAGTGTTTAGTCAAGACAAAAACAAGAGTTATAAAGTGTCAGACATGGACTTGGATTTTACTAATACAGGAAGTTCAGTTAGGTAACATACTGGATTGCGCCTTCACCTTTGATTTTGCAGGCAACACTGGATACAGAAAAAGGATATATAATCAACATTTCCAACGAAGCATTACAAATGAGCAGAAAAAGACTGGGGGTGGGGAATGATACAGAAGTGAACCTGATTGTGTCTCTTCTCAACGAGACTTTCTTCAGAGTCAGCGGTAGTTCGGACATCAAGGTACACTGTCTTTCTGTCTGTCTTTCATAAACCAGTGGTTTCTCCTTCGGCTCATGTGTAATTGTGGTGTTGACAGAAGGGAAATGACCCAAATGAGTCAGACCCAATACTGCATGGGCAGTATGTCTTGGGAGTTTGGCTTGGTGTAAAAGAAGTTAACAATCTCTCACAGCCTGTTCAGCTAAGATTCATAAACACCAATCAGGTCAGATTCTTTTACAACACACTAGAATGTGACATACTGATTTTCACTTCTCTGAAAGTGTGCTTTTATTATTGCAGAGTGAAAATGGAATGTGTGTCTACTGGCATCTCGATAAAAATGGTACAGGTCAGTGTGATTTTCCTGTCATTTCCAGAGCCAAAAACACAGCTGTTGTGAACAATTCTTCAGTTCTGGTCGCGGCGTACAAGGAAGCGCAAACAATACGTTTTTATTGTTTCACCGAGATACGAGTCCTTGAGTCGAAGCGTGTGACACTGAGGGAAGAAGCATAATGCAGCAGATATTCTTATGTATACTACACTGCAGTGATTGGGTTAAACAAGCTCTTACTCGTGAATAAACGCAGGAAAGCATTCAGAATAGAGCGACGTAGATACGGCCCTCTCCCGGCCCACAGCCTGTTTTTTATGTACCTATTAATAGCCCCCGTAGCTATCTGGAACAGTGTTAGCGCTACGTCACACCGTGTGAAAAACAACCTATTTCCACTAATTGATACCATCTCTGAGTGCTAGTCATTTCACTGAAATGCTGTCTCTAGGCTACATGTCTGTTCCTCTGCTAAAAATAAAACAATAGAAGCCCAATAGAAACCATCACAGGCATTCAAATGGTTTGCATTAAAATAACCTTTAAACAATTCCTTTTTATAATGTGTTTTGATCATTTTTCCAATGAGATTTAAAGTCCTACCAATAGAATCCATCACATAGCCTATAGATGCCATTCTACTTTCCATTAAAACCAATACAATTCCCATTATAACCATTAAATTGAATTACAGGAGTGACCTGCTGGACTGTAAAATGGGGGGTTTCACTTGTGCTAGCCTGACGTTGAGGGGAAACACTGTGTGAAGCCAAGATTCTAAAAATCTGCAATGTCACCGTTTCCTGAGAGGAACCCACATGTTTTGTAACTGCCATACATCTACTAGCTACACAATCATGCAATGCGTTATATTTTACATTTATGTAATTTAATTACAGTTATTAATCTCAATAAAATTACATTATTTAAGTTACTAATGCAGTGTTCAAAAATATAAATGCCCTTTAATAAATCACAGAAGACTTCGAGATAGAGTCCTGCAACGTTTAGATGCAATGAAAGGTTACTTGTATTTCAAAATGTTTCACTCAATTTCACATATTTTAGTCTGGCACTGTAGTAAATGCGTACATTTATGTCACAGAATTATTTTTTTTACTTATAGGTTTATTAATGGTAATGATAAAATATATATAAAATATATTCACAGAGACTGAAAATGCAAAAAGCGCACCCTTATTTGTATTATTTTACAAAAACTAAACAATAAGTTTAACTTTGTAGTGTATTTTTTAGGTTTGATAACTTAAGTAATGTAAACTTGAAAGTAAATTAATTCATCTAACTACATTTTAAACGCATTAATGTAATCAAATAAAACATTTAAATGAGTACTTTTTTGAAGTAACTTACCCAAAATTGGTCATATATCACAGCTAGCATTTGATTCAAATGTTTTTGCTGAGTCCTTTTTATAGTGAAAGTCTGTGTCTGTTTTCTAGGTAACTGGAGTACTGACGGCTGTAGGACTACAATTGACAATGGAGACTTCGTGTGCAGTTGTAATCACCTGAGCTTTTTTGCAGTGCTCATTGTAAGTGCATTTGTCATGTGATGCTCTTAAGTCACCATTTTGTGGTTTAAAATGTTCGCTTTTAAATGAAACTAGAAGCTAAAGTTCAATTACCAACTTTGATGTTTGCTGGCAAGCCAACCTCGGCATCCTTGGGGCAAAAAAGTAGAAGAGTACCAGAGTACTTGTGTGCCCGGCATTCTGGAGCAGCCCCGTTGCAAAAAACATAAAAGCAGTAATACTTTTGTACGTTTGTAAACGCACGCACAGACTATATATATATATATATATATATTGACATTTTATTTTGATTTTAAATTGTGTGTGTGTATATATATATATATATATATATATATATACTGTATATATATATAT
>JAUYWG010000040.1:25188245-25256440 GCA_034779775.1 Enteromius afrohamiltoni
ATGCACTACACATACATGTATATATATATATATATATATATATATATACTGTATATATATATATATATATATATACACACACACAATTTAAAATCAAAATAAAATGTTAATAACTACTACATTTTCAGGGATAAACAGGGCCGTACACGTTTTTTGACACCAAGGTCAAAAAAATATAGATTATTAAGGGGGTTCTGGGGTATATTCCATCAAGCTTTTTTTTTTCATGACATAAATGTGTGCATCTTGAGATGTTTTAAGCTCCTAAATTGGATAATAATATAGGTTTAAAACCAAGTCAGCAGGTAGTAGTAAATTATTTTCCAAGATAAAAACATGAAACGTTTTTAATGATTAAATGTTGCAATGAATGATCCACACTACAAACTAGAAATAGAGATGGTATAGTTTGTTTATGTTTATTAATTTAATCAACTCAAGTTAATTCACACTTTTAATTTCCAATATGTTTACCTTTGTCACGGAACGCTCCTCTGTGGCCCTCTCCGGCAATCGGCAGCGTGAACCTTTGCCTGAGTTCTGATGTTTCCACCCGGACCCTTTTTCTCCCACGTACCTCGGCGCTTCCTGCTTTTGTTTCCCGCCAAATGGACTGTATAAAAGTCCGGACTTTTACCTTTAATGCTTGCGAAGTCTCGATTTGCCTCGGCCATCGTTTCTGAGCGGTTTCCAGTATCTATTGTTTGATTTTCCGCCTGTATTTTGATTTCCGACTTTTGCCGCCTGTCCCGATGTACTGCCTGTTTTCTGACTCTGAGTTTTGCCTGTCCTACATCTAACCTGTATTTCCTGTGTACCGACCCACGCCTGTCTGACTACGCCATTAAACAGTTGCAAATGGATCCACACGACTCCCGCGAATCCTTATAACCTTTATTAAGTGTTTTTTTTAAGTGTCCATTATGTTTTGAGTCAAAATTTTATATTTAATCAGTGAAATAATAAGACATTTGGGCTGTTACCATGCGAATCAAAGCAACACAAATGCTGTATCTGTGAAGTGGCATTTAGGTGCATGTCTTCTCTGTTTAATCAATCAATTAATTTACCTGCAGTTACAAATGCATAAATACAGTTTGATAAATTAAATATAAAACGTTAAATACTAATATTTGAAATGATTTAAATTGAAAAAGTCGGAAAATCGAAATTCAAACCTCCAGTAGATGGCAGCAAATCCCTCTTAATAAGTGAGTCATTGCGATTGAACCGAGTCATTTAAACGGGTGACGCAAAACAGTGGTTGTTTGGATTGATATTTGCAATAAGAAAAATAGCAAAGATGGGCAATATTACGTCTAAAAGTCTCTTAATTGACTTTTTGTTTATTGAGCTGTTGTAAAAAAAATATCTAAGAACACACTGTAAACGCGCGCGTGCACTAGACTTCATGTAATGTATGCGCGCGCTCTGTAGGAGCGTTTTAATTGGTTTTTGCTAAATTCACGATCACAGATTATATATCGCACATCCCTACCGCTGAGGCATTTCAGATGAGAAGATCTGTTACACTGGCTTCGTCCTTGCAGCACCAAAGTAGAAATTTAGAACTATTTTACAATTTTTGTTATTGGAAAAATACTGAGGTCCTCAAAGGTGGGTACAGCCCATATGAATTAGCACAGTAAACGTTCTCCTCGGCAAACTTACTTAACTCAGAATTCAGTGCTTGTTATAATAAAAAAAAAATGCTTGTGAATGCGGTGAATGAGATGAGACGAGTGACGTGCTGAGTGATTGACAGGAGGCGTGGCTATGTAGGACACCGGTGTGTCTGACGTAAGAGAGAGAGAGAAAGTGCAAGGATCATTTACGTTACAGATCCGTGATCATGGGTGGTTATGTCCCAGGTCGTTTAAATCGGATATGGTGGCTTGCCACCTAACATAACTAGGACATTTAGCAGTACTCATTTGAATGTCCTCTTTTGTCCTCAATGTTTCTCAAAGAACCCTGAGATTCCTGCAGCGGTCCATATTGTCCCTCTAAGCTACATTTCATACATTGGCTCTTCCATTTCAGTGGCATTTACAGCGCTAATGATCATTATGTTTCTGTGCCAGAAGTAAGTTCATTTTTAAATCAGATTTCTCATAGTTTTAGAATGAGATCTGTGGTACAGATATGAAAAGATAACATGTCTCACCATTCTCCCGCACAGGAAGAAGCAATGTGATCATTCAGTCATCATTCATGTGCAGCTCTCAGGCTCCCTTTTCTTGTTGCACATCTCATTCTTGTGCAGCGTGTGGTTGTCAGGCCGTGAAGATGATTCAGTCTGTAAAACTCTAGGACTTCTCCTACACTGGTGCCTTTTAGCCACCTTCACTTGGACAGCCATCGAGGGCTTCCACCTGTACCTGCTGCTGGTGCGGGTCTTCAATATCTACATCAAGAAATACTTGCTGAAACTAAGCCTTGTGGGATGGGGTAAGTGCAAATTAATATTTTTGCATCAATAGTAGTTATACTATTTCTGCATTAACCATCTGAAGCCACATGACTGTAGAAAATGTGGATGTAACTGTGAAATCTATACAAAAAAAAGATTTGGCAAATAAACATGTGGCAAAATTTGCATGAAAAAAAAAAATTCTGGCTGTACAGCTCCATGCAAAAGAAAAAAAAAACCCTCCACTGAGATTTATTTTAAACTATATTTCCTTCTCTTTAAACAACCAGACTAACACAAACCATACTGTTGAAAAGCCTAATAAGGCTTAATTCTGTGTAGGAATAAATTCAGCAACATACACAATTATATTATATAATGTCATAAATATTAGATGTGCATATTTGAGCTATACTGATCTATCTGGCAGGATATCTCCTAGGTCGGGTAGGTTTAGGGTTGGATTTGGTATAGGGAATATTTCCACGCATTAACACAACAATATGTACCTATATCAACATAATGTGCAAGGGTTAATGTATTGAACCTGTGTTTTAGCATCACTCCGTGAACGTCTCTTTGAAAATGCTGTGAAACAGACAAGCGTAGCGAACGGTTCGTTTTTTTTTTCATGAACCGTGCCACCCCTAATACACACACACACACACACACATTCTAACTTATGGCCTTTTTATCAAAACTAAGTAAAAATTTGCTGTAAAAATTAACACTGGTTTGAAATTACATTACTCCAATTACATTATGCAGCTTAATGCATTTACAGCTCTTTGGGCAGCATTAAACTGTACAACCCCAAATCTGAAAAAGTTGGAACCAAAAAATTTAAGTTGACTTGTATTTGATTGGAGACAGTACATTATTTAATGTGTTTCTTACGATTTTATTGTGTTCCAATTTTGGTTCTTGCAACACAAAAAAAAAACCACTTGAAACCGTAAAGCATTTTGTAATGTTGCCACTGACACAACCCCATGCCATGGGACTTGTTGCTGGTAACAGTCTGAATGATCTTTTACTTTTTTGGTTCGGAGCACACAGTGTCCATTTCTCTTTAAAAATACCTGAAATACTGATTCATCTGACCACAGTACACGTTTCCACTGTATGATGGTCCATCCCAGATGCCTCTGAGCCCAGAGAAGTTGACTGCGCTCCTGGACACTGTGAACATAGGGTTTCCTTTCGGCACAGTACAGTTCTAACTGGCATTTGTGGATATTGTACATATTGTGGTACTTGACAAAGGTTTGCCAAAGCAGTCCTTAGCCCACGTGGTGATATCGCTTATAGATAAATGATGATTCTTGCTGCTTTTGTACCAAATCAATCACCTGTTGACATCACCCATTTCAAATCACATCATTATTTAACTAATTTACCTGATTACTAGCCCTAAATTACCCCTGTCCCAACCTATTTTGGAATGTGTTGCAGGGGCCTGTTTCAGAAAGGAGGTTCAAACAACTCAGAGTTTAAACTTGAACTCTGAGTTGATCAACCCAGAGATTAAAATCTCAGAGTTTTCGGTTTCAGAACAGCTGATCTGAGTAAGGTCAATCAACTATGAGTAGACTAACTCAGAGTTAAGTGTGTACACCGCGACTTTAAAAAGCCATTATCAATGGAGCGCAGATATTACGAGTCACCATGGCAACCTCTGAAAAAAGAGGTTGCCATTTTTTTCTCCAGCTGAACTTGATGTGCTCATGCAAAGTTACAGCATATATGAGCACATATTTAAGTATAATAAAAAAAAAGTAATGTAATGTGTGACTTTTATTGACTTTTTCACAATTTAGTTACAGTACATGTCCCAGTTGAAGGTCAGTGAGATGATTTGAAGCATGTCATGTCATGTTTTTTTTAAATACATGCAGTGCATACAGTGGCCTTACTTACTCCACATTCCCGATACAGAAAGCTTCCATTAGCAAAGAAATGTAAGAGCACGGCCACAATGGGCAATGTTAATGATGTAAGAATGGATTATATTATGGATATACGTAACTTAATTGATAGCAACGAAAAACTGTAACGCTCAAAGCAAAAATGTAACTTTATGGGGTATAACGGTGGTTGCCCAAAACAATTATTTAATTTGTTATTTAAAGGGGTCATACGGTGAGTTGCCCCTTCTGAAATCAAGCCATTCTCAAATGCATGTCGGTGTGGCGTCACACCATCAGAGGCCACACCCACAATAGATGATTGACAGCAGCGTGTCACACAGACAGAACTAGTGTCTAACCTCAGACCCGCCCTGAGTGAGCCGTCATCAGACCGAGACACAGAGACAAGCAAGACTCCTAAGAGATTGAGGCGTTTTGTTGTTGAATGTATTAATGAACATAGAGGTAGTCATTTACTCCCGACATCTGAGTGACTGAAGACGCAGAGGATTAATGTTAAGTTTGGGAAACGCCCCCTTGATCAACCAAAATGCGTTTATGTTTGAGTGAATCATTCATGATCCAGCCTCACCTACAGAAGGAGTGAGTATAATGAATCTTTGCAAATTGCCTTTTCCTAATAATGTGCTAATTAGCAAGTTTCACTATAAATACGGCTAAACAAAGATCCTATGAGAGCGTTCGGAAAAGAGGGGCGGAGTCAGCAGAGCTCGTGAAGATTTAAAGGGGAAGTACACAGAACAGATTTCTAAAGAGCGGTTTATAATAAATGAATTAAGGGTAAAATTAGCTTTGGTAAAACTATCTTTGAGAAATTTTAAAACAAATTATACTACAAACTTTCCATTAATACCCTAAATAATCATATTAGCTTGTGGAAAACTGGGTTTGTATGACCCCTTTAAGCAAAAAAAACCCCAAAACAATACGGGAAGCGAACCTGGGTCGCCCGTACGCAGACACAGTATTTGAACCGCTAGACCACGATTCAACATATACATCAGTACTCAAACTTTACTTAACTTAAAGATGTTAAGAGACTGACTCTGAGTTAAAGTTACCTCTCTTTCAGAAACAGACTTGAGTTACTCTGCTTTCTTGGGTTTGACAAACCTGCCTTTTTGAAACGGAAAACTCAGAGTTTCTCTTATCTCAGGGCTACCAAACTCCGAGTTTTCACTTAACCTCCTTTCTGAAACAGGCCCCAGGTCTGAATGACCTGAAATCAAATGAAGTTGACCAGATGAAAATGAAATATTTTGTGTTCATATTGTCTCCAGTGAAATACAAGTCAAAGTAAATTTAGAAATCACCTCTTTCTTCTTTTTTATTTGCGTTTTCCAAACTGTCCCAACTTTTTTTGATTAGGGGTTGTAAATACATCTAAAAGCAACTTCAGATGCTGCTTTTTTGCCACCCATGCAAAGACGGCTTTGGTTGATACAGTACAGATATCATTGATAACAATAAATTGATTTATTAATTTAATTTTAAAGATGACATTTCATCTTTTTGACCACATAACAAAAATCTATACAAAGGTAACAAATACCTCTGAAAATCAATAAATATAAAACTTCTCTTACTTTCTTGTTCAAAGTGTTACTTCAAAATATTTTATATTATTGTAACTGAGAGCACCGTTATATGCATAAAATTTTATTTTTAATATTATTTCCCACAATTGTAATGTTATATATTTGTGTGTATATATATATATATATATATCTATATATATCTATATGTGTGTGTGTGTTGTCAAAAAATTAATCGTGATTAACTGCATCTGAAATAAAAGTTTTTGTTGACATAATATTGTTTGCACTGATATGTATATATATATATATATATATATGTGTGTGTACATATTTTAGTGCTGTCAAATAGAAATGTTTGATTGATCAAATAGCAGGAAGGGGTGTTTCTGCCCACTTTTAGAGATTGAATTTTCAAGGTTTCAATTTTTTTTAATCCCTGAACTTAAAAACAACCTTTAAATAACAATTACGTGTGAATTAAACGTGTTTTATAAGCTTGTTTAATTGTATTATTCTTTTCTGTAGGTGTACCCACCGTTATAGTGATAATATGCACTGTGACTGAAGTGTATGGCGAATATACCTTTAAAACGGGTGGAGAAAACTCAACAATCACACCTCTGTAAGGTCAAGCTATTCAAACTGCAATGCAGTTTTACTTCTCCATCATCTCTCAGGCCTGTAACAGGACAGTGTTTTCATTGGCTTCTCCTCCTATAGGTGCTGGATAAAAACACAGATAGTGAGCTACATTACTGTCAACGGTTATCTCGGGCTGGTGATGCTCTTTAACATGGTTATGCTGGGGGTGGTGCTGGTTAAGATGCACAAACTGAGATCACAAACTCTTCAGGTAAAAGACAATCGGAGGAGGGCATGGAAAGAATGGGTATCTCTTCTCGGGCTCAGCTATGTTCTGGGAGTGCCCTGGGTACTGGTATTCTCCACCTATGGCCCCCTGAGTATCCCTGCGCTCTACATTTTCACCATTCTCAACAGTTTACAGGGTAAGAATTTACTACGGTGTTATTTGACACTAAAGACTGCATTAATCAAGTACGATCGACTGTTACTTTCAATAATACCGCAGTCCTGTCAATTTTTCATGAAAAATATCTTAATTTGTGTTCTGAAGATGAAGTGCTCTGACAAAAAATACACATACATATATCCATAAAAAGTTAACACATACACATTTAAATCCAATTGAAAGTAGAAGCTCAAATAATTTAAGGCGGAGTATTGATTCACAGCATTAGAGATTATGTCAGTCCAAGGCTCTGAGCTTTAGCATTTTTCAGACCTTCCATGTACTTCTGTCCAACCACATGTTCTCAAATGTCCAAAGCCGCAAGCGTGGGTACTGGGCCAGACCCGATTCATGAAATTACTCGTGGTTTCAAAACGCATGTTATTTTCAGGGGAAGTTGCTAAAGTCAGGTTAATTTGTTGCAAAAGGTTTGCTAAATGCGTTGTGACGTCACTGCACAATTGTAAACACAACACTGTCACTGTGTAGCGTACACTACAAAGATCATTCAACCCAATATTTATATGAATTTGTACACCTCCCACCCCAACCCACCCATTTTTCAGAATAAATGAGTATTACTCTGAGTAGCCATCTCCGCAAAAAAATATGTTTTTAAATATGTGCATTTAGATTTGTTAGTAAAAGTATATATTTATAAATTATTTGTAAAAACTAATATAAAAAGTTCAAAACACAACATGTTGGCGCCACCTGCTGGTCAAACTGTGCAAATGCAATGAAACCTCTATTGAGCGCCTATAGATAACGTATCCTACAAATAAACAAACCGGAAAACCCGTTTGAACGCCACATTTTTACTACTTTATCAAGAAATCGCCCTACCTTGTGTTTACCTCACAGATGTTTACGCTCCTTTTATTGTTTTTGTTGGCCGTTGTTGCTACTTCTGCTGTAGACTTTGCTGATTCTCCCGGATTTTTTTCGCTGGTAAAGCACGACCATAAGCGTGTTATTTTCGCATTTTGCATCACGGAATTATGTTAGATTGTATTACTGCGCTAGTAACGTTAGCCTAGCTACAGAAGCAGCAGCCAATCAGCGCGAGGATTCTCTCCGACGGTCGGGTCACGTCATTTCAACATGGCGAAAAACTACAAGAGATTTATTAAAACGGTTCATGTACATTTATTAAGAGCACACTATTCCTGTCACGTGAGTGTGCACTTTAGATGTCTTCACTAAATAATTTCTTAATGTGGAACACGTTTAAATAAACAAATTATATGTCATAATAAATAAATATAATACATAATATAAAATAATAATGATTTTTTTCCCCACAAATTTTGTGAAGCTCAAACATTTAACCCTATAAGCAATGTTATTCTAAGAAAACTGATATTTTTTTAATAATTAAGCACGTCCTTGACTAAACATGAATAAAATAAATGTGGACATATTTTTATTGATTTTAAATCACATTTAGGTGCATATTGTTTGCTTTTTTGATTTGAATGGGGGTTTTAGCACTAAATTTGCTATGATAGCTAAAGCATATCATCTGACATTAATATTGTCCATTTCATCTTGTAGGTCTCTTTATTTTCTTGTGGTTTTTGGCTCTCACATGCCAAGCACGGAAAGAGGAACACAGCTCATCAAAAGGCACCATTCAGGTCAGCTTCAACAGTAATGATGAGATTGTGACTACAAGATAACCAACAGCTGTGCGGCATCGTCACAAAGTGGAGTTTAAAGGTGGACCTTCCATACGACACCAAATCTGTATTATTATTTTACTCATTTGGAGCTTTGTGGTTTTCTAACTGCGGTCTGCAGAACAGCACTAAAGTGCATCTGCATACAGTATTAGGGGAATATTTATTTCTGTGTGATGATATGCCCTTTGTAATCTTTCCATAGCCTCATCAACTTCCTCCTCACAGTTAAGACACTGCTCTGTGTAAAGCATGTTAGGAAAAATGCTATAAAAAAATCCAAAATTGTTCTAATATCAGGTATAGGAAAAACTGATTATATATTACAAAAATAATATGTAGTGCAATGAGACAGTATCACACATATACAGTAAATGGAGAATTTACAGTAAATTTACTTTATACAATAAAATACATTGCTTTATATGTTTGAGAGGTTTTCTGTATTTTTGATCAAATAAATACAGCCTTGATGAACATAATAAACATTTATATACATATATATATTTAAATTACAAATCTTTCTGTTAGGGTAACGTTTGACCGGTAGTTTATGAGTTAATGTGCATTCAGAGATGCAAGTTTAGCACCACCTAGTGTTCAGAAAACAAAATATTAGAAAAATAAAATCCTTTTCACTACTTTTTCAAATCCCGATTATATATATATATATAGAGAGAGAGAGAGAGAGAGAGAGAACGCTATACCAAAAACACAAACAAGACAAACATTTACTTTAAAAATTTTATGAAAATACCAATGTGAGGAAAATTGAGATACAAAAATTTTATCAATGGTAATATTACAAAAAGTATAAAAAAGAAAGTGCACAAAAACTTCTTTACAGCATTAATTGTACAGACAGCTTTGAATAAATAGCATAAGTTAAAAATGACAAATTAACGTAATGAAATGATCAGCTAAATCTCTGGTAAGGCACATTGACTGAGAATGTGCCGCATTAATAGTTAAAAACATTTTCCCTGAAATTTATCGACATCTTGTATTTGCTCTCGTGCATTTTAAGAACAAGAGCATGAAGTCAACAGTAATGCTGACTCAAAGTATTGCTGGTGAATAAAAACAAACATTCTTTCAAATAATACACTGAAACCACCAAAATCATGAACCTCCAAAAGCCATAATATTGCTTAACATCAGAGCCTAAACTGATCTTTTTTTGTTTCCCCCAAAACAGGCAATGCTGTCATCTATCAATTAATTACCAACTGCAAAGAAAAACAAATCAGACAAAAGGCTGCAGTCAATACATCAAGGCTGAAAGACTGTACAATTGCATCTTTGATTACCTTTAGTGTACAATATTGAAACATGGAAAAAACGTTGTCAAAAAACACAGTGTAAAGCCTGGTCGGAAATTCATCAATCAGTAATATCTCTTGCTTTCTGTATTATAACACTCTCATACAACAATAAAATAAAATAAAACACAAACACCACCAACAGTCATAAAACTGATCATGCCTACAAATACATTATGCATGCTTTCATATGCCATTGTTTAAATGATAACCGTTTAAATACTCTGAGATAATGTATTTTTTGCATCTTGGTTTTAAAAACATTTACAAACCCGTAACCGTTTTTAAATATGGAGCAACATCTTTATGCCAAACCAGAAGGAAAAGATTTTACAAGCGCGTGTCCATATTACAGACCAAGCTGAGGTGAATTCACATTGTGAAATATTGTGCCCAAGAATCCTTGTCAATAAATGCATGTGTGTGATATAACAGACCACAGCCGAACTTGAATCAGAGCAGAAGACTGCAAGGCTGAGTAAAATATTGTATTTGCTTAAAAGTGCACCCATCTCATTAATGCCTCAGCTATAATGTTAGATACAGCACTTTACATTATTCATCTGTAACCCGTCAAACTAAATGCCAAATAGAAGTCTTTTGGTGCACTGGTATGGAAAATAAGATTATATTTACAAAACACTGGTAACTCCAAAAAATAATTACAGTAATAATAAAAAATGGATTACATTTAATTTCCTAAATCAGAACTATAAATATGTCCTAATGCCCAATTTTTTTTCTCCTTTCCTGTTTTATAAAAAAAAGAAAAACGTACAAAAATTACATTTTACAAAAGTGTCATAAAAAAAATACAAAAGCAAGGGGAAAACTCAACTCATACACAGTAATCTAACAAAAGGGAAGATATCAGAGTCTACCACTGGAGACAAAGCTATGACAAGACATTTAGTTGGATCACCATGCCTCCTTCATGTCCTCTGGAAGAGGGGAAGGATGTGTTTGTGAGATCTGAGAGTCTGAGGAGACTGCCAGAGCTGGACGCTTCTTGTTACAGCAGGGCTTGAAGAGACGAGGATCGATGATCACCTCACCAAAACGCCCCTTGTAGACGATCCCACAGCACACCTTTTGCCTGAAATGTTGAATGGAAGTGTTATTTATCAGCTCAACAACTAGCCATTAACATGCATTAGTAAAAAGAAGAAAAGCGATACCTCTTCCAGTAGGACAGGTCGAGAAAGGAGAACCCTGATGGGTTTGGACGCCTCTGCTTGGTCTCAATGTCTGACCCGTCATCAGACTGATTACTGTGACTCGGAGACTGAGAGGGAGACATACTGGATGTGGTGCTGTGGGCATCTGAATCTGTAGAGACATGACCGTAAACATTAATATGCATTCTACAGAAGCTATTTTTTCCACTTCCAAAAACTATTTTACTGTAAAATTACAGGAAAGGTCTGATTAGATTTTAGATTATCACTGAGTATAGTAAGGGAACTTAGAACCATAGCACTGTTATAGTATTTTACCAATTAAGTCACATATAAAAAAAAAAAAAATACACACATGCATACATGTTGCATAAAATAAAAAGTATACACATACGTTTTGTACTTTTATAGGTTTATATTACAAAACGTGCGATTTTAAATACTAAATATTTCACATTAAAGTGAACAGACAGTGTTTAAAAAACAAACAAAACACACACAAAAAAAAAAACCACTCACTTTGTCTTTTGAATTTATGAAGCTTTTTCAGTTTACTTTTCTTCTTTCCATCAATATTTTTCACTTTCTTGGGTTTGGTCAGCTTGAAGCCCGGTCCTGCCCTGGCATCCACCACCTTGGAGGAATAAATATTTAATATTATTCTCACAATGGCTGTAAGGAAATGAACGATTTCATTAAAAACAACAACATAATTGTCTCTTACATGGTTCCAGTTTTTCTTGGATCCATGAGGTAATTTTTTCCAGCGTTTTACCAGCAGCACACAAGCATTGCAGATGTCTCCAACTCGGTCCTCTGACAGACTACCAAACATATATCACAATACGAAAAAAAAAAAAGAATTAGCTAGGACTGAATTGATTGCTCAGACTAAGAAATTAAAATAGAAACATTTTACTGAAATGTTATCAAAAAATATCTTTTAATGGAATTTCCTCTTTTTTGGAACCCCAATGGGATTATACAGTATATAATCATTTACTAAAGGGTTCTCTGATCGCATTAAGACTGGCTCCAAATTGTGAAATTCCAGCAGCATTCCTTTTGGAATCCGAGCGGTGTCAGGAGAAAACACTCACCCAAAGCAGAGTCTGAAGTTTTCCTCATATCTGCTGCTGTCCGTGAACCGAGAACTGGACGACTTGGTTTTGCAAATACAACAGCCTTCGTTGCTGCGGTAGATCTTGGATTTATGGAAGCCGAACATCTTGACGGGCTCTAGACATGAGTGGAGAGCGTCGTTAAAACAAAGATCTCCTGCACGTTTTGCGTGGGGGGGGTGAAGGGGGCGGTCACACGAATGCATCTCTAGCACTTAATAATTTCACACCGTTCATTAACGTCGTAGAAGTTACGCAAAAATGTCGAATCACAAGCGTGCGTCTGGAAACGTGCGCGCGTTTGCTTTGAATCTGTCGCGTCTGCTGCAATGACCTACTTTTGATGTTTGACAAAAGCCTTTCGCTACAGCTACATTTAACACGACCATGGACTTGCGAGGGAAAAAAACAAAACAAAAGTAAACAACAGCAGCATGTGTGCTCTGAAATAGTTCATTTGGAAATCCTAGAAATTAAAATAAATGGGATTTGGAGCATAATTGGAAAACAGCACTGAAAAGGAATTTCATCTGACCCAGCGAATAAATAAAAACAAAATATGTTTTCCCCCTTTTTAAATCTTTATTGGATTCTTGAATGCGTTACATTTGGTTGCATTCGTTTGGGATTATGCGAAATCCTTTAGGAATTGTGACAAGGGGTAAAGCGTGGTAAAATCGAAAGTACAATTAAACAGGCGCCTATTGTCAGAGTTTAAGACGCGGAAAGCCAAAACTGATATTTTAACTCAAATATTAAGGTAATAACACTTTCAAAAACGCCCCTCAGACGATCTGCAAGGATAACACAACGCACCAATGCAAACGCGAGAAGGTCTGAATAGCCACATCAAACATGACACTCATTCACCTCAAGACCTCACGCATTACAAAATACTTATTCAGAACAAGTTTGCCTAATGTGACACACACACACTGTGTTCTGGTTTATTCTGTAATAACGTTAGTTCGTTCGCACCGTGTTTGCATCTATGGAAACCAAAAGAAAAAGGGTAACGTTACGCGGAGCGAGGTCTGTCGTAAATTAACATTTCCACGCGTTCTTAAACCAAACGCCGGAGAAGTTGTTTCTAAACAGCAAATTAATCGCCTTTCAGTTAAAAATCTAGTTTACCGCTAGCGTCTCGTTCGTCTAAACTTTCACACAGCGCGAGAGCGCCAAAACGCGCGTCCCATTAACAATAACAGCTAGCCCGTTAGCACGCGACCATGCCACGCTCCACATCCAAGCGCGAAAAGCCCCATTGTTGATGTAAATAACCGAGCTGTAAAAGCACTAACAAGACGTACGCAACACGCTACATACTCCAGGGCTGAGAGTATGTATAATTAAAATTAAATGCTACATTCGTACTGCTAGTTCGCAACAATAACAAAGGACTTACCGTCAGAAACTTTGAATTCCGTCCGTTTTACTCGTCTGTACTGCGCATGCCCTACTACGGCCACACACATACATAAATGAATGGTGGGGGCGGGGCCTGCGTACAAACATTGAGTAAAGGGGTTTGTCGGAGGAAGACCATATAAGGAGCGTAGACGCCAAGTTTAAACATTATTTCGACCAATCACTGCATTCCGCTCTTTTGCCATTTAAGAATGTTGCATCCGGGGAAGTACAGGGTACAGTCCCGTCTCGCACGTATTGTTCGTCTTGTTGTGACTTGAATGGACCCTCTTTCCCAAAATATTATCGCTCGAATGCTTTAAAAACGCCACTTTTTGTATTGTATTAATATTTTACCGCATGATAAAGATGTACTATGTTTATGATCATGTTCTTTTATTATGACTGAGATGGTTAAACGCAGTCGCCTGTTTGAAAGCGATATTTATATTCTGTATGTTTAGTTAAATGTAATATACCTTTTGTAAGTGGTATTAGTCTTAAAATGGGTTATAGACACGGATATATATATATATATATATATATATATATATATATATAATCCTATGTTAGAAGTCCACGTTTGTGACCATATATTTTAAGCTTGCTTAAAAACAAAGTACTGGTGTACTGTAAACAATCCAGATTTTGCTCTTGAAATTTAGGACTGAAGCATCATAATCATTGAATTGCCACCTTTAATACATTTTATACACTGTACACAGTTGTTCAATATTTAACACTACATTACACTGCTTTGTCTATAAATGTATCAAGAGATAAAACACAACCAAAACCTCCCAGAATGCTCATGCCAGCTGTGTTTGAACAGTTACCGGAACAGTCATGATGAAATTGGCACAAGAATATATCAGCCTTTAATGTGCTTCTCCCAGTTATGTCCTACAAATTATGCTACACTCTAAAACAGGTGAATGATATATTTCAACAATATTCAATAACAAAATTTTGGAGCTGTAAATATTGCATAGCAGAAACAGAGGGGATGCTGGGGTTAACTAAGGACAGGGACACAAACACAGCAACTGTGCCGCAAATTAATTCTACTCCAGATATGGCATTGTAGTTGGTCACAGTCAAGACCTGAGGGCTGAAGAGATGGGGAATGTTATGGTACTTTGAAAGGATTGAAGAAAAGTAAATGTTATTCTTCCTGCATTGATTGTTTTTAGTTTTTACAGTCCGCCTCGTAAAACATGCTTGAGCATCACTTATATCTTTGATTTTAGGGGATCACAATAAGCTCAAGATGACAGTTCACCCTTGTGGAAATCTAAAGGAAATATATTTAGATCAAAGTCCAAGCTGCTCCATTCCCATTTATTGAAACTGGACAGGACAAGAGATATGCCTTGTGTTGTGGCTGCCATTCAATTTCATTGTATGGGGAGAAAAAAAAGAAAAGTGGGAATATTTTATATTATAAAATGAAAGTAATATTATTTAAAGTGAAGCAGTGTCTGGAATGGCGTGATGATGAGCAAATGATGACCAACTCATAGCCTGCCAGTCAAAAGTTAGGAAAAATTTAATATTTTATGTTTTTAAAATAAATCTCTTATACTCACTAAGGCCACATTTATTTAATCAAAACAGCAGTATTGTAAAATATCATTACAAATAGAACTGTTTTCTTAGTAACTGTTTGAAATCCTTTTGTTTTAGTAATTTAAAAAGAAATTTTTGCAAAAAGTGATGCAAAAGCTTCATTTCCAGTAGTCATTACTCTAGACTTCAGTGTCACATGATCCTTCAAAAATCTTTGTAAAATGCTGACCAATTTTTGGTTCTCAATTATAAAAAATATATTCTTATTATCAATGTTAGAAACATTTTTTGCTGCTATATAATTGACAAATGAACAAAGAATTAGCATAGTAGGGTGTACCCACACTAGGCAGTTTGAAGCATGCCTGAGTGCGTTTGACCACCAAAGCACGGTTCGTTTGGCCGTCAAAGGCCCGCTTGGAAGAGGTGGGCCAGAGCACGGTTCAGTTGGACTCGGGAGCTGATGGAGGGGCAATCGTACTCTGGCCCGCTTCACGGTAACCATGCCTAGTGTGAGTACACCCTTAGAATTACTGAGGGTTCATGTGACACTGAAAACTGAAATAGTGACTGCTGAAATTTCAGCTTTGCCTTCACTGGAATTAATTACATTTTTAAAATGTATTCAAATAGCCCCGATGAGCATAAGAGACTTCTTTAAAAAACAAAAAATTAGTTAAAACTTTTGACTGGCAGTGTAATATTTGGGTGAACTGTCCCTTTAAACTCATTTGCATTTAGACGGAAGTCTCTGGCAGCCTTGTTCCATTTATCTCATCTTTCCTTTCTTTAAGTAAAAATATGAATTCCCCACAACTTGTACTTATAAAGCATACTTCTACATCATTTGCTTCGAACTCTGCAATGTGACAGTATGGATTAGAGTAGAGCACAGAGCAAGCAACCTGACACATATCAAAATAACACTGTTCTTCTCTGAAAATATAATAACAGTTTTTCTTACATGTTTTCCTTTTAAATATAGCCATTGTCAGCAGTCCACAACAACAACGAAAAATATTGAGCTTTCAATAAAACGGTATAGCACAGGTAGGGGTTTTCAACTTTCGTGAAAAGTATGGATCAAAATAGAAGACATATCTGAATGTCAGTAACGTTGTTGATAAAAATTATGACACGTTTGAAAAGGCTCATTGCACTTAATATATGGCAAACATGACAGTAGCTTTAACGTAAGCCAGGTTTAGTCCTTTTGTTCAAGTCTCTCCATGTAAAAAAAAAAGTTAGTCCATGGTCCCGCTGATCTCTGTGTTAGTTCTATATTCAGACAGCGTTATATCCCAATTCCTTTGACGAGAGAGGCCTCCAGAGTGATGTTGAATTCCTGCAGAGTCTGTAGCACTCGAATCAGAGAGTTCACCAGAGAATGGTCCTTTAAGAGCGCCGTGTCCTCGTACATCTGTGCTGTGATGGGACACTCGGCAAGAAGCGCGATCCAGTGGTGCAACAGGTGATCTCTGTAAGCAGAAAGCCAAGACGGGCGTTATAGACATGCAAAAAATTGATCTCTGAAAAAATCAGAATCAGTTCTGTGGTTAGTTTTTTTCCATATAGGTGCAATGGGATTGTGCATTAGAGACAAACATGTTTTCATAAACCATCAAACAACTATAAAAACAGCAACAAAAAACAACATTGCACAGGATATGCGCTGTAAAAAAAGTGATTTGACTAATAATTTAAATGTGCTTGTATGTTTTGAAGCTTCATTCAGTTCATTCTTAACAGTTGTTTTGATTTATTTTTGAATCCTTAAAATGAGTCAAGATCTCAACATGGAACATTAGCATATTGTCCGCCTACTTGTTGGTGTTTTAGCATCAGTCTGAAGGAAAATTCAAATTCATTCTTTGCCACTAGGTGCCGCTTTTGGAGCAGTAAAAACTCACAAACACCGTTTTAAATGAAATCGACCAATCACCGGAGGGGTTTGGAAAAACGATTCATTGAACAAATCTTTTTCAAGTCGTTCAAAATAAATGCATATTATATGAAAATTGAAGTTTTTTGAACCTTGCATGCATGTTAACCTATTGTTTGGGACTCTCCCACAACCAAACTCTGAACCTTTCATAAAAATGCCCAAATAAGTATTGTAATACTTAGTATTCTCACTAATTTGGGAGAAAAATGTAGATTAAGAATCATTTTTTTAATTGGATTGTAATTTCTAGAGTCAGGTTGTGAGCTGCCTAAAAGTTCCCCTCCCACAAAAGCTCAATTCAAATAGTTTATTTTAGTTTAGTCAATATAAATAATGACCAACCTGGCTCCGAGGCACACGAGCATCTGAAACTTCCCGTCTTTGCCAATGTTTCTGGGTGTGCTGTTGATGGCACGCATGAAATGGCAGAAATGACGCACTCTCATCTGCCAGTTCTCATCCTGGGTCATCTGGCTCTGCTCTGCACTCTCAAAGTAGACCTGTGCTTTTTCTGTGGAACAGAAATGGAAGGATTAAGGAAAATGTGCAACATTTTGAGGCATAATTTATGTCAATAGAAAGATCCTGGTCTCTGCTTCAAACTATGAACCGCCCATAGTTCTGATGCATTTTCTCAATATACCAAGATTAAATCTTATTTTTACAAAACCTTGTAGAGAGGGAGCACAGATGTTTTCTATCAGTCTGGAAATAATTTTTTAGGGAGCAATTAACAAAAGCTATGTAAGCCTGTTTCCATCATGGAGATGAAAACAAATTCTGAGTTTATATTTCACAATTCCGTTTTGGGTTTCCACCATGAAATAGCTTTCTGATAAATGATAATGAATAATTATTAAAATTAATTTTAATAAATAATATTCAGATTTTTTTTTTCAAAATGTGGAGTGTTCTTCTTAACACCTTGTAATGATGATTTTATGTTGTAATTATGTTAATGATATAAATGATTATATAAAGTCTGTGAAAAAATGTGGTTATTGAGTGAAGCAGGAAAAAGTAAATTAAAAGAAATTATCCTTCTTTTTTTGTCCCGTGGCAGAAACAACCTTCCATAAATGAACAGTACTACTGTGAAATATAATTACAATTTGAAATAAATGTTCTCTATTAAAATTTATTTTAAAATAAAATTTATTCTCGTGATGGCAACGCTGAATTTTCAGCATCCATAACTCAGGTGTCATATGATCCATAAGAAAACATTGTAATACATGCCAGTCTAAGTGGGGGGTTCATCACCAAAATATTCTACTGTATGCACAAAATTAACAAATACTGCTTCTAATAAAAATATTTCATTAAAGTACAGTATTTCTTACCTAGAAAGTCCCAAATGAAGACGTTCTTGAAAAGGCGCGGAGACTTGAAGCCATGCTGGAACACTTGCTCTAGAGCCCATACTAAACCATACTCTCCACACAGAAGCAAGGTTAGGCTTCCTCTCTACAACAGAAGAAACAAGAAAGATCATCTATATGTGCTGTTTTCATTCATATTTGTCCTTTCCACTGTTATATTTCACAGAAAATAATACTTTACCTCTTTTTCTGGCTTATGGAAGTGTTTGACAATACCGTTAATCGCCTCTCCCACCCCTTCCTGGATCTGGCCCGTGTTTAACTCTAGTGAGCACACAACGGTAAACGTGTTTCAGACAACAGCAATATCCTCCAGCAATAAGTGCAGTTACACAATCTATGACTTCTGACTTTTATGAGATTTCCAAGTACGCACTTGGTTTGCTGTTTGGCGAAATGGTGACAAATCTTCGCATCATCCCAGGGGATTGCTGCATTGGAGGAGTCCGGCACATTCTGTCCTCATTCTCCATGTTAGTCACCAATTCGCCCACCAGTATCCTCTCCAAGCTGCCATCATCTACTCCTTTCCCCAGCCAACGGCCGCATGGAAACCTACGCAACAAGAGTCCGGCAGTCAGTTAAGGGTTATAATAATAACTGATGTGGTTATGGAGCTACTCAAACCTTAGTACTCACTTGTAGGTGTGCCCTGTGATCCCGTTGCGGACCATAACACACTCCACTAGCCACTTAGCATACAGTCCTGAGTTATCATGGCCCATCTGTACTGTGGTCAGCTTCCCCAGGTTCTGGCACTGTGCAAAGTACAGAGAGAATTATACAATAAACCTCGGGCAAACAGATTAGCGCAACAGGAACTCACTTTGGAGTCAATATCTCGCATGGTGCTCAAAAATACATTTGGTTTCTATTGAGGTGATTTCAATTATTTGGATATGTAGCTGATTAGATTCAGGATATGTCATTTTTTTTGTAATTGCTTTTATATTGCGCATGCAAGTTTTTAAAATGAAAATGTATTATGAAATAAAAAATGATTAAAATATATGAACTATTCTAAAAAAGAATTATTTACATTTAACTGCTGGTTATATCATCTTTATATAACTGTGTACATGACAAGTAAATATATTAAATGTTTGTTGTTGAAATTAGTGCTGTCATATGATTAATCGCGATTAATCGCAAAATAAAAGTTTTTCTTTACATAGTATAATTGTATGTACTGTGTATATTTATTAAGTATATAAATATACAAACACATGCATGTATATATTTAATGAAAATATGTTCCTGGTGTTTAAAATAAACATAATAAATAAACACAGCATCAACACATATATTATGTAAAGAATTTTTTTATTTATTTTGGATGCGATTAATCGCGATTAATCATTTGACAGCACTAGTTGAAATATATAAAATTTAAACAGTGAATGTCTTAACTTGTTCCCATGATAGAGTTATTCAAACATACACGGTAAAACAATGAAAGTGAAAACATAATAAAAATGTAATATACTACATGTATTTAGCAAAATGTTCCTTTCTTGTGTTCAAAGCTAAATATCACATTTATGTTCACTAAATGCCATTTCTGATTAATTCTACATACTTCCTGATGGTTATTTTGTGCCATAACTAGTAGTAAAGTTTAAGACATAATCAGTGTCACTTTCACTCCGTTCTGCAGCTTGAGGCGCTACAACGATGTCACATTACATTACAAAGCACCAAAACAGGACTTATTTTTGGAATTTCATAATAAAATTGACAGAAGTTGAGAGCTGATACTTTGTTTCATGCCAAAAATAACAAAAGCTTTTTGCAATTTTTATTATGTGAGGCTCGTTCACGTTTTGTGTCCAAATGAGAAGCGTTAAAAACGAGAAAACAATATTTTCAACCCAGCTGTAATACATAGTGAAACCAGAGTAACAGACATAACTATGTGTGCATGTTGATAAATATTGGCTCACCTCAAACGTAATCTCCAGGGTGTTCTTGGGAACCTGCAGAACCCCAGTCTCAGCTAGTTCCCCTGAGACACACACCCAGGGGTTGGCTGTAAACATGGAGCCACCTAGTTTCTTGCTGGGAATAATGACCACATGGTATGGTATCACTGTGAACAACAAGGACAAGGAAAGTGAAGGAAAGCAGGCTGCAGAGGTCTTTGATACTAAAACTAAAGAGCTTCTCCATCCAAATATGACAATTCTCTCATAATTTACTCATCCTCATGCTGTCCTGGACATATGCGATTTTTTTTCTGCAGATAAACCTAAAGATGTATCGAAAAAATTAAAATCTCCTTTTGTGTTGCATAGAAAAAAGATAATTAAGGCATATAGCATCAGGGTGAGTAAATACTGACATTTTCTATTTTTTTGTATCACTTTAATATATTTAAAGGTTTTTGCATCCTTGGTTATATTCTATATATATATATAGAGAGAGAGAGAGAGAGAGAATATAACCAAGGATGCAAAATACAGAATATATATTCTAAATTAATTTTCTGTAAAATGAAAAGATATTTTGTTGGTAACCGAACAGTTTTGGTTCCAATTCACTTCCATTTTATGGTCAAAACATGGTGGACTATATCTTTAATGATGCAGAGAGATGTTTTTAGTCTTACTAATTGTGGTGAAGACGTTGGTAAAGCAGAAGTAGTCCACGGCGTTGAACGAGAGGAGATGGTAGAGGAACTGCTCCTTCTCATCATCACAGCGCAGGAAAGCGTAGCGCTTATAGAGTTTCCTCAAATAAACACAAACACAGTAAACCATACAGTCCAAATCTAAACACATAGGGCCAGTTTCCCAGATAGGGATTAGATTAAACCAAGACTAGACCTTTGCTAACTTAGGAGATTTAAAATTTTAGAAACGTGTCTTACAAAAATGCATTATCTGTGAGCATTTTAAGACCAAACAATGACAAAGATGTGTTTTAAGGTACCTCAGTGCAAGCCTTTTCCAGTTTAGATAGCTCTTAAAATTTATTTTAATCTAGGACTAGTCTTTAAAACTTATGGGGCAGTTTCCCAAACAGGGTTTAAGCAAACAGTTGAAATTTAAGTGCATGAGCAGAGAGTCTGAACGAAATGAGTTCAAATGCATTTCAGGTCAGAAGAGGACACCACAAAGCATTCTTTACTGAGGATGAGCCACTTTACGGATCAAGACCCATTAATAATTTAAAAAAATATTAATTTTTCATTCTGCCTTATTCTTTTCTCTGCTACATCTCTTGTATTTTAACTGTCGATATCCAAGTGATGATCGTCTACAGTACATCTGATTTATATACCTGCCCTCTACGTCACTAAAGAACTAGTTAATAGGTCTTACTTGGTGAGCTCGTGGTCAGACAGAAGTTGCTTCAGATGCCTGGACAAAAGTTTCTTCTCCATGGAGAGACGCACCCATGCCCTGGCCTTACCAACATCTGTCTTGATCTCACTGATGTTCTGGATGTGCCTGAAGAATCACATACAGCGAAGTACAGTCACAGGATATTCATAACAGGACTTCAATGTTTCAATGTTTGACTAGAATTAAAGAGTTCACACAAAAATTCTGTCATTAATTGCACTCTCTCATATCATTTCAAACCTGTAAGACCTCCGCTCATCTTCAGTAAGATAGACAACCTTTTCCCTTTTATCACAAAGAATCGAGTTTTTGCATGGCTGTAATATTCCCTGTTAAAGCATTTAACTAAGATCCTGAAAATAACATCACAAAGGAGAAAAGATGGTTCAAACTGTGAACTCTACAGTATTTGAATGACAAACACTGTCTCAGTCCCTGGGTATGTAATTTGAACAATGTTCATATGGTTTAATTTGAATTTGAATGCAAGACAGAAGTGCACTAGCAGATAAAGCCCGCCCACACGCTCTTCTAAGTGGCTGATTGATTTGTGATTGATTTAATTGTTTCTTTTAGTTGTCACGTCTGTTGTGGACAGACAAATTGCTTGTCACTGGTATCTAGTCACATCGTGTCTGGTTGTCAGTCATTTACTTTTTTAATATCACTGCCAGAGAAGAGTTTCTTACTCTAGAGATTCTAAGATAAGAATATGAGTGGTACTTCCCTTCTATTTTGGTTAAATGCCTGAAATATAAGGGCTGTGGTGAACACAAGCCCACTTGTGATTAATTTAGACAGGGATGTTCTCGAACATCCCGAACAAGTAAACTTATCTACTAGTTGCTTTAACATCCTCACTACATGTGTTTTCCTTGGCTCTTTCAAACTATTCTAACTTTCAGGGATTTTTTTTTTTTAAATAAAATCTTAAAGGGGTCATACGGTGGTACATGCACTTTTTCAAGCTGTTTGGACTGAAATGTGTGTTGGGAGTGTGTGTACACAACCACCCCACAATGATAAAGATCCACAAGTAGTATTCTTTTAATTTAATAAAAAAAAATTGTCCCTTCTGAAATCAAGTCATTCTCAAATGTCACACAGACAGAGGCCACTCCCACAATAGTTGATTGACAGCAGCGTCACACAGCGTGTTACCTCAGACCTGCCCTGAGTGAGCCGTCATCAGACCGAGACGCAAAGACAAGCAAGACTCCTAAGAGATTGAGGTGTTTTGTTGTTGAATGTATTAATAAATCAGAAAAGAGGGGCGGAGTCAGCAGAGCTCGTGAAGATTTAAAGATTAAAATTTTTATCTTTGAGAAATTTTAAAACAAACTATATTACAAACTTTCCATTAGCGTGTGGAAAACTGGGTTTGTATGACCCCTTTAAGGTGTTGATATTGAAGTCATGTGACTGGTGTAGTTTATGTGTGACCGGACCTCAAAGCCAGGCATAAGTGTTGATTTTTTCGAAAATTAGATACATACAGCATATGTATGCTGAATAATTAGCTTTCCATTAATGTATGGCTTGTTAGGATCAGACAATATTTGGCCGGGATACAAAAGTTTGAAAATCGGGAATCTGAGGATGCAAAAACTCAAAATATTGAGAAAATCAAGTTTGTCCAAATAAAGTTCTTAGCGATGCATATTGCTAATCAATTTTTTTTTTTTATATATATATATTTACAGTAGGAAATGTACTAAATATCTTCATGGAACTTGATCTTTATTTAATGACCTAATGATTTTTTGCAAAAAAGAAAATCACTTTGACCCATCAAATGTATTTTTGGCTATTGTTACAAATATACCCATGCTACGCAGGACTGGTTTTGTGGTCCAGGGTCACATACATAGTCAAGACTTGGCATTATACTTTTGCCAATTGTGTTTAGGCTTCAAAATCCATTTAAGTTTTTGAAGATCATCATTATGAACAAATTAAGGTTTGTTGGGTTATGCTAACTTTATCACCTTTTTAAAAAATCACTTTCAAACCAAACAGCTTTGTGTTGGTCAGTGTGGCAAATATGCACCAGTCGCAAAACCTGTGTGAGGAAATCTTTAGCTTTCTCACAGAATTCCCTATTGTATGTTATCCAACTGAAAATACTGCATTTCTTCTAAGAAAATTTGCGAGGTGTGATTGTACCTTAAACAGTGACTCAAAAGAGCTCTTGCTGAGATACGGCTGTAACCTGCCGAGCACAGGTTCACTGAACCCACTGCGTGCTTTCAGTGTAGTGGGAATTTGCCAGCGCTCTTAGGAGCTGCTCAGAAGAGAAAATGGGGGCAGGAAAAATGGTTCACAGACTCCCTGGAGCATCAGCCAGCCTGCTGTCATGGCTCGCAGCCGCTATCATGCATTCCACGTCCAGACGCATTCTCTTCACTCCACCTCTGGTAGTCAACACTGTCTGACCTTCCATTACATAAATGTATTATAGCGTTTACTGCTGCCCTCCAGACTCAAAGCACCTCAAATTCACAGTCTGCTGAAGCTACATTTGAATTTGTAGACCTGCAGTCATAATATCAATGTACTAACCAATGCAATTGTATTGCTATATTATGCTGACATCAGGGAAAAAATCTAATTCCACAAATATTATTACTGAAATGCTATGTTTATCGGTTAGCACTATCAGTTAGGAGATACTGACGTGACTAAAGAGAGGGATGTCATGCTAAGGCTTTCCTGCACTGCTATGTCACGGCACAGCTCAGCAGGGGTCTAGTGCTAATTAGGCTGGAAATAATGTGGCGACATGAAACGTCTCGGTGCTTTCTTCACGCAATGTGAGTCAACCCCCGTTCCCATCCCGGCACTCTGGCTATTACTGTCATAGCAATAAAAAATTTAAAATGTATTTTTCATGCTTATTTCATAAACTGTAGAATTATTTTAAAGAAAGTGTATTTCAGGTTATATTAAACATTTTTCATCATGCCATGAAAACTTTTTTTTTTTTTTAATAGTTAAAAAAATCTAAATCTAAATATTCTTAGATACAAAACAAGTTAGATACCAATTTAAATGACTAATGTAGTTATGCAAGTAGAATGTTCTGTTCATTGCATTGTTGCTTTAACTGTTGCAGCCACTATTTTTCACTTTTTACTTTTAAATTTTATTTAAAGTGCCCATGTTATGCTCATTTACAAGCTCATAACTGAATTTTTGGTGTCTGCAGGATTGTATTTACATGATTAAAAACACTATTTGTCTTATATTGTAGACTGCTGGAGCATGTCTTTTCATCCTCTGCCTGAAATGTTTTAGTTCCTTGCTCTTTCTGAAAAGCTCACTCTGCTCTAATTGGTCAGCTGACCCAGTCTGTTGTGACCGGGCAACTGCTTAAAGAATGTGTTGCAAATGTAACAACTTACCATAACTGGGTTTTAGCTTCTGAGCCTTTATTGACAGCTGTAGAGACTATCATATCTACATAGGGGTGTGACAAGACACTTATCCCATGAACGAAACAAGACTAGGTTTTTAGACTTTTTTAAATATAAATCCTCAATGATAAAATATATTGGGAAAAAATTATTTTATTCAACAAAAATGGGCCAAAAGCGTAGGTGCATTTTGTAATTAACAAAATTTCTAATCAACTATAATAATATATAATAATACAAATTTTAAATAGTATAAATAAATAAAAACAAATAACATAAATATTCCTTTAAAAGCAGGGTGAGTGATTTTTTCAAAAAAGCTGAAAAAAAAATAAAGAGTCAGGCTGAATACTTAAACAAAATTGCCTACAGCAAATGACGCCCCAGCTTAAAGTATTTTTCGCCATCTGCATTGCGTCACTTTCGTTATCAGGAGGGCTCGCAGTAATTTTTTGAGACCGCACGGACTGTCCGCGTGTGTGCGCGAGAAGAACGCTGATAGAGTGCAATTCTATTGGTGTGCTTGCGCGCAGAACCTGATTTTGCTGAGTTCAACGTGACACAATCAGTGTTTGGTTCTTGTACATCAGTGTCAGTCATCTATCATTTCCTCAGATTTTAGGCATTACTCATGGGTAGGGTTAGGTTTAGGTGTAGAGATATGGTCAAAACTAAAATTTTGGAATAAAATGTTGTTCCAGGGGTCAACAAAATATGTTAACCCAGGAACACAGCTAACAGCAAAATCAAGACGTTCGGCATTGCGCATGTACTGAGCTTGTCTGTCCGAGATTTGTAGCACCGCATCATACCACTATCGTGAGGTTATCGCAGTTCTCGTCACACCCTTATATCTACATTAACTTTGATGTCAATATTGGATGTCCATACATGATTTTTGCATCATCAACTCAGCAAAATCATTTACTCTGTGAGAAATCAGATCCCTCACTTCAGAGCCTGGCTACACCAAAAGAACCAGCACCATTTTGTTAGAGAAAAAGGTACTGTTATAATCAAACATGCTATGTAAGACTAAAACCACTCATACTACACAGCCAGAAACAAAAATAGAGTGCAAATGAAAGCATCAGCACTTCTCTGTGTAGTGTGATTGTTTTGCTCTGCACTATAACGCTTTAATTCTCACCTCATGTCCTGGATCAAAGAGACTTTGAGAGGCGGCATTGCGCAGCCAGCATCTGACTTCCGTCTCTCTGCATCATGAATGATACCTGAGACACAAAACAGGAAAAATGTGCTGAAAAATCAAAGCTATTCAGCATGTTTTCAATGAAAGCCAGCTTCATAAGCCCTATATACAAGCTCTGATCCAAACCCTAAAGAACTACCTAGAAAATATGTTTGGCATCTGATAAGGAGGCTGTTCCAAAATTCGAAAACAATGGGTATGGTGCAGAATGCACTGCTACAATTTCAGTGGAAGTAAAATATATTGTTGTCCATATTTAAAATATAAATGCAAATAACATGCAAAACATCATTTTAGGTCTTTGTTTAAGTTTAAGTTTGAAGTTAAGCTTAATTCAAGTTTTTAATACTAGAGTTTTTGGAGTCAGTTTGTCATCTGAAGTTTAAACGCTCAAGTTCTTTAATGGAATTACAGACATTAGTGCAGACATTAATGTATTATCTTAGTATTTTACCTGGCGGGCCAAGGCCTGCTGGAGTAGCGTCTCTCTTCTCTTTACTCTCTTGATAATGTAAGAGGTGTGACCACAAGGCAGATTTTCCCTGGCAAACACAAAGAGAAGAAGCCGGTCAAACAATCACACTATATTACACGTTATCAGACTCATAAGCAATGATAGTCTATGTTGTCTATGTACCTGTTTGACCTGCAGACCGTGACTCCAGATTCTTTCCAGCAGATCACACAAGCTGGCGATGAGCGTGTTTTCCTCCACCCCAGTGATGCTAACCTCCCCGTGGCCCAGCTCCACCGCTTCCCGTCCCATCTTCTCCACCAGCATGCGTTTGGTCTAAGCCACAGATAACACAGGGTTAATTACAGCTTAAACTATGGTTTATCTGGATCACCCAGATGGATATCACTACTAGTTTTATTAGTTAAAATCTAGAGGAGGATCAAAACACACACACACCTTATTTCTGCATTCCTTTAACAGTCCCTCTACAAACTTCCAGTTGGTCTGTGCGATGACCGAAGGTGACAGGTTGGAGAGTTTAGGTTGGCGGAGAGTGGTGCCCAGGTTTCTGGCCTCCTGGATGTATTTCTGTATTGACAATATCACAAAGTCACATGACGCCCAATACAAGACTGGCTTTCAAGTTACTTCAAATTTGATTAAACACCACGGTAAGCACAGGTGGTGAACAATACAGTGAGTATGGAAAGTATTCACACCCCCTTAAATGTTTTGTTATATTGCAGCCATTTGCTAAAATCATTTAAGTTAATTTTTTTCCTCATTAATGTACACACAGCACCCCATATTGACAGAAAAACAGAATTGTTGACATTTGTGCAGATTTATTAAAAGAGAAAAACTGAAATATCACATGGTCCTAAGTATTCAAACCCTTTTGCTCAGTATTTATTAGAAGCACCATTCGATTTAATACAGCCACAAGTATTTTTGGGAAAGATGCAACAAGTTTTTCACACTTAGATTTGGGGATCCTCTTCCATTCCTCCTTGCAGATCCTCTCCAGTTCTGTCAGGTTGGATGGTAAACGTTGGTGGACAGCCATTTTTAGTTATCTCCAGAGATGCTCAATTGGGTTTAAGTCAGAGCTCTGGCTGGGCCATTCAAGAACAGTCACAGAGTTGTTGTGAAGCCACTACTTCATTATTTTAGCTGTGTGCTTAGAGTCATTGTCTTGTTGGAAGGTAAACCTTCGGCCCAGTCTGAGGTCCTGAGCACTCTGGAGAACCTCTCTCACCAAGGCTCTTCTCCCCTGATAGCTCAGTTTGGCCGGACGGCCAGCTCTAGGAAGGCTATGAAGGCCACTGTGCTCTTAGATGCAGCAGATTTTTTTTTTGTAACCTTGACCTGATCTGTGCCTTGCCACAATTCTGTCTCTGAGCTCTTCAGGCAATTCCTTTGACTTCATGATTTCTTATTTGCTATGACATGCATTGTGAGCTGTAAGGTCTTTGTTATCGACAGGTGTGTGGCTTTCCTAATCAAGACCAATCAGTATAATCAAACACAGCTGGACTCAAATGAAGGTGTAGAACCCTCTCAAGGATGATCAGAAGAAATGGACAGCACCTGAGTTAAATATAGGGTCTGAATACTTAGGACCATGTGATATTTCAGTTTTTTTTTAAGAAATCTGTAAAAATGTCAACAATTCTGTTTTTCTGTCAATATGGGGTGCTGTGTGTACATTAATGAGGAATGATTAAATGATTTTAGCAAATGGCTGTAATATAACAAAGAGTGAAAAATTTAATGGGGTCTGAATACTTTCCCTAACTTACTGTATATAGAACAACTACAATGTCTACACATCTAGGCATTAAAATATTGGTATCATGTTAAATTAACCACAAAATAAAGACTCATCTCATAAAGAAAATATATATATATATATATATATATATATATGTGTGTGTGTGTGTGTGTGTGTGTGTGTGTAAATATTAATAAAAAGAAAAAAAAAAGCAATAACATTAAAAAATGAAATATATAAATTCAAATATGCATGCCATAAAAAAAAAAAAAAAACTATTTTTAGGACCATTAAGATTTTATGAAAATATTCCCATGACAATTAAGGCAATACTTTTCCCAAACTCACATGACTTTTCTTTGATAGGGCACAAAAATAGACATTCTTAAGAATGTTCGGATGTTTTTCTATAAAATTACAATAAAAAAAGAACCGGGCACTGTCTAAAATTACAATTACAAATTGTAATTACAAATAAAAGGATCTTAAAATAATATAAAAAAGCTCCACGAGACACAAGCGCTACATCTCAAGTAGACATTTATTGACAAGGTAAAGGCAAACTGACAAATGAAGGACAGGGGTTTACATGAGTTTAGTAAAAAATACCTGAACAATACAAAACTCTTTGTGGACTTTTTTTCATTTTCTGTGTAAATTATTATTTCTAATTTCTTTTGGGTAGTTTTGGAGCAACATAACTATTTTTTTCTGCAGTAACTATGAATGACTTTCAAATTGCCTGAATTATATTCACCTGCCAGAGAAAACATGAGGAAAGAGATTTCATTTTGAATCTGACAAAAGTGTCAAAAGCAGGACGCTACAGGCACTGATGGGGATGAGAGCTGAAGATTTAAAGATGAGGAAAGGCAGTGGGGAATGTCAAAGTTGGCAGATTGAGCACGGCCTGATCTCTCATCTAGCACATACCACATCCACCTTGACGGACTTTAGACAGGGCCTGAAGGACTGCGAGAACCAGTAGTAGTCCAGAGCTAGCAGAAGCTGAAGCTCAGAAAACAGACACTCCACATGCTGAAAGTGTGAGTGTGTGTGTGTGTGTGTGTGTGTGTGTGTGAGAGAGAGGAAGACAGAGGAGAAACCGACAAGTGTGAAAAAAGAGGGGCGAAGGAAAGGAAGAGAAAGATGCAGGATGAGAAAGTTAACGAACAAAAACAAAAGAAACACATTAATCATGCTATGGAAGAAACTATAAAATAATAACAATGAACCGTAATCAACAGAGTGAACAAAGTATAAGAAAAAACAGGAGAAAAACATAAACTAACAAACATGCACACTATCAGCCAAACATTTGGAAGTAGACAAATATTCTTTACTATTATTAATAAATGTCTTAAATCTAAGGCATTTATTAATATCTCACAAGTTGTATGTGTTAATATTATTTGATGGACCTAAGTTAGCATTAATTAAAAAATAACAGCTAACGTTAACAAAGATTAATAAATAATATTAACTATATATTATTAATAATATTAACTAACGGGACCTAATTATAAAGTGATACTGAAATGTTTCTTGAGCATCAATTCAGCATATTAAAAAGATTTCTGACAGTAAATACTGGAGTAATAGCATCTGAAACTGCTTTTTCTATCACTGAAATGAACTGTATGTAGAATATATTTTAAATTGTAACAATATTCCGTAATAAGTCTTTTTAATTTTTTTTACCTTTCTTCAAGTAAATTCAAGCTTGGTAAACATAAGATACTTTTTTTAAAAAATGCAGAAAATTCTTTTTTAGGTCAGCAATATAAATACACTATAAATAAAATTACAATATTCATATGTACCCACAATTTATATTTCATTCTGTCCATACCTCTCTCTGGTCATTGTCCAAATAGAGATGTTCAGCGTGTTGTTTCTGTCTGTCCTTCCTCCGCCATTGTGCTGGTGCACTGCGCTTGGCCCATCTAACACACCACAACAACAGGTAGATTGGATTATTATCTGCAGCTAATCCAATACTTGTAAGCCTTTTGAAGATACCTGATATGCCTCTCAATATTTCTGCTCTGAAATAGCTGTTGATGAACCATTTTGAGTTGCTGTTGCAGATTCAAAATATTTTCACAGGAATGAGTCCATCATAAATGTATTCTCACTTGTTGCTGGTGGGTCCGGTGGAGAGGACATCAGACTGTAAGCGGGGGAAAAAGCCTGGTTCATAGCGGCCCTGACCGATCTTCATGTCCAGCAGGTGGGGATGCAGAGCCGTGTGGTCGATCTTACACAGCCTCAGCTCAATGGCCTTTTCTAAAGTGGCAAGAGAGGAACACGTCACACACATATTACTGATGAATCACAAAAACACTGTAGAGTCATCAAAGAAATGTCGTCACCGTCACAAAACCCACATGGTGGGAGGAGTGTGAGTTAGTGATGTGGTAGAATGAAAGAGAGAGTTAAGCCACTGTGATGTGAACCCACACACCACGCTCAAAATATCTCTTACACAACACAAAGTCTACCGGCCAATAGAAGATGCTACAGGGAGAGCCGTGACCATTAAAAAAAATATACATTTATTTAAATATAAAAACAAATGTCAAATAAAAAAATGTAAATGCTTAATTAAATTAAATGTAAAAAGGTACTTAAATTATTACAATTAAATGAAACTAACTCATTTAAATTAATTACATTTTAGTACCTAAAGCAAACTGCGTATTTATGGCTAACAATATTTCAGCACAGAAATATCATTCCTGAGGTCAATTTTACAAACAGTTTTTCGTCAGCACAAACCGTCTTTTTCCGTTAGAATTTTCCGTTTTTACTAAAGACGCACAGTGACGAATTAGCGCTAAAAAAGGTGTGGTTTCCCGCATTGAATATGCATTTGTAGGAAAAATGTATGAAAAAGAGAGTATTCAAATAAATTGCGCAATACGTCTTACTAACATTTGTGCTTGTCAATTCACTGCCACTATTATTTAAAAATTTACTTCTGCTTGAAATGGCGGCAATTATTGTTGTTAGGAGGCACCACAGAGAGCATGGGGTAGAAGGGAGAGGATTTTTTTCCACATATATTAATTTTCTTGGAAAGACAGAAGAACATATTATCAGAACATATCGTTTGCCAAGCCATGTTACTTTTACGTTGCTTCAGGAAATAAAACATGACTTAAAACCCTCTACTAGGAGTCACGCAATACAAGGTCTATTAGAGCTGCATTTTTTGGCTTCAGGCACTAATTTGTGCTCCGTGTTTAGTATACTGCGTTGGTCAATATGTAAATGAGATGTTGCGCCTTTTTCTTAAAAGACTGAAATTCATATAGGTTTGGAACATCTTGAGTAAATGATCAATGACCAGTAAAATATATTTATGGCTAGGAAAAAAATGGCCCTTAGATACAGGGGCTTATATCTTAGGAAACACCAACAATGAAAAAAAATGATTCAAAATAAATGAAATGCGATAAACTTTCTAATAAGTTCCATGATGATAAATGAGAGCCTTTCAAAGGGTTTCCCTGCATTCCCTACATCTTTTAATCAATCATTATTCACGTTAATAATAAATAACATTTCCATTTGGCTCTCTATGCTTGAACTGTCCCATTTCATCAGCAGAGCTAATGGAAGACATCTGAATGTAACGCATGCGATTCAAGAATCCTATCCATAATGCATTGCAGGAAGAGGAATTCAGCATGACCTTTGCATGGAGTGAGCTGTCTATGTATTACTAAGCTAAAATGTATAGATTTTATTATTAATGAGGCACCACGAGGAAGACAGATCAACTTTCCAGTAACACTTTAAAAGCAAGATGTCTGAAAATAAAGGTTACATATGAATAAAAACAAAGCCACAATCATCTTGCATTCAAATTTGTGCATATCATGTTTGATGTACAACATGAAACATCTGAACTTTGCAAAATTATACAAACAGACAAAAAAATTGCACGAAGCGTCCATATTTATCAGTGTGTGAACCCACACACCCCGCTCAAAATATCTCTTACGCAACACAAAGTCTACCAGCCATTAGAAGATGCTACAGTGGACATTCAAAAATATACATTTATTTAACATTATAACAATATTTTTAAAACTTAAAAAAAAAAAAGTCAAATAAAAAAATTACAATGTTTAATTAAATTAAATATAAAAATGTTACATTATTACCTTTAAGTTAAACTGAATAAAAAAATAATTGAAATTAACTACATTTTAGTAAATAAAGCAAACTACGTATTTATGGCTAACAATATTTATAAGCCGGCGCAGTGCAAAATGCAATTAAAAATTGGCTTAGTAAACAGACTTGAGGTATTGGCTGCTCTAAATATGCAATAGTAAAAAGCTTGGTTATTAAAGGAATACGAATACGAATATGAAATGAAAGTTTTGTCATTAATCACTTACCCCAATGTAGCTCCAAACCTGTAAAAGCTTTGTTCATCTTCGCAACACAATTTAAAATATCTTAGAAGAAAACCAGGAGGATTGTGACTGTCCCATTAAATACCACCGTCAAGTATCCAGTTAAGTATGAAAAACTTAGTCAGGATACTCCATCTGCCATTAGTGGCTCAATCTGAATGTTATTCAGTGATGAGAATATCGCATATCACATCTGGCAGAAGAAAATACATCATTTTTGTGATGACAAATTATTAAATAAAGTCATTATTTTTATTTTCTTTGCGTACAAAAAGTATTCTCGTCACTTCATAACATTCAGGTTAAACCAGTATTTTGACGATGTTTTCCATACTTTACTAGAAACTTGACAATGTTATTTACTTGGCAGTCAATGGGACAGTCACAAGCCTATCGGTTTTCATCTAAAATATCTTGTGTTCCAAAGGCGAACTGAGCTTTTGTAGGTTTAGCATGACATGGGGGTAAGTGATTAAAGACAACATTTTCAATTTGGGGTGGAATACCCCTTTATTTTGTGCATTATTCTGTTTAAGGCTTACAAATCTAAGAAGATATTCTGAAGAATTTAGGTAACCAAGCAGTTGATGGTAGCCTACTATGGAAGACAATGACTACTGGCAACTGCTGTGGTTTTCAACATTCTTCAAAACATCTTCTTTTTCTTAGAAGACTGAAATTCATATGGGTTTGGAACAACTTGAGGACCAGTGAAATATAGTTATGGAATATATAGGAATTTGTATACCATACGCGCAAGTATTCCACATATCGCAGTTTCTTAAACAGATTAGTCACCAGGTTTATGCCCTCTCACCTGCTTCATCAATATTGGTGCATTTCTGGTACATGGAGGTCCGCAGGGTGGGTGTCCTGACATTTAGCATGCGGATCTTGTCAACACGGGAATCAAACACTCTCAGCGTGTGCTCTTTGTCCTCGTCATCGTGGCACAGGATCTTGCCGTCAATGAAAGAGGCAAACATCTGCGTCTCCAGGAAGCGGGAGAGGAACGGCAGGTAAGGTTCGGGCTGATCCGAGAGGAAGGAGGCCTGCAGTGGGCAGAATTAAGAAAACCATGAAGCTCCTGTGGTCTACAAAGTGTATCAGCATCACAAATTGTTTTTTTTCTCCAAAACTCTTGTTTTATTTTTTTGGGTGCATCGAAAAGAATGGCTAATCAATTTAATTCTTAAAACCTTTTGGTCAGAGATGGTTCGATTTGACCAATTTGAACTGGTAAACCAACGTGACTTCAAGTTTATGAATGGATATCGAAGCATCACCTTGTCGAAGTTCTGCATCTGGTCTCGGTTGCTGAACCAGGACTCTTTGTCTTGGCTGGGCTGAATGACAAACACCTCATAGTCAGAGAACATCTGCGTGAAGCGGTTGGCGAAGACCTCTCGCACCCGGATGTTCAGCTGATGCATTTTCATCTCCTCTTCATCACACTGCACTTTTGAATCCTTATTAGTGCTCATATCCTCCTTCACATCCAACTATCAAACACAGCAAAAGAAGAATGCACTTATAAACCGGCCCAGAGCTGAAGAACAAAAAGTGTCACATTATATTAAAGAGTGATGGTGGGGTCGTGGCACAAGAACCAGAGGGACTGCTTGTTGTGACGGCCTGACAAGGCAAAAAAGTGTAGTCCATGAATATTAATCAGATTAAATGCGACAATGCTGTTTTGATGAACACTACAAATCAAGTCTGTAGCAGAGTATTCATTTCAGGCAAAACTGTAATGTATCACATTTACTTTGTAATTCTGTTAACGCAGAGCACAATAAAATCTTTTTTCGCTTAGATTTATTTGAATTAGATTGTTTTTTCATCATGTTAAGTACGTTAAAATTACACTTTTCCTGTGTTTTTGCTGTTTTATTAGTTTTTTTTATTTTTAGATTAGTTTTATCTTATTTAGTTTCAGTTATTTTAGTACTTCAAATGAAAATGAGATATGTTGCTTTGGCAACAAGCTGAAATTAAGTTTAAGGGTTTTTAAAAATATTCTATTTAATTTGACATTGTTTTTATGTTTTTTTGATTTAATTAACGTTAATAGATTTAGATTTCAATGCCCTTTTAATTTTTATAAACAAAAGGTCACAATCACGACTTTTTTCCGAAATTAGGGTGATTTTCCATTTCTTGTCAACTTTAATAGTAAAGGTAGGAGTTAACAGAGAGGCGGAACGAGAGAGTGGGAAAATGTGGCAGCAAATATCAGCGCACAGCTTTCAGAGCTGATCTGAGTTATCTATTCTCCATGGAAACACCCTGAATGGAGAGCAGGGAGTGCTGGGAACGGAAGTCTACAAATCTGCCTTGATTTATGAAGCAAATGAGGCTCGTTCCCAAGAGAATATAACCATACAGAGCAAGCAGCAATACACAGAGAGCAAGAAAAGCAAACAAGTCCTTGACAGCTCATTCTAAATAAGGGAATCGTTGAATATCAAGTGAGTTTGATGGAATTTAACCAGTACAGCTTTAAGGCTTTGACAAACTCTCTCTACGAGCTTTATTAAGAGTAAGGGGTCAATCCCTGGTCTTTAGACAGAGTGTGTCCTTAAGCTGCTTAATGTCATCGATAGAGACCTCAAGCTTTCTGAGAATCAGAACAGAGCGCGCTCAGTCTTAACAGGCATTTGTTCATCTTTTCAATGCCCACACGATAATCATAATTATTGCCCACACTGAAAAGATCTGTTTTCCATGAAGCAGCTGTCATCACAGCTCATTGTTCAGTTCAGAAAGGAAATTGTTGAATTCATAGCAAATCCCCAGAGAAACCAGATGAACTAAATGTCTATGTCTGAGAGAATTGACAGCATATTATACAAAAAAATATATTAAAGCTTAAATATAAAACACACACATATACATATATATATAATCAAAGATACACCAAAAACAAAAATTAAGTTTGATGTTTAAATTCATCGCAATTTTGGATTAGTTTTTCTGTGCCAAAAATAAATTTCACACATTTTCCCATGAGCAGTTTATCTTGTCAGGTATATTTCCAACAAAAATCTATTCATGACACATTAAGAGACAAATTACTTTCACCTCAAATACTAGTTTTTTTTTTTATTTTTTTGTATAAGTTTTACCCATTTATCATATTTATTCATATTATATTATCATATTATAAGATTGTTTAATCATTTAAAACAATAAAATAGAATGCTTCCTTATTCCTTTACATATTTTAATATGTATACAGTAGATCAGAGTAAGCATGTTGTTTGAATCTTTACATAAATACTGTGTTACACTCAATGACACTTATATTTAATGTGCTTTCTATGGACATAAAATCACTTGAATTTCTTTTGATACAGACCTAACTTTATGACTTTAACTTAACTTTATAACTCTAATGCTTAACTTTAATACTGTCTTAATACACATTTCCTATCACAAGAAAACATACAACCAGAACTTGGTGGATTTGTTTAAGGATGTTTCTTTGGTTTGGTGCGCTTGAGCTCTGAAGTAGCTTAAATAACAATTTTGAGATCTGATCTTATTTTTTCAGAGGCGGATAAAATTCTGGTTATGCTTTAATCATGCTATTCCCAGTGCAATAAACAGTGCTTTACAAATTTTTATGTTGCATCCCTTCCGAGTCCCTGTTAAGTTATGCGAAAGTGGATACCAGTCAGTGTGATAATCAAGCACTGCAAATGTTTACTCGCTTGCCTGCCAGGTTTAAAGACAGAACTCCTTTTAAAAACCATACAGAACTGCAAATAACACTGTACTAGTGCTTAAAACAGACAGGTACTTTGTGTCCTCATTTCATGCGCTCACCTTCTCCAGACTGACTCCGGTCCTCTTGACCAGCGCCTGCAGACGAGCTATGGTTTGGTTTTCTCTCAGCAAGTACGAGTTGAGCGGTGAGCCGGCCAGGTTGCCGTTGCGCTTGTCAGAGGCCCTGTCACCTGAGCGGAAGCCCCTGAGCTTGCCCTGGCCCTCGCTGCACTGTGGGTTTGCCTCTGAAGATATGCCAAACGCCTGCAGAACCTCCGAGATCTCCTGGATGAACTCCAGCTTGTTGGGGAACTGAGGCAGGTCCTCAGGTAGCTCGATAAAATGGTTGTCAATATCGACGAAACAAAGGTTGGCCTGAAGGGTGCAAGATTAAGTTCATTACAAATATTGATCTATGAATCTATTGATCTATGAGAAATTTCTGTAAGAGATTACAAACAGTGTGGTTACACTGACTTTCATCTCTGTCCACTAGAGGACAAACTAACAAACCATTGATGCTCCGTTGAGAATTATATAATCATATACAAAAACTGACATGGTTTGACAACACTTATATGGAGCTCGTCATTGTACCATGATGCTGCAACAGTACTATTTTTTTTTTAATGGTACATTGCAGTGATGCATTAGAGCTCGGTTTCCCTGCAGGTTGGTGTCACCGGTTTCTTTCATAAGCACTAAAAGAGGAAAAGTTGCAGAGTAGCCGAGAAATGTTTGATTTATTTCAAAAGGAACATGAAACGCAGACATTTTACTGCTGCTTTTCAGGTGAGATCAAGGAAAGAGTAGCTATCTGATCAGTGAGTAAGGTCACTGTGGTAGTTTTTCTACAAAAGGTTTTACCAATCTTGTTTCAGTCACATCTCAGTAGGGAGATTATTATTCTAGACACTGAAAAATACACTCTACTTTGTGTTTTAAAGTTACAATCATACTTCTATGGCATTATGGTTATATATATATATGATTTGCGCATCATGAGTCATTTAGAATTAGGATTTCAGCCTAATTACCACAAACATCTGATGGCCGGGTGATCTTGACGCATTACCTAACGAGATGTGAGCATGAGTCTTTTCTTTAACGGAGATGTGTGTGATGCCAAACGGACTGTGATGATCCCCACCTATAAGTCTGCAGCACTAATTCTTTAATAAAACCACATGACATCATCCATGCACATGAATTCATCCCGTACTGAAGTGAAAGAGCGAGTGTGTGTCACGCACCTCTTGGGGGAGTTCCAGCTTGGTGCGGTCATCCTGGCCGTTGGAGTGCAGACCCATGAGGTAGGGCACAGGAGCGTCCAGGAAGTGGAGCAGTGAAGCAGGCAGGATAGGCACATACACATGCTGCCATTGGAAAGGGAACATTAAGGCTGTGATGCTCTCCGCTACCGTCATCAGCCGCTGGTAATCTGGACAGAGACACATTCAGACACGTCACTCGTTACACTACACCGACCTAAATTACAGAGTGTTGCAGATTATCCGTCTGCAAGGACAGAATAATCACTGCAGATATTTGTAAATTGCAACTTATTAGCGTTACAATAAGGATAATGTCAGCATGATGACAGCCCACCCACAGTCTGTTCACTGATCCAACATTGTTTATTAAGTATAAAAACGGCAAGAGCTGTTTGAAATCACTAGTTTGACTCTGATTGGTCAACCAGCCTTTTTTGAATGACATACATATACCAGATTTAAAGGGATAGTCCACTTTCTTTTCATACCAGAAGATCTTTTGAAGAATGTTGGTGTTCCCATTCCCATGACCTTCCGTTGTTTGTTCGTTTTTTGTCTATTTAATGCCAGTGGGAACCACAAGTGTTTAGTTATCTTCCACCATATCTTCAAAGTTCATCAGAAGAAGGAAAGTCATACAGGTTTGAATTTACATGAATGTCAAATGATAACAGAATTTTAATTTTGGGTTGAAACCATTCAACTACACAATTGCTTTTAATGAAGATCAACAGTCTGTCTTTCCTTTCCTTTTTTATTTTCAGTACTGTAGTATTGTGTGTGAGTGAGAGAGAGAGAGATAATATTTTTGGCATTCACTCTTTTGGGTATTGTAGAAATGCTTAAACTGTGTGCTTAAGTGACTGACACACAGTGCATTCTCAAATGGCCATTTAAAACTAAAAATATCACAATATAGAGGAAATATTATATCAGTCTCATACACACTAAACTCTGGCAGAATAGGGAAATTTTTTGTTATGGTCTCCACCTTGCAGTCCCATAGTGTGTCACGACAGTCAGAGAGACAAGAATACTAAACCAGCCTCTAAGCACCCGGAGTAACAACAACAGGCCTATTCACACACACACACAGAGTCCTTACATCCCACACACTGATAAAAAGTGGTGCAGAATTTACTTTAAAAAAAAAAGCTTCAAAAATACAATTTTCACTCAGAAATTGCTTGCAAATGTTAAAATTTTTAAAGAAACATCAAGAAACATTTAGAATTTATTATGACATTTTAAAGCAGACAATTATTTGTCAAATTTGTAAATATTACAGTACATTTTTTTTTTTTTTTGTGACACTGACCAGCTATTTCAAAGTGAAAACCCCAATTTTAGTCACAGATTCATCATAACATAAATCAACAAGAGTCAGAGGTACCCCCAAAAAACAGCATTACTCGTTACAATATTAATAATATAATATAATATACTTTTATCTAAAATCTAATTGATTTAATTTAATTTTAAAATAATTTTACTTTATTTTTTTATTTACATTAAAAAAATGTTTTTCATGAATGTAAATATTTAAAACAAATATTGTTTGATATGAATTAATATTATATATCAAGTTATAAGTCATGTCAAGTTATGTCTTGAGTAATAATAATATATTAATACAAGTAAGAATCAGATGACATGAAAATGTAATTGACTGTCCTGCAACTGAGGTCAAAGTCTATATAGGGATATGAGCAGTAACTGGCAAACATCCATTGATCTAGCAGCAGATGCCCGTCTCAAGGATTCACGTACCTGGGAAAGGGCCAGGGTATTTATATATGCTACAAATGTGCCTGTTATTTATAGAGCAACGTAGGCTTGTGTCTTGTTTTTTAACACTAACCCCCTGCTGTGTGTATGCAGACGCTCAATCTAATGACATCAAGTCCTTTCCATTCTGGACTCTCACTGTCCACAAACATTACGCCACAAGCACAAGCCTTCTGGATACAGAAAGGGATGATGTCATTTCCAGCCAATCATATTTCTGCTGCATCACCACCATCCTTCTCATCCGGAGGACGGTTGCTAAGCAACACCACCGCCGTGCATCCACCCAGCCCCATGTCGCTTTGTAGCTGCCTCCTGTAATTTGCTCTTCCTTGTTGGTGTAATTGATCCAATCAGCACATCTGCCACTGAATTCGCAAAACAATCTTCCCATGCTGCTTCAAATTCAATCTTAAATGGCCTGCTGAGGATTTCCAGCAGGAAACACTGCCTATTATACTGCGTTTATTGCATGCGAATCAAAAAAAAGTACATGTAAGACATTTTCACTTTGATATTGCGAGACCATTTTTTATGAAAGCTTCATGCATATGGCAGTGACAAACTCGAAAAGACTCAAGACTAAATGTATTTGCCTAAATACTCCACAAAAAGCTTAATTTGCAAACGAGCAGGAGTTTCTGAGAAAAGGGTGGGATGTGAGTTTGACAAGAATGAGAGAGAACAAAGCACTAAGATGAGCTCACACGGACACCGAGATGGAGAGAGAGTGTGAAATGAGAGAAAGAGCATGTCGCAGTACACTGCAATATAACCGCCTGCTTATTCTCTTGTCCAAAAACCAGCCTGTACTAAACAGAACAAGCCAAAAATCTAGAAAATGAGCTAAAATCAATGATAGTTGCATGGCATTCTTTCAGAACTCTGTTAGGTCAGGTTAAGGCCATCGGAACTTAATTCAGCTGTTATTTGAAAAAGCTGGTGTATGCTGGCAGCAAAGAGCAATACTAATCTATATCAAAAAACGTTAACTAAATGAAAAGTCTCTCCGTTTAATCACTAAGAACATTAAGAACAATGATTTATGATCTTGAGCAAATTACAGCCAAGTCGTTAACAATTTATAAACCCTTGATGAGACTGTCCAGTTTTCCTATTATATGTCCTATTTAAACAGACTTGAACTTACATTCTAGCCATAGACCAGAATTAGCTGTTCTTGTTGTCCACCTCCTTGTTTATTTTCTTCAATGACAATCATTCAAAAGTAGTCACATATATTCTATGTAGGTTTGCAGGATAGGATAGTATTTTACCTAAAACTTAAAAAAAATCTTGGAAAGTTTTAAATTCTAGAAAGTTACCAAAACTTTTCCCAATACTCTGCAACCCTAACTCTGTGTATTCCACCAACATTGATGCTAGCATGTTTACATTAGCGCATTAGCACAAAGCTAAGCTAACATAATACCCCAGTCAAAAAACAGTTTAAAAAGACTCTTATTAGTAGACTCAGCGGAATAATAATTGAACTGTTTATTAATAATTTAACTGTTGTTTATTACCAAAGCCACTATGTATTTTTTACTATATAAGTTTAATAAATAAGCTAATCTCATGAAGTAATACTTTTTTATCAATAGACTGGTAAACTTTTCTCTTTTGGCCAAGACTGACCCATTTAAACAGTTTAAAGGGCCATCTGATTGACATATCCACAATTTCCCTTATATAAAAAAAATGGGCGTCACCATTTGTAAATTCTATGGGTATGGCTTCCGGTTTCATGTACAAAACTTGGTGAAAATTGATGTGTCTTATGTTATTTTAATGTACTATCCTGATTATGAACACACTGGTTTGTAGTGCAAACTATTTTACAGTTGTTATTCTCTTCGTTGTTTACCCATAGCGGCTAACAAACTGGAAGCCTCACCCATAGGCTTACTTCCACGTTGAGGAAAAGGGTGGATAAGGCCTCTAACATTTGATAACTGGGATTTACTACTAAGTTTCTAAAACCCAAAACACTTTTTAGAAAAGGCGCCACAAATCTTAGTAACTGTCAAATCCAATTTCTCTTTAAAAGAACAGTCTGGTTACCTGCAGACGCTTTATCTCCTAGAAATTGCATAAAACCAGACAATCAGATCAGAGCTTGCCGTTTTGAGAAACCCCTTGCCTTTTTTGTTTGGAATTTGTAAGATGCTGAGATTAATAATAAGCAAGCACTAGAAGTATGAGAGATAGTTACTCACGTTGCGAGTACAACAGGATCTGGATCTCCAGTAGTGCACAAGTGAAGAGCTGTAGCACGTTCTCCACACCTAGCAGCTCAAACACCTCCTGCAGGGGGAAGTCAAAGAGAGGCAGCTCGGCTGTGCTGGGTCTCTGACACACAATCGGCCCGTATACACCCGAGAACTTCAAGGAGCGCCCAGCCGGCGGCAGCGGGACCTCGTAGAGGACGTTGTAGACGTAGCTCTCCAGCGGCAGCGGCGGGGGCTGAGGCGAGGTGACGGCCTGGTGCAGCTGCTCCAGAACCCTTCTGCAGGCCTGGGCGAAGGCCATGGGTGTGATCAGACAGATGCACTTGGACACATACAGTGTGTCTCGGCTGATGTCGTAGGAGTTAAAACGCTGCAGCCGAGACAAGGAGGGAGCAGCGTGCAGTTGTTGAGGGCTGGGACGGGTGTCTTCTGGATTGCGAGGTGTGGGGGGAGTGTGCAAGATGTCGTACTGTTCTGCATTGTGCATGTGGTAGAGTGTCTGCATGGCACTGCAGATCTGTTTGCTGGTCACCTCCTCAAAGAAGGTGAGGGCAAAGCCATAGGTTCGGGAGCCGTCCTCTCTCGTGATAATGAAAGAGTGGAACTGGGGCTCGCGGATGTCTGTCTGGGTGCGGAAGGACAAGCCCTTTGGCATACAAAGCTGTGGGGGAAACAACAAAAAGGTCTGAGGCTCTAGAGATCTTTATTAAGTTCCCTTAATTGGAGCCACTTCTTATCTAATTTGATAGTTCAATATACAAGTGGTTCGCAACCATGTTCCTGGAGGCTCCCCAAGACAGGCCTAGGCACTGTGATACTGGACAACAAAACCAGTCATAAGTGTTAATTTTCCAAAATTGAGATTCATACATAATCTGAAAGCTGAATAAATAAGCTTCCCATTGAAGTATGATTTAGATGGATGGGGCAATATTTGACAGAGATACAACTATATGAAAATCTGGAATCTGAGGGTACAGAAAATTCTAAATGCTGAGAAAATCAGCCTTCAAAGTTGTCCAAATGAAGATCTTATCAATGCATATTACTAATCAAAATTAAGTTTTAATATATTTAATATAGGTAATATATTAATATCATTTTGACCCATACAATGTATTTTTGGTTTTTGACCCCAGCGACTAAAGACTGGTTTTGTGGTCCAGGGTCACATTTAGTAGAGACTCTAGGCCTTTAGGAACATGTTTAAAACCCACTGCTATATAGTGCCTATGCATATTAAGTGTTTGGATAATTCATAGACTTTTGGAGAGTGCAATATTTTCATATTTTAGTATATTTTTTACATCTCAAGATTCTTTGCAAAAACAGATAACTAACTTTTGTTAGCTGTAGTTTTTTTAACCTAATCAAAATAATTCAACTGCAGTCTGATTGAGATTAATTGAAATTGAAAAAGATTTTTGAAAACATGTTAAAAAACAGAGTTATCTGTCCTTGCTAATACACTCTTCACATACTCTGTTCTTTCTTTTGATGTGTTCAGACATTTAAACAATGAAATATCCTGGGGACAGTGAAAACTATCACAATTGCAGGTGGTGGCTGGCAACTTTTTTTAGAAATACTGACAGGGAAATAATTAAACAGTTAAATATATCATATATGATATATTTAAGCGATACATAGCAGGAGGCTGTGCTATATTCTAAATATAGACTGGCAAATGGGCGTTGTTAGGCATGACCAAAAACACCATCTCAAGTATGCTCCTGCTTTATGACAGGGTAAAGATACTGGGGGATTGGTTTGGATCCCAAAAATAATCAAATTTTTTGTAATTTTGAGGAATCAGGAATTGTCAGTCTACTCTAAGAGCTGGTTTGTGGATGTCTGCGTGATGTGATTTACATCGGTAGTGCAGTCTGCTGTTGTCCTAGCACAAATAAACAGAGCTTCTGATTAAAATGCTTAAAAATACAGCCCATTAGCCACATCTACCCTAGCCTGGGCCCACCCATACTTCCTTTGACGCTACATTCATTTCGCGAGCAAAGTTAGTCTGGCCAAGCTGCAGTTTTAGAGCATTTCAGTTTTCCAAAAAAGTGGGAACCAATGAGAATCGAGCATCATCAGAATGATTGGTTATAGATTCGTCCAGTAGTATACAGAGGCATCTGATGGGCACAGGTTAAGCCCGCCTCCCAGAAGGCAGGTAGTAAGGTAGCTTTGCCAGACTATAGCTCCTATGAGCTTTATAGTCGCAGTAGCCAGGCTACATCTACCCATGTTCATGGTCAAAAACATACATTTTGAAAGGCTTGCATGCTTAATTGGCCTGCCTCAAGTGACATGTACAATAAGGTAGTAGAAAATGTGTTTTGCTTCAAAGCTGTTTCTTTATTGCAAAACTATAACAATTTTTCATGTGCTGGTGGCCACCCTGCTTTCTAAGAACTTAGAGGTCTACTAATATAGGCTTTTCAAAAACTACTTCTATGTGTGTCACTCACCATGCCCACAGCATCCTGGTCAAAAGGGTTCCACTCCACATTGTCGGGATAGTGTGCTAGAACTTTAGATTTAAAAGTTCTCCGCAATGGACTCTGCTCAAAATTCTCACCTGAGATTAGGACAGAAAGAGACAGAGATAAAAAAAGACAGGCAAACTCAAAATGGCAATTCAAGAAAATCACACCTCAAAAAAGTTATGTACTGGTGTATATCTTAACATCAAATATATACAGCAATTTCTGGAAGAAGACATTTGTTTAGAAAGAAAACAAAAATCAAACCCAGTCAAAGCCAAAAGTGCTAGAGCAGTTGAAGGAGAAAAGTGTTGCAACGCGTGAAAAAGTCGTGCCTCAAAAATCATTCCAAGTGAAGGAGTTACAGCCCACCAAGCAGACCTTGGTGAAAGTTCACCAAAGCAGTGACTGACAAACAGTTTGGAGTGCTAATAAGTTGCTGCTGCTGAGATAGGAAGAGGAAAAGGAGTTGAGAGGGGAAAGGGCGGGAAGACAGATGATCCCACGCTACCCGACCACGCAGTCATCTCGCACATGAGCAAACAGCTGTGAAAGAGGTGCGTGGAAAGGTAAAGGTTAGCGGGCACAGGCCAAGCTGTGGTTGATTGTGATACAAACTGGAGCATTGACTGCAGGAGTGAAGAGCATAGTGTGGGATGAGGGGAGGGGGGTTACCTGCGTTCGCACTCGCCAAATTTCCTCTGCCAACATCTCTGAATTTAGTAGCCTGTATATACTGGCATAAAGCTACACAAAAGATAAAACAGTGCAATTAATCACTTACATAAGGAAGGTGAGTAATCTTCACGTATTACTCATAGACAACACCAATAGGGTCACTTCTTTAAGTGCATTATGGAGGACAAGTAGTGGAGCTTCAAAATAAAATTAAATAAAAGGAATAAATTATAAACGTACTAATTAAAAAATAGCATTATATATATATCATAGTTAACTGTGAAAATAACAATAAATCATTTTTAAAATAAATAAATAAATATACATGTAGTATTTTGATTTATTTATTTATTTTTTTTAATTTGGTAAAATGCACAAACAATAATTCAATAAAAAATGTTGCAAGTTGCTTTTTAAATGTTTTCCAACAACATAGTAATCCAAAGAAACCCAAAAATGATCATTTGCATAAATGTATCCACCATCAGGCTATTCAAGATGTATGCAAGTTTGTTTTCTCATTGTTACAGGTTTGGAGGAATTTAGGATTTCATCACCTGCTCATCGATGAATCCTCTGCAGTGAATGGTGCCGTAAGAATAAGAGTCCAAACAGTTGATAAAACCATTACAATAATCCACAAGTAATCCATATGACTCCAATTCATCAGGTAATATATTGGAGCGAAAACTGCACGTTATTAAGAAACATCTCCATCATTGATGTTTTAACTTTAAACTGTCGCATCTAGGCCAAAATATGGCCTATGGTCAACTTTACCACTGAAGAAAGCAATATTATTGACTCGAACGTTAGCTGAAAGGAACACTTAACTGATGGACTGGAGTAGTGTGGACTACTGTCATGTTTTTAATCAGATCAATATTTCGACTCTCATTCTGACGGCACCCATTCGCATTCGCAGAGGATTCATTGGTGAACAAGTGATGAAATGCTCTTTCTCCAAACAGTTCAGATAAAGAAACAAATCCATCTACATCTTAGAAGGCTTGATGGTAAGTACATGTTTAACAATCTTTCATTTTGGTGGACAATTCCTTTCAAAGTGTATTGAAACCCTCTGTTCAACCCGCTGCATTCTCTCTGTTGTTAAAGACATGTTAACTCTATTTCCTAGTAACGGATTATACAGATTGACTGTGTGTAATTTTGGTTTGGAGAAGTTCTGCTCGCTGTCACACACATTAGACACAGCATGTTGAAACAACTGAGACCGGAGGCGGTGTGCGCACGCATGAATGTCACAGGTGTTTTCCTTTCCTCTGCTGCCCACACAGCAAAAAACGACTAATTCAGAGCTTTTCAGATTTCATATCAGAGAAAGTGCAAGATATTTCACACTGACAATAAACAGTACAGCCTTGATGCAACAAGAACAGACTTGCCTCTGAGGGATATTTCCCTGAGGAATAGGTTCAGGTTTAAGCGGAGGGTATGAACGTGTTTATTTGTCACCAATCTTTTCAATCAAACACGGTGGTTTCACCAGTCTGGGATCACTACAGGGATAAGGCCAGGAATGTGTGGAATTTACCAACACAAACACCGCCGGGCTGGTTAAAACACTGTCAGCGTAAAGCTACAAAGAACCAACAGAGACCACCACAATCATAATATGACAACATGCTACGATATGTATTATTATATCTGATCTGCCAGTTTCCTTGTAGGTTCTCATTCCACCCAACTTCTCTAAAATATATAAATATAAAGTACATCAAATATTTAAATGCAAGATTCAGTGGAGAATTTCGATAAAACTAGTAAAAGATAGTGTGTAAACACTACAAAGCCTTAGGGGAATATTACATAACGGCTGAAAAGCAAACACCAAGGCAGATGTTAAAATCTTTATGTGTGGATATCCAAATGGTTCAATTATTAATAGTTTAGCTTTTAACTTTCACTTAAAGAAAAAAACTACTTTTTTTCTAGATGAAACACTTTATTCTTAAACTTTTTATTCATCATGACCTTAAAGAAAAACACTGGCGTTAGTTGAGATTGACCGGCATGTGTTGTGTAACATGTCATATTACGAAGATGTTTTTCAGCTTCTGCTCTTCCTTCAGTATAATTAAGTTCAAAAGACTCAAACAAGATGTTTTTATGCGTAATGAGATTTGTGACATTTTAATACATTTATTTATATTAAATACAATAATAATAGGACTATACATTATTATGGTGAGACTAACATCTTATACAATGTGACATGTATGCAATAATAATTGCTGACAGATCACTAAATTCTTCTAAATGCATATTGTAAGTGGTTATTTACCCATTAAGACATTTGGTAGTTTTTCATCCCAACTTGTGGTGCAATTAGTTACAACTTTAATGTAATCCAAACTATATAAAAGTATATAAAACAATAAAGCTGAAAAGGCTACATTTTATGGAACCGCTCCTAAACCACGTATGGTCTCAAAATTGGTAGTATAATTTGTTAAAATAAAATTTGAGCCTAATTTCAGAAAGCAATGGAATGGTTCTATGTAATATGGGAAAATTCCATTTGAATGATTTTTCAGATTTTGGAATTCACTCAAAGTTCTACATTGAAAAACTTTGGCATTAACCGAAACAAATTTAGTAAAAAAAAAAAAAGTATATATAAAGATATATATAATATATATATATATATGCATTTATATGCTCATATCTAACTCAGAATTTTATAACTATATTAAGCCCTGTATAATTTCAATTTGACAAACTGCAAGCAAGTTGTGGTCACTATTATCCATCTCTACATGAAACTCACAATATGAGTGATCATCTCATAACGATTCATGGGAAGGCCTTCCATGTTCTCTTTAATAAGCTGAGTATGGATGCAGAGGCAGTGCCACACAGAGAGGCGGGCAGAGTGTGTCCTCTGATGAATGAAAAGACTTGGTCATGGTTCATCTGCCTTGTTAATTCTCTGCCAGTGCCTCACACATGATTTGTTTCAGTCATGGGACTGTCAGCACAAAAGGCCCGAGTTCAAGTGAGGATGAGTCAACGGCAACCAAGCCAATGAAAAACTAAACGCTCATCATTTTGTCGACAGCAAACAAGCATTAGATATTATAAACTGCAAACAGATCAATGAGGCCAAGGTGACAGGCACCGCTGCTGTAAACAAACAAACCAAACAGCAAAGAGTGCCAGACTCAAACCGCACCAAAACAACGTCATCTGAGTGCTTCCACTTTCCTGTAACTTATTTTTTCATTACTGTTGTTTGCTGATAGGAGCCCATGATTTTATTTATTATAAAACAGCTGATTTACAAAAAATATTCGGTTTGGAAATTTTTTCCTCGTTGAAAGACCCCTGTAAAATGCTAGTAATTTCACAAACAGCATCAGAGCCATAAGAAACCATGAAATGATGCAGAGGGGGAAAACACATGTGTAAGGTGACAAGATGCTGTGGCTTTCGGAAAGGTCAGTGCTTTAGAAAAACAGGCCAGAACTTTTTTCTGACTGCATTTTGGAAAGCGAAAATAGAGAACAAATCAACCACAATAAAATAAGTAGCTCAACAAACCATACGGTCCTATACAATGGAAACATCCAAAATACTTGTTATGGCTATTACAAACTACATTCGTTCGCATTTTGTTTCTTCCCTACCATACAAATATTATTTTTTTATAAATGCATGTTCAAGTCCCTGAAATGGAAGTTGCCTATTTCGTTTTGTGCCGTATATTTCAGTAAAACATAAAAAAATAAAGGACTCGATCATTGGATCACTGCGTTTTATTTATGCATATAGTGATATTCATGGTGACTAAAAAAAGCTTTTAATTTAATATAATATAGGAAAAAGTAGGACTGTAAAAAGGAAAAGTGTATTCTTTTTCAGTACTGTTTCCATGTTTCTAGGCTACGAGAGATAAAGCTTATCTTATAAAGTACTTGTGTATGGAGGCTGAAAGCTTTGCGTCTGTTGGCCAGAGAACAACCAGAGGCTACAGGCCTGATGTGAATGCATGAGCTGTGTGAGGAGGAGAGCTCTTTAGTGATGCCCACTTCAGACAGGAAAAAACTAAATTAACCCTATGTAGCCTTCCACATTTGACAGGCAACTTCCTAAGGCCTTTGAATTATCAGCTTGATCAAAACTTTCCAGACAAAACTGTTGTACACTATCTATTATGGCTGATTGATATTTGAACTTTAGCAGGTAAAATATGTTTCTATACAGTAAAATCTCTAATGAGTTCATAAGGGTTAAGATACATTTTATTTTGTTTGTTTGTTCTTGCTGTACTGAAGCAATTTAGGTTTACTTGATTATCTGTACATGGGTCAATGACGAAATAACGGACATAAATGTCTAATACTGCTTTAAATAGTTTTAAAATATTTCTAAATAAATAGCAATTTTGTTTTTGTTTTCTGAGCCAAAAATAAATATTGATTTATTAAATTTACCCATTCAGTGTAACAATCTTGTCAGGCATTTTTACAAAAAAAATCAATTTCTGACGCATTAAATTTGCCACTATCCTAAGATCCTTTCTTATTCTTATGTGTTTTTATATGTACAATTCAGAATAAGCATGTTGCTTGAATTTTTACATAAATATTGTCACTGAATGACAACGAAACATTATTTCAACCAGGTTTTGACATTTTATTCTCCAAAAACTTATTTGAAACCTTAAAAGTAGACACTTTACATCCATTTAATGTGCTTTCTATGGACATTAAATCACTTCTGTGGATTTCTTTTCATGCAGAAATCTTAACGTCTTTGAACCGCATACATTGTTTTGGAAAAAACAAGCTAAAATGTATATATATCATAAGATTTTGATGAATGTTCATTTCTCAGTTATGTATTGCATTGTATGTTTTGGACAATAAAAACTACAGTTTTGATCATAAAACTTGAAAAGCATCTTTCAAAGACTGTCTTTTACACACTGCTACAAGGATCTGTATGGCGGCAAATCTATGCCATTAATAAACGAGGGCACCACTGATGCTGGCGCGTATGGTAAATCCTTTCTGCGAGAGGAAAACAGATCTACATGCGAAGAAACGGGAGCCCACAAGCTCATTTCAAACCCTCGCTTGACCTTGTCATGTCATCTGCGTGCAATTCAAGCATTACCAGTCTTTAAAAAGTCTATAAATAAAGTATCTGAAAAAGACCTACTCAATGAACAATACATTTAACTACATTAAATAAAGACAAAACCAATAAGAAATAAAGAAAGAAAGAAAGCAAATGAACATATGGTCCAAACCATGTCTCAAGTCATCCAATACTGACTTCCGGAAAAAGGGGAATAACCAGTCACATTTGAGATTACAGCTAAAACAGAAAGCCCCGACCCACGACTGACAAAAATAAACATGTTCGCGTGAGCAGGTGAGAGAAGATCGAGAGCAAGAATGATTGAGAGGATATGCCTATAAATAATCCTCAAGTATACGCGCCATATTCTCATATAATGTGCTTTAAAATACGGTATTGAAAAAAACACATATGCAAACTTTACATTTTGTGTAAAGGAAAATGTTCCATTAATAAATAACATACTAACACTTTTTTTTTCCAGCAGTTCCCAATGACATGATTTTAACAGCATTAATCCACAGCTGCAGGAAAATATTGAAAATAACCTCCCAAACCTTAAAAAAATGTAAGAATGAGAAATGACAGATTGGTTAAGCATTAGATGATCAGTTGTGAAGTGAGGCATGAACGCCTCTGCTATTGAATAATTGGGCTGGAGTTGGTGTGATGACACAATGTTGATCCTTGCAGCGCAGTGTCGTCAAATGAATGTGGAGCACAGACAGAGAGAAAGCATGTAACCTACATCTATGTGTGAGCAAAGACAGGGGCACAAAGAGAGCAAATTAATTTCAGAGAAGAGCAGTAACAGATGGCAGCTGACGTTTTCCTGTGAAAATTAACCCCTGCATATTTGAAAAGTTCAAACCAAACCCAAGCTGCCTCTTGTCTATTTCCCTTGCTTTCTGCTCACCGTGCTCAAAAACCCAAGGACATGGTCTAGAGGTAAAGTAAGGGTATTTTATTGTTGAATACTAAATCATCCCTGGTGAACAGTGCTTACTTTACTGCAGTGCACCCCTTTAGCAGAATCCTGTGTTCCTCTCCTCTAACGGGAAGAAGGACATGAGCTCATTTTTACACAGGAACAAACAGACTACATACATGGTTAAAGACAACTGTACCTAATCAGTGTAATTACATGGTGTACTATGAAATGGCTAGGGCTGGACTGCTTTAAAATGGCTTTAATTAAGTGGTCACGCATCTTTAAATGGCGCGTGCTAGATAAAGTTAAGACCATTTACAAGATATTACAGAAAGTGGATCTTCAATCAGGAATTGGACTATACGTGGATGTTTTGTTATTGTGTTCTCAATGAAGGGGGAAGCTTAAAAATGATCCAGTAAAGCCACTTTAAAAACGTCTTTATCATGCACGCTGGATTAATGACTAATCAGAGTCCAAGGAGCGCTCTTTCATAGTGATGTCATTGAGAAAGAGCTCAAGACTCGGGGGTGCATGGGAACTCCTGGGGGACAGTGTTTAACTCTGTGTGTGTGCGAGTGTGTGTCGAGCCCAGCTGCCCGTCCTCAGTGTACTGAGGGCCTGACGGTGCACCCAGGCTGTGAGCCAGCCAATCAAAACAGTCTGCCAGCAGGGCCTCTCATGCATATGCTAATGAAGCCCTCACCCTGTGCCCTGTCATTGGGAATAAAAGAGGGTTTTGTCACCAACTTTGCAGCATTCTGGAACTACTGCTGTTTAATGCAAAAGCAACAGGACAGTGGATGAGAAAGCTAGTTAGAAAAAAGTCAATAAAAATGAGTATCGCAGGTAATCTAAGGTTACGTTGGAAAGACATGTAACGTATGTTAATCTGCAGCCCCAATTACCAGAAATTATTTGAACAGTTGCATTACATTGCTTTTATACTATATTTATAGTCTTACTCTGAGAATGTGCAAACATTCAATGCCTTCTTCACACAGTTTCAGCACTCTGTGAATATATCTGTGTTTTGTTTCCTCTTGGTTAAAATGAAAGTAAGTTTTAATAACTTTCTTGTTTGAGTAGTTGCTAAAGGGATTTCTTTGACATTTCAAAGTGCTGTAAGTGTCTACAAGAAACTTGATTGTGTTTTAGTGGTGGCCTGAAAGGTAGGAAAGAGATGGTTCTTTGTGGAAACAAAAATGGTTCTTCTATTACATCGCTCTAAACTTTTATGAATACACAAATAAAAAATGCAAGGGCAGACTATTAATTAATAATAATAAGATGTTCTCCAAACACGTTTTCCGTTGTGCATTTGTAAACTGATACATTTTGTTAATTGCATAACATATGCAGATGTAAGCTTGCTCGGGAACACACCTGGTACGGCATTAAACTTGCAAAAACGAGCAAATCAGCCAAACAAGACTCTGGATAAAACTGCTTAAAGACATGTAGAAGGATGCTATAGTGGCACAGCTGATTCTGCTAATGTGTTTTTTATAATGTGTTTCTTTTTGCTGACACTATTGGTTAGGTCTATGGGAAGGGTTTAGCATATATGATGCGTTGTTTTCAAATGTCGTAAAGCTTTTTTGTGCCACTCACATAATCATATAATTTCTAAACTACAACATAGTACAACAGTTGGCACTGTATTTTGAAAATGTGTAGATTTACAACCCATTGTTGTAGTTTACCATCCATGCCAGTCAGCAATGTTGAAAAAGAAAAGATTGTGAACGCACTTGTCAAGCACCAGTATTCCCATACGCTATGGAATTGAGGATACTTGTACGCATGTAGGATTACGTGTTTAGGATTTAGGTTTCATGGTAGAGATTAAATGCAAGAAATATTAATATGCAAAATATATCAACTTCAGCATAAATTTACAAGGCATTCTACAATGACAGTCATCCATGTCTAAGAGACTAAGATACGCTGTAAAAAAATTATTGAGCATAAAAGGGAACATGAGATGCCATGATCTTATCTGCTTTGTGACTGTGAACAGAACACAGCTGTTCATCCATTAAATCAAAACTAAAGATGTACAATAAAAATCACCCTGTTACTCACTAATAAACACACAGTCGCTTTGATTACTGGGGTTCCAACACAAATACAAATGGGACACTTTATTAAACACAGCAAAAGTTTACCCCTGGAGAATGTGTAGATCTATTTAACACTATTCAACGAAGAAAAACACTGATTCAGAAGAAGGAAAAAAACCCACCAGCATTTACTGCTGAGTAACTCTGGGAGTTCCAAGGAAAGGAAGAACCACAAGTGAACCTCATTTAACCGGAAACATTTACACTTTCAGTTCCTAAAACTGTCCCAAAAAGAATTTAAAATGCACTTTAAAGTCATATTAAAAACTGTTCATTCTGGAAAATATTTTCAGTCCTTCAAAATAATTATTTTGTATTTTTTGCATGCATTATCCCTTTAACTGGGTCAAAAAAGCACTCTTAAGTTCAACTAATTGCATTTAAAGTACATTTAACATACTTTTCCTTTTAACTCCAATGAAGTATCTGAAACATTTGAAGAATATACTTAAGTGCTATCTGAAGGTAAATTACATTATTTCTGTAACTGCACTGTTTTTAAAAGTATGCTGATGCATAAGGGAATAAGGGAACAGTATGTATGTAAAGTAAAAGTATGAAGACTGTTTATAGCAGTACTCCAAGTATCATTTAGCACTATGTGTTACTAACAGAGAGATAACTTTGGTCTAAACTGCATTATGACAAATCTCAAAAATATGTGTTTGTCTAAACACACTTTACACAACCATTTAATGAGCAGAGCAATCCAATCTTTGCAATCTGTACTCTCCTCGTCGTTCTTGCTGTTTGTGTATATCTAGTGATGGTTACCTGCTAAAGGGGACAGGAAGTGGGTGGAACATAAGAGTCAATTTAAAGAAATACTCCACTTTTTCTTCAAATAGGCCAATTCTCCTACTCTAAAAAAGTTGAGTTGAACCATTTTTGAATCTAATCAGCCAATCTCCGGGTCTGGCGAGAGCACTTTTAGCATAGCATTTGCTTAGACCAGAAGCATCTCGTTTAAAAACGACCAAATAGTTTTGATATTTTTCCTATTTAAAAATTGACACTTCACAACAGAAAATAAAATGTTGCGGTGTTCTATGCTGATATGATTAGGATCTATACTCTCATTCCGGCGTAATGATCAAGTAACTTTGATGCTGTACCATGACCGTCTATTAAGCTGGGGACTATTTTCCAGCAGAAGCTGCACGGTATCACTGCGCCTGCTGCTGCCATGATATCAATGATCTATGCTAAGCTATGCTAAAAGTGCTTTCGCCAGACAAAAACGGTAAAACTCAACTTTTTAACTCTGGGGGAGTAGGAGAATTAGCCTATTTTCAAAAAAAGTGGATTATTCCTTTAAGGGCACAGATGTGAACACCTCATGAAGGGGCTGCTTACAGAACAGATGTGTCCCTTAAAACTGTCCCAGTAGATAAAGTGAATTAGATGATATGCACAGTTATTTTTCAAAAATGCTCCAATGCTTTTCTGAATCTCAAGTGCAAGGGCAAAATAAAGAGTTGTGTGGTTACTGTGAGAATTTAGCATGATGAGATAAAAAAGTAAAAAAGAGAGAAACAAGACAACCTAATTTTTTATAATATTGTCCTAAGGCTGTAAAAAAAAAAGGTGTTACTAGTGATTCACAAACAAATTACTCTTATAAACCAGATTCTCTGTCGAAAGACTCAATAACAACTATCAGTGTAAATATGTCTTAAATTTGTCTGACAAATCATCACCTGACTCTCTAAGTTATTAGCTGTCAATACTTTCTCATTGATGTCCACTCAAAATGAAGCTAATATGATGCACTTTAACCTCAAACTTTAAGAGGGCAACTTATAACGGAAAAATGTGCTCGAATGCAATAGCGACCCACTTTTAACGGTCTATTGGATGTTTTTCATTACAGCTAAATCAAGCCAAACCGTCTGGCCCTACAGAGAAATGCAAGGAATGACAATGGCTCTTATTTTCCGTCTCTTTGCCAAGAGATATGCTAACACTTCAGCAATGCACAGCATTCCCTTCGCAAATGGGGAGGGAGTATCGGTAAAGGATCACGCAGCACTCATGTGGAGCACTTTTTTCAAGTGTCCATTCAAATAAGTTCATGTAAAAAGATATACATTCTACAGCTAAAAAACATTTCAACAACACACAGCACATTAAAGGGACAGTTCAACTAAAAACATTTAATTCTGTCATGATGTACAGGCCCTCGTGTCTTTCTAGAACCGTATTAATCTTTTTCTTTTTTTGAACATAAAAGGTTTTGAAGTAATTTTGAGAAATGTCTCTGTTTTTTTGGTTGGTTTGTCAATACAATGCATGTTAATAATCACCTAAACTGCTTGGTTACCAACATTTTTCAAAATATCTTCTTTTGTGTTTTGCAGTAGAGAGAAAGGCATACAGGTTTGTAACAAGTAAATAATGACTAGGTGTCATGTTTACGAATGACCACTCTAACACACCTCTAAACCGACCCATTGCAAATCGTACATAATCGTGATTTATAGAGTTCTCTTCGTTTAAACCCATGACTGCATGACCACGCATTGCTCTACAAACTGAGCTACGCCAACCTAAGGCTGGGCACTTAATCGGAAAGTAATCGAAATTCAGAACATATAATGGGTCAAATTTTTCCAGGTCACTTATTTCAATTACTTTTCCATTAAAAACACTACTGTGTGTGGAGTCACGTGACCCCCTCCGTTACGTTACCCTACGTTAACACCAGACTAAATAAATCGCGCTATTCACGCGTAGTTGGAGGCTTAAATGTAGTAGTTAAACACCTCGTTAAAACTCTCACAGAAGATACACTGCCATCGCGATCACATTTCTCAAAAACTGCGCTGCCAGACATGTACAAGACATAACATGAAAAGGTTAACATGCTTGTGTTTTTTAGTAAGAACTGTCCATATAGTGACATGACAAGATCACTAAATCACCTCATGCAACCGTTTTAAAATCAAGTAATGCACCCTTCATTCAAAAATCAAACGATGTTTTGAATGATGGGTCATATTTTACCGCTATTGTACAAACGACCTATATGGGCGCATTGGTTGGAGGATAGGTTGCATAGTACTACAGTACCCTTTTTGTAAAAGTTTTAACCAAGCCATACCCCCCCTTCAGTGACAACAATAATCAAAAACTACTGGGTGTGAATTCATTATAAAGACTGCAAATGCATGACAAAGAAAAACCTTGACTGACTCGTTTCCTCTAAAAAACAGCATGTTGGCACTTTCAGTCCCCAGCTAACTAGGCCAACACAGACTCAAAGAATGTTACTCAATCAAGTGCTTAAAACAGCGGCATGTTAAAACTTTTCTACGTTTTTGAAGTTCTAAATCTCCTTTTTAAAAACAGCATCAAGTCAGTAGAATCCTGCTACAACACTGTGACCAGATACTGCTTTAGGAATTGATGGCTTTTTGCTCTCCCCAGAGAATCTCAGTGACCTCTCTTTGTCTTAGGGTACATGTGGGACACGCTCCATTGATCGGGCTCTTCCCCAGAGAGCACGTCATTTTGGACGCCAGTCACTTTCACTACAGGGTCAGTTTTACTACAGCCATCTCTAAATGCATCATTTATTGCTCATCAATGCTTTGGGCCCTCAACAGATTTGTATGACTGCAAGCTGCTCCGAGACTCAAAGCAGCACAACACATATTTAACAGTATAATCTAACAAAATACACAAGGATGCTGATACTTAAATGACCACACTAAAAACTGCTGGGTTAAAAACAACCAAAAATTTGAGTTATTACGGCAACCCAGCACTGGGTCAAAAAAGGACGAACTCAGCGCTGGGTTGTTTTAGCCCTACAGGCTTTTTAATGGTTTAAAATGACACTGCTAGGCTAAAATGTTGAACCCAAATGTTGATCGTGTACATGTGTTCTAGGCCTTGCACAGTTCTTGTGAAATCTGCAGATTTAAATGAACAAGATATGTGCTATAAGAATGATTTTGATGGTGAATTATCATTTTAATACTCACACACTGAAAGCAATTATTTTATTATTTTTATTATAAATGATGTCAATTATTTTAAGCAAATGTCTTTTAAATTAATAAAATAAAATAATACAAAAATAAATTTCCTTACAAACCAATTCTGGCTAACATAAACTACCCTTATTGAGCTCTGCATCCATAAATAGAACTTCCTGAAACTTCAATTCGACAAACAAAATTCAGTGACCGATTCACCGGTTACATATGATTTCAAACCGGGGCGGCACAACTATCACCCACTGCCTCTGATGCAACAGAACCCTTGTGAAATGAAACACTCTTCTTCACAAAAATCCATGAACATTTAAGAGGAAACTGAGGCTCTGATTACAGCAGTGGAAATCTACCAAAACATAAAATGCAAGTTGAGGAAGCCCCGAAACCACAGGAAATATGCACTCTCGCCATACAACTCTTCACATGCTGCTTAAAAGAGCCTTTGAGATGAGAAGATAGTGTAAACAATATACTGGAAACACTAAAGCATGGTACAGTTGGAGCAAATTTGTTTGATTCGCCATATATATATGTATGATATTTAACAATTATTTTATGTTACTTGATATTGCTTGACTGGAAGCTAGAGATGAAGGAATTAATCAGTTACACAGAACACATTACATAATAATAAAACCTTGTGTTAACGAATGCTGCAGATGAACTGTAAATATAAAACCTACTGCACACACAAATATAAATGAAACAGTAAAACAGATTAATTATGTGACTTTCACATCTACTGATCGTCACTCTTTTGTCTTGCATAAGCAAATAATGCCAGTCTCCCTGCTTTGGGTTATGTTTTTTGCCTGTGTAAATAAATGGATGAGCTATTATGTTTTATGTTCTTCTGAATTTAATTAATTGGAAAAAGCATTTTTCAATACAAGAAATACAAATGGTTGACATTTCCTTTAAGACAAATCAAAGGGTCTTGTAAGGTCAACTATATATATATATATAACACTCCAAATTTTTGTTTGCACGCCCAACGTCAATCAATATAATAATAATATAATAATAACATAAATCTCAGCACTCATGTGTTGAATATTACGCACGTCCACCATACTGTAAAGCTATTTTAGCGTTCTTATTAGAGTGCTCTTTGTAGGATAAAGACTGATAATTCACACAACTAAAAAAAGTGTAACAGTTATCGTTAAGTCAATATTTAATAAAACCACATAAATCAGTCGAGTCCTAAACAGCCTCGTTCTAGCTCGGTTCTTACCGGACAGCTCGTCTGGTTCTAAGCCGCTCTCGGTGTCCAGTCCGCAGATCACGCAATAATCCGCGAAGCGGCAGGAGCTCGAGCTGAACCCGGTGCTCATTTTGAGACGGCTCCGCTTGTGCTCTTCTGTTCGCGGGTCTAGAGCAGCGCATAGTACGAGCTCTTCGGATCACTCTGCGCAGCCATTGCGGATGCGGACCAAGGCAGGAGCCCCGAGCGCCAGTCGCATTGTGGCCTCCTCCGGTAACGTTAGAGCTGCTGTTCTCGGTCCTCGGAGCTCGCTCTTGCGCATGCGCACCGCTCTGCTCGGGATGACGTTATGCGCTGAACCCCGGAGCATCATCCAGCGCGAGGACACCGAACTAAAGCCGCCGCATCACACTTCCGCTGCAAATACATCATCGCTCCTTTAACAGCAAGGAAATTAACTTTACATAATTGCATTAGCGTGCTGTGTTAAGAATTCGTCGTAATAAACTGTAGCAGCTAGACAGTATGTTGTTTAATGGTGCCCTCTGGTGGCGCGTTTGGAAATTGAATAAATATATAACAAACGCAAATCTTCATAGCAGCACTTTGGCGTTGTGGATTGTGACGTAATGTGAAATTATATATTTTACGTAATGGTTACGTTTTTCTTTTTAATTAAAAAATTGGATGAGCCTTGGACTTGACTTGCCAAAACAAGCAATTAAGTTCTAAATGTATGTAGATTATGAATTAAAAATATACTATATAAATACTGACTAGTTTAGTAAAAGAATAAAGATGAAATATTGTCAATCCTAAATACATAAATGAATGAATCTATCTATCTATTGTTTGGTATAATGATAATGATAGCAGTATTAGGGAAATCAATTATTTGCACAATTATTTTCAATAACTTTCTGAACAGTGCACATATGAAAACAAAATGAATTAAAATGTTATGCTTTTGATATATTGAATATTTATTTAACCATTTTTTCTTCTGACACTCGCTTGAGCTCCTACTTTTCAACCTTTTTATCCTTTACAAAGAGTTTGCATTTATTACACACTGAAGTGTTTTTTTTAGATGATTAATGCCAAATTTAAATATATATATATATATATATATAAATATATATTATACACTAAAACAATATAACATCCTAAATGGCTCAAAATGCAATAATTTGCAATAATGTTTCTTTTCTTGTGCTCCAATAACAATAAAGACAAAGCAAATTCAGAAGAGGCAAATGTTACTCATGTATTTAATCATGTCATAATAAATATATTATGTTCCAAGAAAATGGACAGACATAAATGAATAGATTTTTAAAAATACATGAAGGACATGACAATACATTGTCGATTAAATCTTATGTAATACTGTAATCAGCAACCTTAATTTATTGATAGAGATCTGTAAAAATATGCTAAAGAAAAATCAGAATGAGTACAACTTAGTAAATTATAAATGGGTCAGAGAGGGCATATTAACATACTCATAATCATAAACTACTTGAAACTCGTAGAACAACTGCATAACTCAGTCACATCCGCTTTCTCAGTTCAGCGCCATCCACGTTATGTCAAGAGCTGCTGGGAACATTTAGACATTTACAGATGACAAAAACTAAACATCGGTTTGACATTCAAATAAAAACTGCACATATAAATGAGAGAACAACTCAAATGAGGTAACAGGGTAATGATATCCGGAATAAGAACCGTCCCTCATAACACCCTTCCAGCAGGTTTTGAAGGTTTAACGACTATTTTAAGCTATTCAGAAAAAACCAGGAAACAGTATTGTAGGTATTAGACAAAACGTAAGATATTTAAGACGATGAATAATTCACCCAAAAATGAAAACGACTAACCCTCAGACCATCCGAGAAGTAGACGAGCCTGTTTCTTCATCAGATCAGATGTAGCTTCTTCTGCAGTGAATGGGTGCCGTCAGAAAGAGATCTTACAAACATGCACCTTTTCGCTTTAAGACATTAACCGATGGACAGGAGTTACGGTGATGTTTCTCTCAGCTGTTTGGACTCTGCAGAGCATTCATTGGTGAATACTGAATCTTGGATGGCCTGAGTGCGAGCACAATTTCAGCAAATCTTTGAGTGAATTATTCCTTTGAATAGTCATATTTAATTTAAAAGCGTTTACAGTGGCTTAGAAAACCAACTGTAACAGTTACAAATCTCCTATATATCCTAAATGTAATACTTTCCTCTGTCACGTGGCTAAAATATCATATAACTTAAAATTATTAACCACTTTATCTGAAAAACAAAAAACTATCATTTGGCATTTATTGACTCTATCAATCAGTTGCATCCAAATGTAAAAAAAGAGAAAGTGTTTGAAATGCTAAAGCAGGTGTTCATAGTTCGGTACACTTCTTTTACTTCAAGTAACCTGTAATATTAAGGCTGTTGTGTTATATGCAATCTACAGTATTGATCTGTAATACTAATGCGGCATCATCTATATTTATCAGGTTTTGGGGACAAATTAGGTCTATGACAAGAGTCAAGCACTATCATCTACAGTCAGCGGCAGAACACAGGGCGCTGTTAAGAGATCGTCCGTTCAGATCCCTACTGCTGGCATGAGAAAAGAAAGAAAAGAAAGCAGAAAACCCACAAAGCTCACCCTTAAAAGGTTTCTGATGCGTGTAATACCTCATTCTCAAACGCGTTTGAATATTAAATTAGCCGTAAAACCGAAAAAGGTTGCAGTTGGCACTTTCCATTTTAGCTCAGCAACTTCAGAGGGAGTGAAAACGTGTCTCTTCCAGTGTATCTCACGCCAATCATTGCTGTTTTGTGGAAACGATTGAAAAATATTGGAAAATATTGCTTAACGCTAGAGGGAATCGGTGATGACAGAATTTTTCATCCCATTAAAGTACCGTCGAAACAATGGAAGGCCGGTCCGTCGTATGACGAAACGAGGGGTTGTCGTACATGCACAAAAGAAGAGAAGAAAGCAAGGAGAAGTCTAGAGGACCGGTAGCATTCCTGAGTTGAATCAAGCAGGGGCGGTCGTCTCTATTCAAGTTTCTGCTGGAGTTTCTTCTGAAAGCAGACGGGCAGGATGGAGACGACAGCTAACACCCCCAACACTAAAAGAGAGTTCCAGGACACGGCCTCGCCAGCCGTGGTCAGCTTGTACAGCGTCGTCCCTGCGTTTATCGCCACAAACGATGGAGGGGCCACTCCTATAGTACAGATCAGAAAACAGTGTGAACAATCTCAGTCAAAGGTGCTCTATGCAGGATTTCAGCTCGATTTCATTTTTATCTCAAACCGCTAAAATCCTGCAACATCGCATAGAGCACCTTTAACCCCCGAAAAAACAAAAAGAAAATCGAATTTTTAGTTTTTACATTTTTTGATACTTCATCAGAATGGTATAAAACTTTTCAACAGCATTCGAAAAGGCTAACTGGATTTTATATAAGGCTACACAGGTGCGGTTACTCCATAGTATTATTGTGCATAAGATTTTCTTTAGGCAGTGATTACTTAACTCCAAGTGCAGGTAGCTCTATTCTAGACACACATATTTGCACAATGTTAAAATAGCAGGTTGTTCTGCTGTTCATACTACTTATTGCAAATAATTGAGTGTATTATTTGTAAATTATTCTATAATAATTCTAACTTTTTGTACTATTTTCTATTAATATGCATCATTTTGAAGTGTATATTGTTAAGTAGAGGTGTGCGACATAGGCAAAGAATATCTCATTATTTTGCTGAGTGCGTTACTGTGCTGATATCTTTAACTGATTCCTAAGGTTTTTGATACTCTTCATATATTAAATGTGGTGGTCAGTTCACATTGATAGAAAAGCCATTGCTTTTCTTAAAGTGTGCAACATCTCGAGTCAAATTCTTACATTAAATCAGTGAATTAGATTTGGGCTGTTACCAAGGAAAGAAAACGGCATCATCAAAATTCATCTTTGCAATGCAGAGGAACTCAAGCTGCATCTGCACACTGTTTAACGCAGGACATGAATGCATTTACCCTGCCGTTTCAAATGCATAATTATGAATGCACAAATGCCATTATTTGGCAGCAAGTCACTGTTAAGTGAGTCGCTGCGACTGAACTAAATCATTTAAAGGGTTGGTTAATTCAGGAATGAAACACTTCTGTTGCTCAGAGCAAAACTGCAGTGGAAAATTGAAAAGTAATTTTGTTGTATATCTACACTGTTCATGTGAAATTGAATACGCGTTAAATAGCCTAAATAAGGGTATAAATATATACATTTTCTACCCCCATGTCATCATCATAAATGTATTTTAACAGACTGAATCATGAGTGAAAGAACATACTCTAAGCACGTGTGTAACGTATGCATGCACCCTGCACGTGTGTTTTCAATGGTTCTCCAAAATATTCAATAATATCAAATCTCACATCATTAAAACAATTACGATATTTTCACAGACCATACCACACGCCTATCGCAAGCATCATGGAAACACGTTAAAATACGAAATACTAAAAACTAACTTATTGCAACAAAATTTAGTACATTAGTTTTTGCAGCGCATGCATTTATCGGTCTATTTTTTACATCATAGGATAACAAGTAGGATCTGATGAAAACCTGATATTAAAGACTAAATTGAATCATATTGGAGCTTTGCGGTTTTTAATGCAAGTGTAATCCTACAAAATCTATTTTTTGCAGACTGGCAACTAACCTAACATGCTGTCCAAAAGCTAAACCAATTTTGCTTTTATAAAGTGATTTATTTCCAAGTTTATTAAGATAAATATTATGCAGAAGAATTGAGCAGATTGTGGATAAACCCTTCATAAAATCTCATTAGTAGGACATATTTCAGTGGTTTTGCAAGTTAAATAGCAAGTTAACTCTGCATTCTTTCTCCTCCAACCAAATTAAGCAAAAACAGGTGGCATATACTATATTCTGTCCTATAAAATGCCATTTAAAACCTATTATCGTGTAAGAACAAACTTGTGTTTCGGTTAATTATTCTTTGTAAAGGTGATCCAGTTTGAAAATTAATCTTACCAAGAAAGGTGCCCAGGAAGAAGACACCCAGAGGCACATTAATGACGGGTGAGGTGATGTTGATGAACCAGTTTGGAAGGAAAGGAGTTATTCTCAAAAAAATGATGTAATTGATGAGGTGCTCTCTGTGCTTATCCACCTGCAATGACATTACACGACATCGACTCAACGCCCAGTCAATTTGCATCAAAATGAAAGCTATTTGTATGAAAATCTTACCTGTTGTGACCATTTCTGAGCTCTCTCTGTGAGGTACTTGTAGACCATCGGCCTCCCGACTAAATAAGACAGCATATAGCAAAAAGATGCACCGAGGCCCGAACACTGCAAAACACAACATATTTACACAATAAAGTCACACTAGAAAACCTGCAATTTGAAATTAATTTGCCTACGAACAACGAGCTTACCAGACAGACCAGGAAGAGAGCTAATGGAAAAGGGTAGAGATAACCGGACAGTATACTGAGAAATATGGAGCCTGGGATGGCAAACGTCTGAAGGCTGAGATGGCCTTAGTTAAGGGTTCAATATTAAAAAAAAGACATCAGACATACCTGACATCAAAAAAGAATAACAGACACTCCAAGCAAGGGTCTAATTTAAACTGTAAAAAGAAGTCATGATGACAATCAGTCAAAAAAAAATCATGGCACACAGGATACAAGATATATGTAGCAAAGTACGCTAAAAGCACTTGAGTGTAATACGTGTCCTTGTATTTGGACAGTACTGTGCCCAACGCCTTGGCATCATCCATGTCTTTAGGAATTTTGATTTTTTCTCGCTCGTCTCTGTAAGACATAAAGAAATTACTGTTAAACCACATGTATGTTCAGTACACAAAACTACACTGGAGAGGGGGAGGTAGGCTTACTCGCTCAGTTGAGGGAAATTTCTGAACACCAGGTACATGACACCAGCAGAACAGGCAAAGATAGTGACGAGGAGGAGGATTGACATGCGTGCAGAAGCTCCTCCTGGTGACTGGGCTCCTGGGAGAATCATTCAAAAACACATCGTGAATAACCTCTAATATCCCCCGTGCAATGTGTTGCATACATTTGCATCAGTTGTTCACCATTCCCAGGAGGATTCGGGCCCGTGAGAGCTCTCGTATGTGCCTAGCTGGAGAACTACAAAGCCAAAAATCACATATAACAGCGTGACTTCAGCAATAAATTCTGTCCCGTTACTGACACCGAATAACTAAATGTTTACATTCACGCCGTTCCGAGTGCTTCTTTACTGTGTACCAAGAGGTTTACAGGCTTAAGCACGCCACTCACCTTGTAGTCTTAATTTAGTTAAACATTAATAAAATTCATTTAAAATAGATTAGGCTGAAGATGTTTTCTTTCTTTTTCATACGGGCCTTGACAAAAACTGTCCTACGAATCTAGTAGGGTGAATCAGAATAATCATACGAATAATAATCATACGAAGTGGCTGTGTTTTTAAATTAGCCCCGCCCCGTCACGTCACAGGTTACCATGTTGAAATGTTTTGAACAGTTTAATATCCACTGGGTCGAAGCATAATCTAATTAATAGCAATATAATAAAGTATGGTAAAAAAAAATTAAATACTACACTCAATTTAAGCATATTGTGGAAAGATTCAAGTAGAGTATAGCCTACCTATGAATTTTGTGTACTGGAAAAATAAAACATTTCTGCATTTATTTTATTATTGTATTTACCCAAGATTATTTCGGAAGGATTTAGAGAATTAAAAAACAGAAAACTTTGGTATATGATAGGAATTTGTGTATTTCTTATTTTATTAATGCCATTTTGAGCAGTACAGTTTTATATATAGCTAAAATATGTGTACATAATATGAGTACATAACATACATTTCTATAGTTTAAAAAGAAAATGTTTATTTTACATTTTAAATATTTAAAATGAGTTAAATTTTAGGTTGTTCCAAAAAGTATATGTATAATTTTATGTTTGTACATTTCAAAAGCACTGAAATTTCTCTACCTTTTTCCTTTGGCATCTAATGTCATGAATACTGTGACTAAGCAACAGCTCTTGTTCATGTGGCAAGGAATAAAAAAGATCAGTTTAAAGGTTAAACTGTGAAAGTATGAGTAATGCGAACCAAAGGAAACAGATATCATCACAGCATTACACAACCCTTCGGTCCATTTGACTAGCCAAATAAAGTCACATTAAGGGCCATTTCAGCTGAAGGTTTGCTGTACAGTTCAGAATCTATTAATAATCGACAAAACCTTTAATCGTTCAGCTGAAGACTTCCTCTATATTACATTAGTCCAGGATAGTCAACCTCCATCTGTCAGATTTTCTAGTCTTCGCAAAACCAATTTCTCATGATTCCGACTTCGAGTAATTGTGGTAAGCAACATAACCCCCGTGTGAGACTGATATCAGGACATACTGTCAGAATTACCTTTGAGGACTGGAGTTTCTCTGGAGGGCCTCGGTTCCTGCTCTACCAGCGGACTGCTCTCGGTTTCACGGTTACCGCTTCTCTTCTTGGCCATGATGATCGCTTTCAGTAAAAGAAAGTAATGGAGGTAGATCTCAGACGTTAACCGGGATCATATGTCAATGTAAAAGCTAAAGGCAAAGCCGGCTTTCTCCCCCTACTTCTCGGGATACCGGTGACCTGTGACTGTGTTTTCTTCTTCCTCGGTGCTGTTCAATTCAGATGATTTGTCAGACCGCTACTGCCATCTAGGGACGATATCGAGACATTAGGTTCTAAATCGACAATATATAATTTTTAGTACCTTGAAGGCCATGGATGACCTTAAAAAAGCGTTAGTGCGTCAATACTATTATAACCATTTAGTCTTGGTAGTACCAGGCTACAAGTTGTTTTACACGACAATATTATAATGAATACGCCTCAGACTGAAGGAAATGCAAATTCATGTCTGTACAGTAGAGGGCGCAGCAGAAGTTCAACACTATAATAAAAAAAGGAAAAAAATTAGTATGGTTGAATTGGATCATCTAAGGTCAGTAGCAATTTTTATAAATGTAGTCTTTACTACTTTTAGACTAAATTAAGTCTTTACTAATATTCTGAGTTTGCATTTGACTGTTTTTATTAATTTTGATAAATACTGAATCTGTTTTTGTCCAGGTGAAATAAGTAAATACATGTTCATATTTAGTCTAGAACTATAGTAACATCCTGTTCACACAGAACAAACAACACTTCTGCTCTTACTCCCGATTTCTCTCAACATGGCAACATAAGAGCTGTCCGTCAAGACATAAGAGACAAAGTAGTTACTTATTTAAAAAAGTAGCTTAAATATTGCCTTCTAAAGAAAATAAATGTGTTACTTTAGCAATCACTTAATACTCACAAAATATTATTAAAAAACGTTTTTTTTAGGTGGAGTTAGTGAAAATAGCCAGTGTAAATACACACATAAATATGTTATCAGATTGGACAACACTTAGAAGCTAAAACTAAAACTACAGATATGAGACTTGTTTATCACAAATCTTCTTTATAGAATCTTGGCACACTCACATTACTTTTAGGCCACAGAATTTAAGTGAGGACAAGGGTTTCCAAAGTCCCATAAGATTAGTATGAATTGACTTTTGAATTGGCTTCCTGGATAAACTTTAAACTAAGCCCCTGCCAACATCTCAGGACCACCCTGCTTAAGGCTTTTAACAACTTTTTTAGCATTGGCTTTTTAAGGTTTGAAATGTTTTTGGCATGCCATTTATGTATAGATTCTAAACTGCAACTCCAGAGCTGTGCCCACAGCTTACTACACAGTTAGGTATGTTTTCAAGCTGGGATGCTGGTTTATGCAGGTCTTTTACCAACACATGACCAGCATAAACCAGCAAAGGACCAGCGTAAACCAGCAAAAGGATCAGCATAAACCAGGAAAGGGCCAGCTTAAACCAGCATAAACCAGCAAAGGGTCATCTTAAAGCAGCCAAAGGACCAGCGAAGGGTCAGCTTAAACCAGCAAAAGGGGCCAGCATAAACCAGCAAAAAGCCATCTTAAACCAGCAAAAGGACCAGCTTAAACCAGCAAAAGGACCAAGCATACACCAGCAAAAGGACCAGCTTAAACCAGCAAAAGCACCAGCTTAAACCAGCAAAAGGACCAAGCATACACTAGCAAAAGGACCAAGCATACACCAGCAAAGGGCCAGCATAAACCAGCAAAAGGACCAGCTTAAACCAGCAAAAGCACCAGTTTAAACCAGCAAAAGGACCAGCAAAGGGCCAGCTTAAACCAGCAAAAGGGCCAGCTTAAACCACCAAAAGGACCAGCATAAACCAGCAAAGGGCCAGCATATACCAGCAAAAAGCCAGCTTAAACCAGCAAAAAAAAAAAA
>JAUYWG010000040.1:25266674-25281126 GCA_034779775.1 Enteromius afrohamiltoni
ATATATTGTTTATAGTATATAGAAAACAGGTGTTGTTAAAATATTTGCACTTTATTGAAATACTCAAAATGGGGGCATATGTATGAAGATGTGTCTTTATATCCAGTGGCTATATGTGAGGGTTTTAAATTCAGAATAACATACTAGCAAATGTCCATATCTTGGCCATATCAGCCAGAGACTGTTCTGGGAGCACAAATTTTTGTTGCTTTAAAAATGTGTTGCTTAAAAGACAGCTCCCAACAAAGTCATGTATGTATTTTTCTGGAAAAAAGAAAAGAAAAAAACAATCAGAAAATTAGAAGATGCAATCAAATACTGCTGCAGAGGCAAAGATTGCCTGCAAAAAAAGTTTAACAAACTGATCCATTGGCATGGGCCAAAAGAACATTATTTCAGAACTATTTGGTTTAAAAGTAATTAGGTAAAACGTACATAAACATTTTGAACTGTCAGTGGTCCTACTATATATAGGGTTTGACAGGGACGCAACCTGTATGCCTAATTTCACAATTTCAACAAACAACATAACTTACTGTTTTGAACTTTCCTGCCTGAATTTTTTAAATGACAAACTAAATTACATTTTTAAAAATTAAATTCAAATTAAATGGTCTGTTTTTTCTTTTAGGCTTAATCCCACCATGGCTTCAAGGGACACTCTTGCGAAATGGTCCTGGTCTGTTCTCAGTTGGTAACACTTCATACAAGCACTGGTTTGATGGAATGGCACTCATCCACAGTTTCACGTTTAAAGATGGCAAGTTGGACAACAAAGAACCTTTTATATGACATTTATTAAAAGAACACTGTTACAAAATCTGCAAAGTGCTTGTGCTATTTTACTATCTAGAACAGTATAGAGCAGCTTATCGGATGCACCATAAGCAATAGAGCTGTTTTTTTTTCAGGGGATGTATTTTACAGAAGTAAATTCTTGAATAGTGAAACATACAAAAAGAACACAGCAGCCAATAGGATTATTGTGTCTGAATTTGGAACCATGGTTCATCCAGATCCCTGCAAGAATATTTTCTCAAGGTAAAATACCTTGATAGAATACCTCAGTCATTTCTTCTGAACCTTTTTAATTTTGTATTAAGCATCCAATCAATCCTGTTTAACTGCACTGTATTGCTTTGTAGAGCCTTCAGTTACTTGGTGAATGCCATTCCAGATTTCACAGATAATAATCTCATTAATATCATAAGATATGGTGAAGATTATTACGCATCATCAGAAGTGAACTATATTAACCAAATTAACCCACGGACACTAGAAACATTAGGAAGGGTGAGTCCGTTTATTTTTGCATTCTCAAGATGTTTTTGTCATGCCACTGTGGATAAATTGTTCTTTATTATTATTGCAGACTAACTACAGAAACCACATTGCCATTAACTTGGCAACGGCACACCCTCACTATGATGAAGAAGGGAACACATACAACATGGGCACTGCAATTATGAACTTCGGCAGACCCAAATATGTAATTTTCAAGGTGCCTGCCAGTGCCACAGGTAACAAGAGAAATCTGTATCATTGGTGACTGTATCAACCCTTTCCTTTATGAATACAAAAAATAGAAAATTGTAATCTTCACAATCAAAAATGCCCAGCAAAGGAAATGCACAGGAAATCCAACAATTTTGGGGGGGACAATCTACAAATAAGCCACAATGAAGTAGTCTTTGATAATATCTAAATCTAAATATGTAAAATTGCAAAGCCTAAAAAAAAGATGTAAGTATTAAAAACCTGGAATGTGAGGGTGCAAAAAATCTAAATACTGAGAAAATTGCCTTTAAAGTTGTCCAAATTAAGTTCTTAGCAATGCATATAATTATTCAAAAATAAAGATTTGTGTATATTTGTGATAAGAAATCTACAAAATGTCTTCATGGAACATGATCTTTACTTAATACCCCAATTATTCATAAAATAAAAGTAAGAACGATAATTTTGACACATACAAAGTACACTCTTGATACAAATATTCCCCAGCAACTTAAGACTGGTTTTGTGGTCCTGGGTCACATTATTTAATTCACCACAAATTCATTATTATTAAATGGTGAACAATTTAAATGTCCCCCAAAAAAATACTAATACAAATATATATATATATATTCTGTTTGTTTCATTAAAGCCCAAATGAGGAATAACCAAACTATAGATGGGCCATGTTTCAGAAGGAACAACTAAACAATACATACTATTCTTATTTCAGATAAAGAGACAAAGAAGCCAGCCCTCAGAAAGGTGGAACAAATTTGCTCCATTCCTTTCCGCTCCACCTTGTACCCAAGCTACTTCCACAGCTTCGGCATGACGGAGAACTACATCATCTTTGTGGAGCAGGCCTTCAGGCTGGATATCCTCAAACTGGCCACAGCTTACTTCAGAGACGTCAATTGGGGGAGCTGCCTGAAATTCGACAAAGATGACATTGTGAGCAAAACGTATTCTGTTCTGTTTAAGACTGTACTCTATTCATTTACCGAAATATTCTAACAACTATTGGTTTCGCTCACCACATAGACACTGATCCATCTGGTCAATAAGAAGACCGGGAAAACTGTGACCACAAAGTACTACACCGACACTTTTGTGGTCTTCCATCACATCAATGCTTATGAGGAAGATGGCCATGTTGTCTTTGACTTGATCACATACCAGGACAGCAATCTGTACGATATGTTCTACATTCACAACATGAAGCAAGATGTTGACAAATTTATAGAGACCAACAAGGACTTCTCTCGACCAACATGTCAACGGTTTGTCCTTCCTCTCAACATAGACAAGGTAAAACAGGAAACATAAAGAGGAAAACTGCAAATACATGATTCTGACAATAACTAGAATTCCAATCATTATGGAATTTAATAGTTGACCTGAATATGTTGTATTCAGTGTTGGGTAAGTTACTTAAAAAAAATAATTAATTACTAGTAACAAAATTACACTTTAAAAGTAATTGCAATTACATTGTAATAATTTCTCTCTAAAGAGTATTTCATTATTTATTAATAATTACGTTTTAAATCGTATATCAACCTTAACAAGTTATGATAGACATGAAACAGTTATTTTTATCTTTTACCTTTCATATAAATAATATATAACTACATATATTTTTTTGGTCACTTTAGATTAGGGTCCAATTCTCACTATTTACTAACTATTATCTATGAACTAACTATACTTTTGCCTCAATATACTCCTAATTAATGCTTATTAATGCTTGGTTAAGTAGTTGTTGTTTAGGAACTGAGTAGGATTAAGGATTTAAATATGGCACCGGAAACACGTTCATCAAGAGAGTGAACACCAGGAATGCACCTGTGTTCAGAGATATTCAACCTCTCTTTATCTCAGTCGGTGATCATATCACATGCTTCAAAGAGTTCATTATTGTTCCTGTCCCAAAGAAACCTCACCCTGCTTCCCTTAATGACTATCTCCCGGTAGCCCTCACCTCAGTAGTGATGAAGTGCTTTGAGTGGCTGTTTAAAGACTTCATCATTTCTTCTTTACCAGACACACTCGATCCACTACAGTTTGCATACCGTCCAAACCGGTCTACAGCTGATGCCATCTCTCATCTCCTCCACACATCACTCACTCACCTGGACACTAGAGGAGGGAATTATGTTAAAATGCTCTTCATCGACTACAGCTCAGCATTTAACACCATAACTCCCTCCACGCTCACCACCAAGCTGGAGCACCTGGGACTCTCATCTCATCTCTGTGTCAGTGGATCTGTAATTTCCTAACTGGCAGACCACAGGCAGTAAAGATGGGCGCACACATCTCAGCCTCACTCACTCTCAGCACTGGAGCCCCCCAGGGCTGTGTTCTGAGCCCCCTGCTGTACTCTTTGTATACTTATGACTCTGTGGCCACTACTAGCTCCACCACCATCATTAAGTTTGCTGACAACACCATCATGGTGGGCCTGATCTCTGATAACAATGAGACGGCCTACCTGAAGGAAATTAGGAATCTGGAGAACTGGTGCCAGAGGAACAACCTCCTTCATCAGCAAAACAAAGGAGCTGATAGTGGACTTCAGCACTAAGCAGGAGAGGAACTACCAGACCCCTGTCATCAATGAGAGCCTAAATACCTCAGTGTTCACATCACGCAGGACCTGTCATGGTCCTGTAACATCAACACCATAGGGAAAAAGGCGACACCGACAGCGTCTCTATCACCTCAGGCGCTTGAGCGACTTTAGACTGCCTCCCAAGGTGCTCAGGAACTTTTACTCCTGCACCATTGAGAGCATCCTGACGGGAAACATCACAACCTGGTTGGGGAACAGCACCACGCAGGACAGACAAGCCCTACAGAGGGTCGTGCGATCAGCTGAGCGCACCTTCCTCACCGAGCTCCCTGACCTGCACTCGATCTACAGCAGGCGGTGCTGGACCAAGGCCAGGAAGATTGTGAAGGACCTCAGCCATCCCAACAATGGACTGTTTTCTGTGATGAGGTCAGGAAAGCGATTCCGCTCCCAACACAGAGAGACTGAGGAGGAGCTTCCTCCCGCAGGCGATTCGGTCTCTCAATCAGTACATCACATAGTACTGATCCATTTTGCACATCCACACATATGGTTTTTGCACTCACTTTGGAGACTACTCTCTACTCCACCCAATTCAGACCATTGCATACTTTCACTCTGCACAATCTATACTTTATCTGTTATTTGCAGTTGGGTAGAAGGCTACGGGGGGGATAAATTATTGGAATTTACATACCATTTGCCCCCAGTATGCCTTTTAATCAATTCACTATTACACTCTTAATTTTATTGTGTGTACACATACTTATACTTACTTATATTTATATATTCATATTCAATTCTACCTCTTTTTTGCAATTTTACTTAAATTGTTTTCTAAATGTGTCAATTTGTTGGGGCAGTTGTGCAATACATTTCACTTCATGTCATACCGTGTATGTATGTGAATGTGACAAATAAAATTTGAATTTGGTCTTGCAGAATAAGACATAAATACAGTATGTGCTTTTTTAGTAATAATAATCATCAGCCAATATCTCAGTGTATTCATGTTAATAACTAACTAGTTAAAAGAATAGTTGCACCCAAAAATAAAAATTCTGTCATGATTTACTCACCCTCAAGTAATTCCAAACCTGTATGAATTTCTTTGTTCACAAAGGAAGATATTTTGAGGAAAGTTTGTAACCAGGCTGTTTTAGGTCACCATTGACTTTCACAGTAGAAAAAAAAGAACACTCAAAACACTCTTTTTTTTCAATCACATAAGAAGTAACTGTAATTAAATTACGATAACTAATTACCAAGGGACTAGTTACACCCAGCACTGGTTGTATTATAGACAAGACAAATGCGCAGTATAGATCTTTGGTATATTTTTAATTATTGTATTCAAGCCATTGAATAAAATTGTGACAAAATGCCATTCCATTTTACCTTACATAAAACAACAAACTTTTCTATTACGCTATCAGGAAGCTCCACCAGACACCAACCTGGTGAAGTTGCAGGACACATCATCTACAGCGGTGCTGAAGCAGGACGGGTCCATCCACTGCACCCCTGACACTATTTTTGAGGGTGATTTCTACATTCAGAACTTTATGATTTTTTGTATTTTTCTTTCTCACTTTGACTGCTGTTTCTTGTATAATCACAGGTTTAGAATTGCCAGGGATAAACTACAAATTCAACAGTAAGAAGTACAGGTACTTCTACGGCACCAGGGTGGATTGGTCGCCATATCCAAGCAAGGTACTGTAAATATTTAGCATTGATTCAAACCAAAGGTTAAGCTTTATTTTGATAGTCCACTATAGACATTCTACTAACTATAAGTACCTTTGTAACTACATGTCAACTAATTCTCATTCATTTGCAACTACATGTCTACCAACTTTTAATGTAAACCACTTCCTGGAGGGCCACAGCTCTGCACAGTTAAGCTTGTTTGGACTAAGACTAAGTTTGGACTGTTTAGGGTTTAGGGTTAGTAGAATAAGTTGACATAGACTTGCAAAATCAGTATCTTGTATGTTGTGGACAAAATAAAGCATTAGACATTTTAAGCAGATTACTAATACCATTGTTTAACAGTAAAAGGAACTTTGCAACTAGCAGTCATTAGAGTTACCAAACCAAATACCTTGTTGTTGTTGGCACCATAAAATGCAATAATTTAACATGAACTTTTTATATATAGATTGCAAAAGTGGACATAGCTACCAGGACACACCAAGTGTGGACTGAGGAAGAATGTTACCCATCTGAACCAGTGTTTGTAGCATCTCCAGATGCTGTTGAAGAAGATGATGGTGAGTTCTTTTTATAAAAAACATTTGCTATTTTTAAAAAACGTGCTTGCTTTTTTCTTTTTTTTGCTAAATATTGTCAACGTTTTTGCATAATAAAATTTTACTTTTGATTTGAATTTAAATTACTAGTCTTTAAATTATCTGCCAATGGGGCAAGTAAAATATTCTTAAGACACAAGTATTTTACGTAGGGCTGGGCGATATATATCGAACGATATATTATGCGCATCTCATCAGTAATGCCGGTTCTTTAATTAGCGGTAAATCTCCATCAGCTGTTTTTAAATGCAGCGCCAGTTTATGAACAGACCCGTACATCACTGACAAGCTACGTGTTGAGTTTCGCGGGTGATTCAATGGCGCAGCTTCTCAGTGATCTACGTGTATAATCTGGCGTTCCTTTTGAAAACAGCTGACGAAGATTTACCGCTAATCAAAGAACCGGCTTTACTGACGAGATGCGCATAATATATCGTTCAATATATATCGCCCAGCCCTAATTTTACTTATTTTAAGCAAAGGCATCTTTACACATTTGACTAGAAACAGTATTTTTTGTTGTGTTTGGTGAAGTGTTGTTCACTGTTGTTGCCACAGAGATCGCTTGCTTGTTTTAATAGTCTGGTTCAGTATTTGTGGTAAGCTGGTTCTGCTACAGTATAACAGCTGATTTGAGACCCTCCACCTCCCCTAGTTCCACTGCTACAGGATTTATCTACCTGTATCTTACATGTTCATAGCAGTGCGTCTAGAAGTAGCAAGTCCGTACAGCAGCAGTGTGTTGCAGATCTAGACCAAATACATCTTATCCTTACCAAAACTATTGAGAGAGTAGTTGTGATTGAACTCTGTTTAAATCAACTGCAAGTTGAGTCACCAGTGCTATTTGTGTAGCACAGGGAGATGCTGCCTTGTTGTGATGATCAATGATGATTACGCAGCTTACTATCAGAGCAAATATTTTGCAATCATGCTGCCTTGCCAAAAACAAGTGCTTTTTCTTCATTTCCAGGTGTTATCCTGTCTTCTGTGGTTTCATTTAATCCCCAAAAGCCTCCTTTCCTGGTGGTCCTGGATGCTAAGTCCTTTAAAGAGATCGCTCGTGCTACTATTGACACGGCTGTTCATATGGACCTGCATGGGCTTTTCATCCCTGACAAGTCTACCTAAAACGAACATTAAAGATAATCTAGGGAAGATTTAAATTCTTATTTTTGTATTTCATTGTAAAGATATTAAGAGAAATGAATATTTTTGTAATAATCCTATACAAACATTATTGATTCTTTCATTATTTCTAATTATATGTTTACAGACATTCTGTAAAGAAGGCTGTATTGTTACATAGTAACATGATTATATATATATATATGGGCCTAATATTCAGATCCTTACAGTCTTTTTAATTTGTGAAATTAAAATTACTTCTGTGTACTATTGTTTTCATCATTTTCAAAAAAGTTTTTTGTGAAAATAAAAGCAAACATATGATGTTGGCTGAATTATTTATTTCATATGACTTAAAAGTAAATGCTGAAACACCACCTGAAGCATATTTTCAGAGCATACCGAAAATTTTCAAATGACCAAAAACATTGTTTGATGTGTTACTTGCCCTTACTTTTTTTTTTACAATGTATAACTGTTTCTACACCAATTACTTAATATTTCTATTTAACTGTGAATATATTCTTGTGTGTGTGTGCTAGTAGCCTAGCCGATGTTATGGTAACCAAATGTCGCCACAAAGATAGCAATATCAAAAATCCTTTTTTTGGACCCATGAGGAAACAAGCTTATAAGCCATACAGAATTATGTTTTTTGGACATCTAAAAATGCTTTGTGTGAGGGGTAGGTTGGGTAAGAGAAGAGAAAATATAGTTTTAAGTGGTCATTACTGAACCAAATTAATTCATCATATTTCATATCATTCACTTAAACTCTTTTTGTTTTTGTTTTCTTGTTGGTTGTTTCTAAGAGCATCACTGCCACCAAGTGACCAGTCTTTGAGTGTGCTGGCTGACTTCTGTCCTCAAGCCTGATAACAACAATGAAAGACATTATGTGTGGGGGTCCATACAATGCTGTAGGTGAGAGTTACAAGCTACTTCAAATGCTACTTATCCATCGACTTAGAACTATGCCAAGAGTAAAGTTCAGAAAGGGCAATGTACAGTTTTGATAACTATAATTGAGTTCTTATCAGAAATCTGATAGGACTCAACCAATGGTGCATTTTAGTCTCATCCATGTAAGTACTTGTCGGGATGTTGCTAATCTCAGAAAAAAGGGCCAAAATCAATCTTTGGTACCCTATAAAAAATTACCTTGTGTACCCCTGAAGAGGCCATCATCCCACCACATGCAGTTTTTAAAAGTTTTATGATCAACGTTCAGGTTTATGGAATGAAACCGATAACCTCTGAGTCAGAACCAGTCTTGAATTTATATCGCTCTGCTTTAGTTCAGTGTCCAATTAATTCTTAAGAGTCGTTTCCCAATGGCCTTTGACATTTTATTATGTCTGTTAATTACATGCCATATATATCATTAATTCTATAAGTGCTCTTATCTTCAAACAAGATGTTCCCTTTATCATAAAGTTATGATAAACATGAGGCAGTAAATGTACTCGTGCAAGGAAACAACGGGGAGCTTGCATGCATTAGTTTTTACTTTGCCACAGTTTACCAAGTCATAAATACAGACCGTAGACAGATAGAATGGCAGATCATAACTAAAAACAATCAAAATACTGGAAGTCTTTAGTTTGACAGCAAATGAAATGGAGCTTTCTCCAAATTCAAATACTAAGAAGAAAAGGCACTTCAGAGAAAATCAGTAACTTTGCATGCATTCTTGAAATTATGTTTAAAACAGCATGCTCTGTTGAAGATGTGGCGTAGAGGTGGCTGTATAGTGGCTCTCGTGTGCTACAAATGGGTTTGATTCAAAAAGTCTGTTGGTAACAAGAGAGACTGTGTACTGTCTGCAAAGGCCAATTTTATGATCTTTCAGCACAGTGATCATGTGTTCTTATTTCAATCTGAATTATTACGGTGGTTATCTGTAAATGTTGAAGGTCAGGAAGGTTGGTGTATTAACATATTAGTAAATGTTATACAGTCATAAAAACATTCGGAATAATGTTGCTAAATAATAACAACCTCCTCCCCTGTTAAAGGCTAAATTAATTGTAACACCTCTATTATAATTAATTAAAACTAAGGTTGAAACAATTTTCAGAAATTAAGATTGGTTTCACTCATGCTTTAACATTGGCTGACTGCATGGCTATCATTTGTGACAAACTACTGCTCTTTTTTTGTCTATACCTAAAATGTTTTAGTGGATTGTCGCAGAGTGAGTAGATTAGAATCATGTTCTTCTCAGCGTGTTTAACATCAGCTGCATGTGCAGTCCCTTCAAATGCAGGTGGATCCCCATTTGCTCAGACACAATGGACTTTTATATATTTATTTTCCAGGTATCTTCTCACAGGCCGAATTGAATTCCTCAGAGATTATAATGAAAACTACAATATATTAAACATTGAAATTAGTCATGTGATCTCAAAATGCCAAATCACTCCATATGACTGATTTTTAACATTTATTTAGTTTTTTATCTAAAATAAAACGGGCAAAAACATGTGCAAAAAAAAAGGTGAAACAACTTGGTGACCTTTTTCATATATATTTTTAAGATCACATTTGTATGATGGTAAAGTAAAAAAAAAAAAATTACGTTAGCCCATGTATGTGTGTATGTATGCATGTGGTAGGTACATCATATTTTATGAGATATTGCTTATCTGTAATCTCTATAATTAGATAAATATAATATCATTTGCTATTGTTTAGGCTACATTTCAAAAACAACCTCGAGCCCTCGGCAGTAATAACGAGATGATAAGATTAAGAGAAAGTCTCTTGTCTTGTAATGAGAGGCGGAGTCTTCCTGAAGCTTTATAGATCGTTTGTGTGGGAACAGCTCGCTGTCACTTTTCTTAAAACTTCTTTGGGGAAACTTTGTACACCGCTTTGAAAGATGCAGTATGACTACGGTAAAAACAAAGACGAACATCCGGATCCTATCAAAGCTGATGTAAAAGGTAAGAGGAGAAAAATGCACGCGGCCGTACACGATAAGTGCCGTTTGTTTAAAAACCGAGTGTAGCTACTAAAAAACGTAGTGCAACGTGAAAGACATTCTTTACTGGGACCTCTTCGTGTTTCTCCTGAGTGTCTGTGTTAAAACAATGTTAAATTATCAATAGAGGCTACACCATTCACAAATATGTATATATCTTCATACGAGTTGGTGTAAAGCCATAATGTCCGACAATAAACAGAAATAACATCGTAATATTGGAATATAATATTATGAAATAAGTTTTAGTATAATATATAACTACACGCAGCAGTTCTCAGGTATAAGCACAGCAAAGCGTAAACCCCCAGAAAACAATAGAAACTTTTTTTTTTTTACTTTAAAAACACTTTCAACAGCAGATGTGAGTGATTAAATACAGTCATTGCAAGCAAGTATTCTCATAACTAAAGCTGATTTTAATTTATTTATTTTTTTGTATATCACCATGTTTATCCAGAATGACACAAGCACTTAAAATCACACAAATCTAAAATCATATCCACTACAAAATGTCATCGGGTGAGCCTGTTTAATTTTTTTTTTTTTTCTTATTGTTGTTGTTATTACAGTAATTTCATAAGCCAAGCTTTGATCAACTTCTATTTTATATACATAGGCCTACCAAATTTCTTTTGCTTCACCTCCTAAAATGTCTGTAATGTTCCCAAAAGCAGCTTGTACACAGAAAAGTTTTATCAGTCGAGAATGCCAGGTCACAATGTATAATTAGATGCAGTTCTCTAAATGTAAATCTAAATCATAACTTTTTTTTTTTTAAGTTTCAAGTGCTTAAAGTTTCGAAGAAAGTTTGGCAAATTTTAACAGCTATGTTTAAAATTTATAATTTGCAATATGTTTCGTGAAAATGCTTGGATAAAATGGTTTGTAGATCAGTGGCCTCAGTGTGCCACACTAAAGGTAAAAACTTCAGTAATAACTCATTTACTCTGGACAAATATTTGCGTTGTGAAGTAGGTTGATGAGTATATGTTAAAATCCATACTAGACTACTTCTCATTGTATTGAAACCTGTTCTGTTATTTTCATGGTGGCCAAAATCCACAAAATAATTGTAACAGTATTTTTAATCTTATTTTTATTAAATAAATCCAGACAAAATATTAAAATAACATGATAATTAACAAAAAAAGTATTCAAATGTGTGTTCTGTATAGAAACCAGACAGAAACTGCTTTATGCAACAATATAAATAGATGTAATGTAAGTAATTTCATACTTAATATAAAATTTCCACACCCTTAAAAAGCAGTGGATGCTACTACTTGAAACTACTGGAAAAGCGCCTGAATTGTTCTTCTTTGCTTTTTATTTTGCTTTATGTACTTTTCACTTGCGTTTATTCATTTAACAGCTAGCTGTATTTCAAGTCACCTATAAAATAGAACAAATACAATCCATTTATCATAAAGAAGGTAGAACAGATGTGTAAATTACAGAAAAGTTTTGTTTTTGGGTTCCTTTTTGGGAGTTTATATATGAATGGTGCTCATGTAGGAATCTGTAGCAGTTTTCACTTTGTGAAGGGTTCTATGAGCTTAATAGCAAATGGTTTGTAAACATAAGCAGTTCATTATACCAAACTGCCCCGCTTAAAACAGTTTAAAAGCATGTTTTGCTGTATCTGCAGGCTTGATTCCTGAATGGCTGCAGGGCACACTTATACGCAATGGACCCGGCCTCTTCTCTGTGGGAGAGACGAGATACAACCATTGGTTTGACGGAATGGCACTTTTGCACAGTTTCACAATCAAAAAAGGTATTTAATGTCTTTGTGTGTTTCTATTATCATGAGAGTTTTGTTGCATCAGTGCTTCACATGAATTATTGATGATATTTTTTTTAGGAGAGGTGACGTATAGAAGCAGATATCTTCGAGGTGATACCTACAACTCCAACATGGAGGCCAACAGAATAGTGGTGTCAGAGATGGGGACAATGGCTTACCCAGACCCATGCAAAAATATATTCTCCAAGTAAGTAGCATGTGTGGATCAGTCAATTTAGAAAGAAAGAAAAACAAGCGTCTATCAAAACATGACTTTTCAATGAAAAGCAGCAATGCATCAAGTTAATGTGAAGAAATCTCACCTCAGTTATTTAATTTAACCATTAGGAGGCATACTACTAGGTATTTTCATTTTTATGGAAACCAACCTTGAGTTTAATTTTCTTGTCATATAAAACAGCTTGTTTTAATAAATTTTTGTATAAAACGCATTTTAATTGAATGTCCAATTTGAAATAATACTAGGCATCTATTTTATTCTGAAAATATATTAATGGACATTTTCAAAAAGAATGATCCTCTTCGTCGTCTTGCCATGAATATAGCCACTGCTGCTGACATGGCGTTAAATCATAAATAAATAAAACAGGTTGTTAAAATCAGTTTTCTTTTTAACCCCTTTCAGAGTGATCACCTTTCTCAGCCACACCATTCCAGACTTCACTGACAACTGTGCCAATAATATAATCAAATATGGAAATGACTACCATGCGACATCGGAAACCAATTATATTCGTAAAATTGACCCCATCACTTTAGAGACTCAAGAAAAGGTAAAAAATATCTAGTTCAGTCATGGAGCTGTAGTTGAGATTGTTTGCTCATTATTTAAATAGTCTTGTTCAGTGTTCGGTGTAAGCTGTAACCTCTCCCAGGATTTATGTATGCCTGTTTATGCAGCAGCAGCAAATTGTCTGTGCTCACAGCAGATTGTCTATGTATCTATGTCAATAGAAAGTCCATACAGCATCAGCATGTATAGCAAATTTATTCCGCCAAGACCAAATAATTAACATGAGAGTTGCCATGATTGAAATGCTCTTCATATTGACATGTTCTCAAAGAATATTGCTGTTGGTTTATTCACTCAAGGTGGACTACCTGAAATACCTTCCTGCAAGTATTGTGGCATCACATACGCATTATGATAAAGAGGGAAATAGTTATAGTATGGCAACATGCATCGCAGAGAAGGGCAGAACCAAATACATGTTGTTCAAGGTTCCAGGAGGAAGTAAGTATGCTGGTGCACCTTACTATTTCTCATTTTAAGGGTTGTGTTCAAATGCATAACCTCAAGAATGCTTCATAGAGACTTGAGTAGCTTATGTGGAATTGGACCTGCAAGGAACCACCAAGCAACCTCCCAGAACACTACAGCAACTGCATAGTAACATGACAAAAACTAGAACACATTGGCAACAACAAAACAATGCTCTGAAAGCCACAACCCCTTAGCACTATGTTGTTGGGTTTTGCTCAACAATGCCATTTAAAAAAAAAAAAAAAATCTTTTGCAATACTGTTTATAGCGACTACTAGACACTGACTGACATTTAAACATTATATCAAAGTCCCTCTTTACCATGGTTTTTGTTTTCTTTTTGTGGGACCCATTCTGACATGTTGTGCTTTGGGCTTCCTCTCATTCATAGTAATATGAGTGCACTTGGTATATCTAAAGTCTTTGATTATATGTAGTGATGGATGCTTATGAAACTTTTGAGAATCACTTTATTTTGGTCGAACCCCACTGAACCCATAAACCTGTAAAATATACAGTGGGTAAGGAAAGTATTCAGACCCCTTACATTTTTCACTCTTTGTTATATTGCAGCCATTTGCTGAAAGTTCTTTTTTTCACACAGCACCCCATATTGACAGAAAAACACAGAATTGTTGACGTTTTTGCAGATTTATTAAAAAAGAAAAACTGAAATATCATATGGTCCGAAGTATTCAGTCCCTTTGCTCAGTATTTATTAGAAGCACCATTCGATTTAATACAGCCATGAGTCTTTTTGGGAAAGATGCAACAAGTTTTTCACACGTGGATTTGGGGATCCTCTGCCATTCCTCCTTGCAGATCCTCTCCAGTTCTGTCAGGTTGGATGGTAAATGTTGGTGGACAGCCATTT
>JAUYWG010000040.1:25281226-25303804 GCA_034779775.1 Enteromius afrohamiltoni
TAATCAAACACAGCTGGACTCAAATGAAGGTGTAGAACCATCTCAAGGATGATCAGAAGAAATGGACAGCACCTGAGCTAAATATATGAATGTCACAGCAAAGGGTCTGAATACTGAAGCATGTGATATTTCAGTTTTTCATTTTTAATAAATCTGCAAAAATGTCAACAATTCTTAAATTAACTTTAATGATTTTAGCAAATGACGATATAACAAAGAGAAAAAAATTTAAGGGGGTCTGAATACTTTCCGTACCCACTGTATCTGGCCGTTGTCCTGGCATCTTTGGACAGTTTGATTATGTTAGTCCACAAAGATCCAATCAAAAATGTAGCAAACCTATGTCCACTATTGTAGTCAGAAGGGGGGCCCGCCATAAACTGGGTAACTGCACCATATTTTTGCTTAGTTTGGGCCTCTGAATAAAGCTGAAGCATTTTTTTTTCCTGAAGTATGAGCTCCATATTGTCCTATATCATACTATATATATATATACTATATGGTCCTCAACCAAAAGCACATTTTTACATCACCTTTAAAAATATATACAGTATTAAAATATATGTTTGTGGACATATTTCCAGGTTCATCAAACATGGTGACAGGAGAGACAAAAAGTTTCTTCAGTTTTGCTAAATCTGTGAGTAGAGTTTGATATCTATTTTCCATTTGATGAATGTTTTGTTGGTTAGCTTATTGTTAAAAAACATTCTTCTTTATCTCACAGTGGTGGCAGGTTGAGAAGGTGAACCCTATTAAACTCTATGAGGAGAATAAGGTCATAGCCGGGTTCTCGCTCCTGAACCTCCTCTTCAAGCAGGGAGGGTGCAGCCAAGTCAAGACAGTGGTGCAAAAACTTCTTTCCCTTTATGACCAAAAGAAGATCAGGCCTGTTGTTGATTCCTTATGGGCACTTGAGGAGGTAAGAGACAGCGCTTTCAAAAGCGATCAAAGTTTCTGCCAACTTATGAAATATATAAACACATCATACTCCACCAGTCAGATGTTTGGAATAATTAAAATAATAATAATGAAAATTTTGATAGGAGTGTTTTATTCTCACTTTGGCTGCATTTATATAATCCAAAATGGATGCCGCCGACTGCAGTGAACCAGCTTTGGGGGGCCCAGCTTGCAAAAGGTTGAGATCCCCTGCTCTAAAATAATTGCATCACAGGATTAAATAAGAGAAGTAACATGAGAAACTGTTGGACCGGTAGTGTATATTTACTGTACATGCATATTTTACTTTCAGAACTGAAAATTAACATTTTTACTCATTTCAAGGCAAGCCTTAAAGGTGCAGTGACGGATACAAAAATGGATTTCTAGAATAAAAACTAGTCTTTTGCCTGTTTTTAGATCATGGAGCCTCAGGAAAAGGAAATAAAAGGTTCTAATATACAATATGATCTCTACAGTATGAAATATATATTTTTTATATCAAAATATTGTAATGAAATATAGTCAATTTTGACTCAATGTTGGCTTTAATTTCATTGCTCAATTCAACACAGTGCTTCATTTTGTATTTAGTTTGCTTTCTTTGTGCATGGCCTATTAGTGTGATTTCACTACAGATTTCTGCCTTCAGTCAAGCAATAAATTTACATCCTCTAAATCCCTGAAAATTGATTTCCCTAAAGCCCTTTGAAAGCTTGGTTTTTAAAAGTAAGATGTGTGCCGACCTCCGTTCCTGCTTGCAATCAGCTGCTGTCTCAGACCATGATATGACAGGTGGACAGTCCGACACTGGTGCATCTTTTTGCTTTGATTACGACTGGTTTATGTCGTTCTGTTCTTCCTACACATCCAGACAGCCCTCCCTCCGTGAAACCCAACAGAGCAGCACAGTCTGTGGCCAAACCTGCCTGTGTTTTTCAGAGCTGTGTGTTACATGCTTCGTTCACGTTGCAGAAGTCTTGTAGAGTTGATTGATGGCACATGGAGTGATTACTGCATTGTTAATGTTGAAAATGTTGAATAACTCTGTGATTTCCTGTGTGGTGTTTTCTTTTATTTTGTCTGTGCTAGTGCTATCGCTTTTATTAATTCCCCCCATGTTTCCCTTTCCATTTAATGCATTAAATTGATCAAAAGTTAGAGTAAAGACTTTTAAATTGTTACAAAAAATGTAACTTCAAATCATTTCTGTTCATCAAAGAACCCTGAAAATGGTTTCATGGTTTCCACAAGTGTTTTTATGGCTAATAATAAGAAATGTTTCTTGAGGAGCATGATGCTGAAAATTACATTTTAAAATATATTTAAATAGAACAAAAAACTTCTTTCAAAAACATATCTTACTTACCCCACACCTTTGCGTTTTAAGTCACGTTACGTATTCTTGTTTTTCTTGCAAAATCTGGCAACGCTGAACTGAACCATTAATAGATTAATAATTACCTAGGCTAACTAAAGTTATTAAATATGACCCAAGGAGCCAGAGGGTTCGGAATCGGCCTTTGAAAAATATAATGTTTAATAAACCAGTGGATCTCTCATAAGAAAAAGCACCCCTCAATGAAATGCTTTAAGATTCAGCCTGTTGGCATTACAGACTATTACTTTATATGTAACAGACTTTCAGGAATAATGCGCATCTGCAGCAAAACAGTTTGGGACCTAAATGGCTGATTATTTTATATAACTAACATTTTTATTATTTAATCTTTTAAAAGAAAAATATATAGATCATCTGATTAGTCTTTAACTGAACACTTAAAGGAATTATATTAGTTTCTTATATTAACATAAATATATAATATTTCAGTTCCCCGCATTGCAGTACAGTCCTGAAGTCCATATGAAACCTTGAATTGAAGCTGCCAGCCAAAGTATTAACAGGGTCCAAAACTATCACTCAGCAAAGTGCCAACTGCAAGAAAAAAAGGGTTTTGGTGAGTAAATCAAATCAAGTGAGTCTGTCTTGCTTTGAAGTAGATCGATTCACTTACATTATTTTTATTATCAAATAAAAACATGAAGGTTAAGGCTTGAGTTGAAGTGATGAAATGTTCTTAAGATGCTGCTAGCATCTGTGTTATAGACCCTTTTTTATTAGTAAAGATATGTTTTTGATTCATAAAGAATGTTTTTCTGTTGGTGGAGACAGAAAGATTCCCCTGGCTAGCTATGAAGTCTGTTAGCTTGTCTTTTGGTTTTACAGTAACTGGAGAAATTACAAGTTTGCCTGCTTATGTAGGTCGCTTACTGTCTGGGACCGCGACTGTTATTTGAAAAGGTTAACTTTAACGGACAAAACCAGATCGGCCCGTACACGCTCACTCATTGGATGGATGATCTGACTGAGTGACTTACATCTAATGTGTAGAGTTAAGACAAACTCACTGTGTCTATCTAGTCATGAAGATGTATATATTTTAAATTCAGTAGGGCCATATATTTACAGCTACATTATTATTCCAGTCACAATTAATCACAAAAACCTACGCATGTACACTTACAAATGATTAAGCATATGAATCGTCTGTTTGTGGCTTCACTTGCGCACAGACATTGTTTCATACATGACTAGTGAGATGCATAAAAAACCTTTAGACGCGCTCATAACAACAAAAGACAACGCTTTATTTAACGTTTTCTGATCAGAAGTGTGTGCTGCAAACGCGTCGTTTCTGTCCAGTGTGCTCGTTTTATCTGATTTTACCACAGCTGTCATCGTTTTTTTGGCTGGCAGTGGCATCGGGTATGTGTTCAAAATTCTAATCAAAGCCTCCACTACATAATATAATAATAAGATGATATTTTAAGCAGAATCTGTGCTGTTTTGAATTGGCAGCCTCCAGTATTCACTTTGTTTTGCCTCCAGCTAGAGATGTGACGTAACTGTGACATCAGTTAGAGGTTAATGTTTGGGTTTAGAGTTAGGGCCAACAGTGTAATTCTTTAAATGAATCATGGATATAATTAGAGTACATGCAGATACAGTACAAGCTTGCTTATTTAACAGCTCTATAAAATGGAAAGCATCAACACTTTTGAATGAGCTTTTTTGTTTTGCCTACGGCCGAATCACAGCGAAGCACAACAATACTGTTCCCCATGTGAGATTTTCTTATGCTAGGCTGAACTCATATTAAACAGTACGCTGTAATAGCTGTCATCTGCATGACTCTTTGCGTACTGTGATTCACTCGCTTTCACACATTTCCACCAGTGTTTCCCTGCAGCTGGTTGAGTGCAGCGTTTATATCACATTGATTGATTGCATCAACCGAGAGCATGTGTCAGACTTTTGCATTTGTGGATATTACTGCATTTGTTGTCTTTTTGTGTGTTGTCTTGCTGCCTGTCAGCACAAGAATGCATCATTGACGGATGTTTTTAGTGCTGTGCTGGAGCCTGGAGGCAGCATCTGGAGGAAAGACTATTTTATATGATATGACTACAGGCTTGATTAGCTTTTGGTCAGAACATCACAGGTATGGTTTTAATAAAACAATATATTAATATTATATTTATTATTCATATTTTGTGTTTCATAACACAAAAACATGGAAAAGGAACATAAGGTTATATCCCAAATACGTAGGCCTACGCAGGCACCATCTAGAATTGAATCGAAACAGAATTTACAGTCAGAACAAACAAATAAAATTTAAAATTTACATTCAAATAAATGCATATACAAATGGGTAATTAATGGGGGGGGGGAGTCAATTAAAATGTAAATTATGAAGATTTTCAGATTTAAAACCTTTAAATAGAGACTTAAATTCTCTCTCTTATTGTATATAAAAAAATTAAGACATATTTTGTGCTCTTGCCTTGTTACAGTTCAAATGCATACAGAATCATTCATTACAATGTGTTAATTCAAATGTATTAAAAAGTTGTTTGTTTCAAGCTTGTTATGCGAGTATGGGGAAATAATTTTGATCTTCTAAATGCTAATTCTAAACAATCGAGAGCTCATTATGCAGGACACACCTGTAATTCTGTTTGTCAGCTGTGATCTTTTGGAGAGACTTCAAAGCAGCGTACGGGTAACATTAGCATGTCCATCTGGTGCATATGCAGAGAATGTTGATTTGTGCAAGGCATGCTACTCTGACATCATATTTCAGCTCACTTCATTGAACTGTAAGCTTTAAACTTGGAAAGAAAATATCTTTCTGACAAATTTCATTTATTTTACCCTAACTATGGAAGCATGTTTCCACCACTGAATAGTAAAAAAAAGGTAATTGTGTGTTCATTTGGACTTTTTTTTTCGTTTATATTTCATAATTTTGTTCTTGAGATTTAAACTCACAATTGCAAATAATAAAGTCCAGGTCTTTGGGGGAGAAAAGACTGACATGTTTGTATCTCACAGTTCTGACTTAATTTGTGGTTGCATGAAAGGTAAAGTCCCAATTGCGAGACATAAACTTGCGATTCTGAAAACATATCAGGCTTTATCATCCTCAGAATTGCTCTCCTGACTGCTTTGTTTGTTTTCATAGCGTTGTAAGATTTCAATGTAATATTTTGAGAGTTAAATAAGTAGATTGTTCTCAGATGATTAAGGCTTCAATCATACAATAATATGTCCTTAAATGCTACTAATTTTTATTCTGTGGTGGAAACATGCTTTCATACCCGAGATAAAGCGTTGTTTTCTTTTCTTTTGTATTTCCGAGCCATCACACTATAATACTGTTCTCTTGACCTACTAATAATGTGTAAAGTCTTGTTAAAAGTATTATCCAATATTTACATTAATGCTGCACAGTATTGGAAAAACTCACATTGCAATATTTAGTTTTTCTGCGATATATTGTGATGTCGAAAAATAACCAGATGACTTGAATGCTAGTTGGAGATATAAATTAGTGATTGGGGTGATTTTGTAAGTGGGTAAATCAGCATTGGAAATAAATAAATTGCAAGCATAGATAAAATATAATAGGACAAACATACTTCACAGTCTTCACTGTATAAATGAAATTTATACACAGTAAGCAACAGGGACATTAAACTGCTGTTATTGTTATATAGACATAAACAACTGTTTTTACAAGGATACTTGCAGAAACATGCATTTTGTCATTTCAGGCACAAATAGTGGCAGAAGTGATTGGAATTCAGTGTTCACATTCATCTTGCTTTGACGTGTCCAGTGTAGACGGACTTTGAGGCCGTTCACATGTCATGCCTAAAACGCATCCAAAACGTGCTGCTTTCTCCTTCTTTCCAAAGTGCTTGGCAGCTCGCCTTTTGCGTTTGCATTTTGTGGCGTCTGCTGTTGACCTGTGCTCAACTGTGACCTGTGTTCTCCTCGACGATGCGATGTTTCACCAAAGTACAAAGTTTATGTTTCGCAAATATCATGGTTTCGAGAGGATCGTGAACGAAGTAATCACACACAGCTGGCAGCCGATTCTCTAATCAATCACGTCCGATCAATTTGCTTCTCTTATACTATAAAATAGTATAGCCCAGTTTCCATGTTACCACATCTCACTTTGATCGCATCCCTCCTCCTCCCCTTCTTCCACACTTTTCACGTTCCGGGGGGGGCAGATGGTGAACGAGCCGAGCACCGAACCCTCACGCTCGCTAGGGTTCTATCCCCTAGGGTTCGGAGTCCGCCGTTCTCCCGGCTCGCTCCCCAGACAGCTCGCCAAATTCGCTCTAATTTTATTACTAGGGAACGTGAACTCTTGAAATGGATTTCCACATTCCAGCACTGAAAATCACTTCCATCCTAGCCATTACTTCTGATTAATATACCATAATAATTCCCAAATAGTCCATCCCATTGTGTCCTCGCTCATTAAAGCCCGCCATAGATAAGTTTCCACTTCGTTTTCCGCATCTTTCTCTACTGATTCAGAAATCAGTAATATGGTGTAATATTACAGTAATATTTAGCTGATTTGAAGTTTGGAATAGTTTCAACATTTATTCAGCATTATGTTGTTCCAAACCTGTATGAATTTCTTCCTTCTGTTGTACACAAAAGAAGATATTTTGGTACATGTTACCAAACCTGTGGCGGTAGCCATTAGCTTCCATAGTAGTTCCCCCACCACATGCTGTACTATAGAAGTCAATGGGTACCAGCAACTGTTGGGTTAACAGCATTCTTCAAAAGATCTTTTTTGTTTAAGAGAAGAGAGAATCTCAAAGGGGTTTGGAACAACTTGGGGGTGGGTAAATGTTGATATCATTTTCATCTTTGAGTGTACTATCCCTTTAAAATCATCTTGGTGAAATATTACACAAGATATTAATTGATTTACTGGAGTGGTGTGGATTGCTTATGTTTTTAATCAGCGGCTTGAATTCTGATGGCACCCATTCACTGTAACGCATTCATTATTGAGCAAGGGATGTAATTCTAAATTGATGAAGAAACGATCTTGGGTGGAATGACTACATTTTCAGCAAATGTTCATTTTTGAGCGAACCTCTTTAAACCCGTTTATGCTTTTTTAATCATTATTTATACAAAGAACATTATGTGAATTATTGATTTCTAGAGCGTCGCCACAGGTCTTCTCTCTCAACAGCACTCTTGCAACAAAACGACAAGAGCCTTTGGGTTCATTGGAAATGTTTTCTGTTGAATTATTGCACTTTGCTGGAGATTTTACTGCATGCCCTGTGCTTTAGGCAGTACAGATGGCCGCTTTATGGCTGAAGATGGGTGATTGTAGAGCAGTTAGATCCTTGTCAGTGTCAGGTGATTAGATACAACACAAAAGACACAACATGTGTGGCTCTAATCACAGACTGACACTTCCCACTTGATAATGAGAGAAAGAGAGAAGGATGCAAGGAGACAAACCAAATGGAAAGAAGCGTTGGGAATGAAAATGAGGGAGGAGGAGGAGGAGGGAAAGAAACAGCTTTGTAATGAGAAAAGCAGAAGAATAGAGAGGCAACAAATAAGTGACCTGAGGATGAGCGCAGATGGCAGACCAGGAGGATCATACACCCATTCTTTTTCAAAAGAGGCACCTGTGGGAGTTCATTTTATGGAAGGCAGCAGCTTTGACATTTTTGCATTTAAAATGCACTGGCTGTAAAAATCTGAGGGGGCACATGTCCACAATTTGAATGGGTCTGATGCTTGTTTGGCAGACAGTAATGTTGTCAGCACACAGCAGGAGGAACCAGAATCTCATTATGTGTTTACAGTTCAGGCTGCTGGCTCCCCTTCGGCTTGATTTGAAGATGACTTTCCTGATGTGAAATCCAACATTAATAATGTTTAGAGCTCTTACCTGGCCTGGGTTTTATTGACCTCCTGACAAATTATACAACTGACAAGGGCCTGATATTTGTGCCTGTGTTTCATCTGAATTTCATGTTTATTGAAATCTAAGATAATGATGAGATAATGATGTCTAATGATTTCTCTCTTCATCAAGATTTATATGGTCAAAGATTCAACCCAAAAAAAAAAAAAAAAAAAAAAAAATTGTAATATAATAATAATAAAAATCTTAATAATAGTACGGTACATTTTCATTATATACCGTGTAATTATTTATTCCAAATAATTAATTATTTGCTCCTAATTATTTATTTGTTTACAAAATCGAGAAAATCAAAATGCACACTTTTTTTTGTCCAAACCATTCAGACCGTTTAAACTCAGATAATTTTCAAGATTTTCTGATCAAATATTCACATCAGATATGACCAGAAATTCACAGATCAATTGCCACAAAAATCTCCACGTTTCATGCCATTCCGAAGTTAAAAGAAATGAATGAATAAATTAATAAATGAATGAAATGCCAACTTTTTTAACATGAAATGACCAAACAGCACCAGACTTCACTTTCTTTTAATTTTGAGGCTTAAATAAGACCCATGCATGTTTTCGAGAGGTTTGGTGAGATTCACTCATGTAATCACACTAATTGAGACATTCTCCCTAATCACCATTTCAAGCGCCTTTTCTTCGGGAACATTGGCCATAAAGCGTCCATTCATGCTCATTTGATCTCTACTTCAGCATGTAGTGCTGTCTTACGTCAGTGACCGCAGCAAACCTCATTGGCTGCTCTGCCACTCTGTGACATTTTCTTCTCAATCACACCGTACATTGCACTGTTGTCATGGTAACCAGGGGCCTGCTCTGTGCCGGTGTCTGGTGACCTGGCAGAAGAGTGGCTTGGCGGTCACTTCGAGTCAGATGCAACGAGGCCTGTGGAAAGGAACGGCAGAGCTGTATCTCGAAGTATGATGCTTGACAGGCATGCTGGACGTTTGCTTAATTGGTCTGTGCCTGTGGGCTTTGGCCAATTAGCTTCCTCATTCTGCATGGCTAAGTGAGCATTTGTTCCGGAGAGTATAGTATGACGCATAAAACAAGAAAGAAGGACTTAATCATTTGTACTTGGTTTAAACAAGCACAAAAATGATCTGTTTTTGCATACTGTAAAGTCTAAGCCACCCACACATGTATAAAGCAGCTTATTGTTAAGCACATTACAGCTTCTTCACAGCAGATAATGGATGTTCTTTGCTCAAGGCTACAGCTGGATTCTTGAGTTACAATGAACTTAAGTAGCTTTCAGACTTTATGAATCTCTTCTTAATTCATATATGTTTTGTTATTAATCTTTGGTTTGATGTAAATTTATAATTTTGGTTAACTATCTGAATTAACATTGAGAACCGTGACAAAATATTAAAGGGGTCATATGACTGTCCTAAAGCTATTAGGTGAAAGGCAGTGTGAAATGCAAAGTGTTTACACGGTTTAAGGTTCAAAAACACAATATTTTCACATACTGTACATTAATCTTGCTTGCTTGATTTTTACATCTTCTTGAAAAATTAGGTGTGCTCTGTTTGGCCATCATCTTTGCGACTTTATGGAACAGCTTGTAACCCTACAAAGAGAAAGGAACACATACATTTGCACCATGCGACCCCTTTAATAATAAATAAATAAAAATCTAATAATAAATAAAAAACTGGTATTTTGTATCAAATTTGTATCAATTTGAGCAAAAAATGCAATTTGGTGCATTTCATTTAATGTTTTTTTTTTTATTGCCAGAATTTTTTGGTAGCTTGTAATGCAAATCATTGATATCTTTTCAGAATGATACATAAATGCTACATAAAATGTATATAAATATTTGTGCAAAATGCGACATAAAAAGCATATAAATGCCAGTTGTCACTCTATATCTCCCAATAATATGCCTTATGATATATAAATGTGTAGCTTTATGATCAAAGATCTATTTTGTTTTAATTGTGAGGAGCAAAACATATAACGCTATTTAATTCAAAGATAATTGAGAAATGGACAAATAAAATTGCTAAAAAAAAATCACAAAAGCTTAATGTATAATATTTGATACTCTGATTTTAACACAATTTTTCTATCTTTCTATCACGTTTCTGTCATAAAATAAGATAAGGATAATTAAATAAACCTACATTTCTTCAGTTTAGTTCATTTTGAAATATAACTAATATTAATATGAAAGGTACTCTCTTCATTAAGTGATTTTACAGCAAAAAGACCACGAGCTAAAGGGTAATATGTTTTTTAGAATTACACTGAATTATTTCCCTCCCAAAAAAGATGGAAGGGAAATAGATAATCATAGATCAATGATCTATGATTATCAGTCAGACAACAGAAGGCATGTATAGATTATGAGAATTGACGTTTCAGCAAAGTTGTGATCATGTTGATATTTTAGAGGCCTTAGAAATTTGAGTATTAGGCCTCATAGGCTAAAACCTGGAAGAAGCGTCTATAGGGTTAAACCTGGAAAAAAGAGGATTAAACCACAGGATTTTGAAATGTTTTGTGTAAATTCTTTAGTGTAAAGAATATTTAAGATCATAGACCGCTTAACATTAATTATTTTCTGAAACTAATCCACATTTGAATGTTTCTGTGACTACAGAAATCACATTGATATTTAATGAGGCAAGTTCTGATTGATTTATAATTCATCTGCTAACTTATTAATTAGTAGGCTTAAGTGACCTTAATAAAAAAACTCACAGTTGTAGTGGACAGTATTACATAATAAAATAGCCTGGTTAGGGCATTATTCTGAGGACAACTAACACAGGCGCTTCATTTAAATATAACATTTGAAAGTATTTGATGTGGTAACTGACAGAAGACAACCCTATTTTATAGAAATTACCTATGAAAAATCAGTTTTATGTCAAATCATACCTTCTGCATTTTTGGATCTCGATTGTTTATGATGCTTGTGCGAATTAATTATTAACACTACACTCTGTCTACATTTATGATGCTGTATGGAAAAGAGCAGTCTTTTGTGTTCCTTGAAGACAACAGGGTCTTAGATGTTTCGTGTGTTAACGGTGCAAATCCTTTCACATCAAGCAGAATCCTTGGGAATTCATCAACACTATTGATGCTGCTGTGTTCTTCATTTTGTAGAGTGACAATATCTCATCATGGAGCCTAATGCAGTTTGCTGTGTAATAATACCCTGGTGTCCCCAGAACAATATTGGCATGTGATTTTTCTTTTCCCCTTGACATTATTCAGTCTATTTTCCTCGTCAGATTGTCTCAGAATATGCACCAGTACTTGAAGCGCATGCTTGCTGCAAATAGCTTATACTCATCCTGTGGTCAATATTTTTCAGTAAGTGTAATAATAGTGGTTTTATATGGCTGTATGACTGATTCTGAGTGCATTATTGAGTCTTAATGGATTTTTTATAGAGATTTGATTTTCAGAGGAAATATTCAGGATATTATTGTGTAGACTGTCCCTTAAATATTTTAAGATATCTAAAGATTTCAGTACCAGCAAATTTTAATCTCCTTTATATTCTGGGGCATTTGCAGTAAAAACGTATTTTTGTCATTTCTTTGTTATGTGAACTGATATTTTGAAGCTTGTTACTTGAGGATAGTGCTGTGACAACAACATTTTAAATGTAAGCACTTGCATCTATGAATGATGATTTTACAGTATTGAGTCTGCAGTATCATTGCAACAAGATATATGTTTGCATATTACTAAAACATTCCCAACAATAGCCTAAAGAACGTATTTCAACGTTTTTATACAACATGATGGTGAATTTTATCTGCCATTTGAAAACTACACTATATATATATATATATACACACATCAGTGCTGTCAAATGATTAATCATAATTTCTCGCATCAAAAATAAACGTTTTTGTTGACATAATATATATGTGTTACGGTTGCCATGCTGGTTAAGGAGATCGCTGGAGACGTGGAGTAATATAATTGGCTCAGGAGTCCCGGGATGCCGTGGTAGGTCTGGGGCCTTAGGAGGTAATGGTGGGTTTGGAGTCTTAGGAGTCACAGGGGTCCAAGCCCAACCTTGTGATCCGTGGATTTCGGTGGAGAGTGAGCTGGCCCTTTTTTTTTTAGGTTTTAGTGAAGCAACACACGAGGAGAAACAGATATATCAAACTCGATGTAACATAATCAACGACTGACACTTGAACTAAGGAAACACAGACATTAAGTACAAAACATAATGAGGGGAGAACTCAAAACACCTGGGAAGGACAGCTGGGAACACACTAACTAATAATGACATTAAACAGGAATAACCAACGTCGAACAAGAGAAACAAAACTAAAACGGGAAGGCATGGAAAAAGTTAACAGACAGAACACATACCAATATGTGTGTGTGCTGTGTATATTTATTATGTATAAATACAAACACATGCATGTATATATTTAAGAACAATATTGTTAATTATTAAATAAAATGATATATAATATAAAATATACAAATATAAATACTTTATATAAATGTAAATTTTTTTTAAATATATACTGTATGTGTGTGTATTTATATATACATAATAAATATACACAGTAAACTTACATGTATTATGTAAACCAAAACTTTTATTTTGAATGCGTTGCGTTTGACAGCACTAATAACATAACACACTACATACAATAACATAACATACTTCTACAGACCTATCAGTAATTATTGTCTTATTGCACATAACAACTCTCAGTGCAAACATGGTTTTGTTGGAGTGGGACAAAGACCTCTCCATAAACAGATCAAAAGCAGACCTTTGAGTGTTGGAAGTCTATACCCACTTTAATTTCTTTCTAATTAAAGGCTTTTTAAAAGCCCTACAGATTCCTCTGTGCTGATCTCATGGGTTGAGGACAGGCAGTACTGTCCTTCTGAAAGCACTATTTGCACTCTCTTCATACATTGGGAGAACGAGCAAGGCCTTCTAATCTGACTCAGTATTTTGTGGTAATAAAGTTAAATGAAACAGTAGACCAGATTGTAAATTCCTATAAATTGTTGACATACACACCTATTCAGAATCAATTCAGGCTGTCCATCGTAATAGTCAACTAAACTAGACGAGAAGAAGCTTAAAAGGGTCATCAGATGCCCATTTTCCAAGTTGATATGGTTTTTTTAGGGTCTTAATGAAAGTCTATAACATACTTAATTCTAAGCCTGTCGGGCTTTATTCTGCAATAACAACCTTTTGGCTGTACTGTACATAATCCCTTACTAACAGGCAGGGTGAAATAAGCGTCACGCAAAGGAAGGGTTTGGAAAAATTAATTGTTAAACGAATCATTTGGGAGTCATTGAACAATTAAGGTAAAAATAAATGCATACTATAAGACAATAAAAGTATTTTTTTGATCTTGCGTGTATGTCAACCTGTAATCGGGGACTCCCGAAAACCAAAATATGAACCTTTTATTACCTATAATAGGGGCACTTTAAATGAATGACAACTAGTCGACTGAATAATCTTTAGTCTGGGGGAGCTCTATATTGGCAACCACCCAGAACACCTTAGCAACCCCATAACAATGACATGGCAACCACCAAGAGCATCCTAGTAACTACAGCATTGAAATGCTCTCACAGCCATCCAGAACACCCTAGCAACTACAGACTTATTTGAACCGGTATTTAATAGGTCATGTGAAAGATAGATACACTTTTTCCTGCGAGCAGCGTCCCTTTAATTAAAGTTACAGAGTAACCCAGATCATTATATATAAACAGCTGAACAGAACAGCCAGCCGGAACCTGATAAAGTCACAGACTGCATGTGCTCTGATGTGTCTGGCAAGAGACTAATAGTCTTCACAAGCTGTGGCGGCACCAGGCTCAAACTGGCACATAACACTAGGGAACACGCTAATGTAAGGTCAATCCGTAGCTCATGCTTGAAAATAAAAGAGTTCAGAGCTGTTTCTTAGTCACAGCATGTGATTGTTTTACGGCTTAAATTTCATTTAGTAGTGAATTTCAAAAACCTTAATGATTGCCACTGTCTTTCCATCCCAGTGCAGTGACTCTTGATCAAATGTATTATTTGAGAGCGAGGAAACATTGGGTGCTCAGACACCCATGACTTCAGTGAGTGGGAGGGGAATTCCAGAGAGTGAAAGCCAGTGCCAACCTGAGCTCATTGTAGGCTGATCTGAGGTCACCTTTTGTCTCTCTGATAATGAAATGGTTCAGGGAATTTCACTTTTCTAGAATAACATTATTCTTACCAGGGCTGTGACCACCACAGACATTGAGGGATAATGAGAAATAGTACTACGTGATGTTCTGCTGCTCTGTTGTACTACATTCTTTTTGGTTTTAGGATAACAAAATGTTTTCAAAAATAAATTCTATAATAGGTATAATTTGCATAATTCACAACTAAATATAACAATGCAAGAAACAATGAAGGAATAGTTGACCCAAAAAAGAAATGTTGTTTTGAAATATATCATTACATCACTACTCATCAATGGATCCTTTGCAGTGAATGGGTGCCGTCAGAATAGCACAATAAAGGCCTCGATATACTTCAAATGAAATCGATGAATGAACTGAAATGATGTCATTCCGAACAATATCAGACCAAAATGAAGTATGTTTTGAGTTCATTTTGTCCATTTAAAGTGGCTGACCAAAACAAACTTTTTGGGGAGTTTGTATTAGCTCCTAAACACCTTTGAGCTACTATTGGTCTGAGGCGGCTACGCAGTCGGTGGGTGTGTTCTGAAACTCCACCTTCTTTGACGCGTTTATTTTTTTTCCCGGTTCGTTTGTCAGTCAACCGAGATCAGGGAAGAGAGTAACATCTTCAAGTCACTATATCTGAGCTGCCACAGATATATAGTCACACCTGTAACAATCACTCGCAGAGAGTCTTAATATTACACCATACTGCTGCCGTCGTCGTTTCTCGTCTCGTTTCAAGTCAAGTGAAGTCAAGTCATTTTTATTTATATAGCTCTTTATACAGATTGTAGCAAAGCACTGAACATTATCAAATAGAAGAATAGAGTGATTGTGATGTATAATGACGAGGTTGAACTTTATCTATCAAACGCAGAGACGGTCTCTGTAGTCAAGACGACGATAATCACTGAAAATCAGGTGTCCCCAAAAAAGTGAAAAAAGTGAATTTAAAAAGGTACACAATAAATAAATACATTTTATGTGCACGTCATTAAATGAGCTGCTGATCCCTGCCCATTTTACAGAATAGTTTTTCAAATCATGTGTTTTAATCCAATTGAGTTTGATCTTCTGATATACAGTTTTCTAAGCACACACATCCAAAGCCCACGTGCACAGAAAGCTCTCATTCAAGTCTTATTGCACTTGAACAGTCAAATACACAATTAAAGAAACAAAAACCTCATGAGTTACAAAAACAGTCAGTTATGTCTGTGAAGTTAAATGAAATTGGATGTTTATATTAGATCTATGTGGCAGCAGTGTAATATACAGTAAATAAATCAATAAATCCACTGCTCTCTTTTCTCCTCTGAGATTGGGACTTTTGCAAAAGCACAAGTGCTGTGGGTGGAAACGTGCAGATTAAAGGGTGGTAATGTTATAAAATCCCCTTTCTGTTACGGTGGGAGAGAAATCAGAGTGGTTAATTTTTCAGAAGCTTGCAGAGACAGGCATACCAGCAAAATTAGTGAGTTGTTCTTCTTAACATTTTCTGGGTTGGTAAACACAGGAAAAGTCAAGATTTTCACAATATGTCACCTATTAAGCATTGCTTTTGGCCAGAATATCAGTCCATAATCCATAATTATGCTTCCTCTAGTAAAAAAAAAGTTAATGCCTGTTTTTTTATTATGAATTTCATATTTTATTCATATTTTACTCCTATTTTATACTCCTAGTAAGTAACAGTTTGCGAACACATTCACAAGAATGGAGCCATGTGCTAATTCATTTTATTCACTAATTCATTGACTGGAGCTGTGTATATTATTTGAGATTATTGTGATGTTTTAATTAGCTGTATTTATTCATTTTTGTTTGAACTTGGAGCAGTTTACGGCATGTTAGGTAAACAATTATAAGTAAATGTGTGCATGTGTTCATTTACACCATTCAAATAATATTGATTACAATTAATTATAATTCTTTTAATGTTTTTCTTTTCTTCCCCACAATGTTTGAGACATGGTTGTGACCTTATAGACTTAACTAATTATATTAGAATTAACATGGCTGACAAAACTGTGCTGTACTGTACAAGGCTTTAATGAATTAAAATGCTTTTTGGCAATTTGCATTCAGAATCCACAGTTGGGCATGACACTTCTGGCCTAGAGCCATAGGATTTAAGCATTTTAAAGTTGGATGTATAAATGAATATTTGTGAGGCTTTGAAAATTAGATTTGTGCTGAAACCCCTGAGTGACTGGATGTGCTCTGAGGATATATTGAGGCAGTCTTCCACTGATGCATTTTATCGCCTCCGATCCGGCTTAGCCACTGTGGCTCATTCAGACACAATCAAACCCTCCACATATCTGCAATGCCATTGAAATGAAACTGATTCTGAGGGACACGGCTGGAGAAATGACCCTTGGTTTTTTATGGGAAGAGAGGGTGGATGGGACGATGTCTGTACGCAGACTTATTACTCACCTAATGGACAAAACAGCAGTGGCACTGGTAGTTAAAAGCCTTCATGCTTTGCTTTAAAGCTGAGGTGTTTTGGGATTGGTTACATGCAGAAGTTTAATACTTAGCAGGCATTAACAAGTACCATTTACAGTTATATAATGTGCAGTTTAAAAATGATCAAAGGTTTTTTCTTAAGCAGGGGACTTAAACTTAGTTCCTGGAGGGCCGGAGCCCTACAGAGTTTAGTTGCAACCCTGCTCCAAAACTCATACTATGAAGTTTTCAATTAAGCCTGAAGGACTTAGTTGGATCAGGTGTGTTTAATTACGGTTGCATCTACACTGTGCAAGACTCCGGCCCTCCAGGAGTTTGACACCCCTTTTCTAAAGTCTTACACTAACACATTTGACTTAAAACTTGATTTAACCTAATATAAAAGTAATTCTTTGTGAATTTAGTGCATAAAGGCAGTGCTCTACACTTTTGGTCAAAAGTTTTTTTTATGTTTTTGAAAAAAGGCTTGTATGCCCGTTTTACCAAAGCTGCATTTATTTGATGAAAAAAACATCAAATCGTTTGTTACAAATTGACAGTAAAGTGAGTCAGAGATTGATGAGCCTAGCCAGGCTGACAGCTGGTACAGCTGACAATGATGGACAGAATACTTATTGTTTGAGACAGAAGGCATGTTTTTTTTTAGACTATCAGCATAAAACCAGGTTCTTTTGATGATGGATCACCTATATAAAGGGGTCGATGAATGCAAATGATGCTCTCACAGAGATTGCGTTGTTAATGATAATGGGCCTAGAACAGACACTTGTGGCACACCGGCCTTTATCTGTGCTAATTTTTACAACAATATTTAAAATATTTGCGTCTCACTAAATGAGGACATAAATACAGTAGGCTGCATGACTAACGTCTCCAGAATTGCTCCGAGCGTTACTTAAAGAGCATTTGAACATTTCATTTGAGTAAATCTATCGTCATATCATGTACACACAGAACTGTAAAGGTTTGCGTTTTTGCCATAGATAAACACACAGAATTTAAAAGAGTACTCTCTGTTTCTCATTCATTTTTGTTTGTAGGTATGGTATATTTATATTATATTCTGTCATCTGCCTCCAAAATGTTTGTACTTAGCAGCAAGAAACCTATTCGCTGTCAACAATGACGTTACTAAGAAACCAGTAATGAGAACACCCACTAGCGACCTCGTCGCCAGCCTCTAGCGACATGCGCTGCTTGAGTGAATGGGGCATAAGGCTATTGTAAGAATAAATAATAATGCACTAGTGTAAAGGTAGAATAACAGACGTGTAAACTGAAAACTAATTTGCACTAATTCATTGTGTTGGATATATTTTTTTCGTGCAGTGGATCAGGAGATGTGGTTTTGAGTCTGTTTAAATGTCAACAAGCTAAAAAAAAAAGCTTTTTGAGATAATGTCATTTTGGTAAAACTGATTTCATCAAATTAGTATCGAAAAAGTTATCAGTATCAACATTTTTGAACGATACCCAGCCCTACCCTTAATACTTCTTTTGTGGCTCGTATAGTGAAAAACATGAGAAGTTATGCATTTTGCCTTAAAAAAGTTATTTTTTGAAAATCAGTGCCTGAAGAAAAAGAAAAAAAAATATTAGTTCATAAATTGTATCACTTTGACAGTATCATATTTGGCATAGTAGGCTATATTACTAATAACAAACAAGTCCTGGAGCCGCCACTGGATGTGTGTAATAGACAAAGACACTAGTCTGGTGTAGGGGACTGTGCATGAAAACGGTTCGGGTTAGGTTTTTGAATCGTTAAGAATTATTACTGTCGAGTGATACCGATATTTTTTATGTTTTCATTTTGGTTTCAGAGAGCTGATGCCAGGAACTTTTTACAGTTGTCGTGTTTCTATTCTCAGGGCCTGACTAGCAGCTGTCATGTTTATTCAATTACTGATTCATCCAGTTAACAGTCACTTTACATGATGTGGACATACTGTACATCCCCCACATAACCTGTGGGCACAGTTTAAACACTTACATGATCACATTGTGCAATACTTTCATGTGTATTCTGTCTCGTTGTGTTGTTTTAACTTTATCTCGGCCTTAACACTGAAAATATGCTTTCTTCATCCTTGAAGCTCATTAAAACTACCATACCAATTTTTATTCCAACCTAACTAATGATGTAGCTCGTTTTCGTTGTTTTTGTACTGTAGCTGCATCTTTATCTTGACATTTGGCAATGAACCATAAAGTATCACTGCTTTTTCATATTCTACACTGTGAGATGTGTGGATAAAGGCTGAAATGCACTACACAACTTTTCAGATCGGAATTTAAAATGCTACTGTGTTTTAAGACACAGGCCATGTTGCACTACAAACAATCCTTATCTGTCTGTTGGAGTAAATGAGCTATACATGTTCTCCATTTAATTTACGAAACAAACCATGTTAAACTCAACTGAATGTTCTAAGAATTTCTCCATTTTTTCTTTCTTCCTTCTTGACTTTTTTCTTTTTGAATGTAATTGTCTTCCCTTCTCATTTCTAATTCCTAGCAGGGTTTACTCTAATGTTTCTAAAGCAGGTAAATCCACTATTTATTCAAAATGAATATCACTTTGAAATATTACAGTCTGAAATATTATTTTTAATGTTAAGTCAGCATAGTATAGACATAGTACATAGACCTATAGACATAGTACAGCAGGATTATTTAATATGTCTCTATTATTGTTGTGGATATAACTGCGCTTTTGGGCTAATTCATGGTAATTCATTGGTTAATGCTTTTGCACTTTTCAATTTCCTTTCAATGATTGATGGTTGATGGAATAATATTACCTCCTTGTACCCAGTTCTTGACAGTAATTATTATTGCATTAATAGATTCACTGATTGTTTAAAGTGTAACAGAGGATAAACCCATAATGCATGCAAAGCATCAGGTGCATACAAATACAATGCAATACAAATGACAATGTGTGTGTGTTTTAAAGTGTCAGACATGTTTTATATGCGCTGACTGGATGAAATCGTAGTCTGCATAAAAGCCTGCATATATGTACTCAGCCTTGGTGGTCCAAACCCATGTGGTTTACTTTCTTAGAGTGCAAAAGGAGACGTACTGGTCATTCCTTCCCATGGAATTGAAATGAAAGGGGAATTAAGCTTTCCAAACAGGTGCAACAGAACCCACGAAATCATCAAAAGATTTGTGCATTGTTTTTAGTAAGTCTGTTTGTTTTCGGTGTGCGAGAGACTGACAGAAATGTAGGTTATTATTCATTAAAAGTCTAATTTTGAACCTCTATGAGCACTAAACAAATCTAATTGCAGAGGCATGATGGGGGAAGAAGAGAAAGTTACCAGCGAATAACATCCTTAAGTTTTGTCCGCCCCTCACCCAAAGGCTTCAGAAGACACAAACCATAGGGACCACGTTTAGGATTTTTAGAGGCTTTAAAGCTGTAGTCCCCATTCATAGTAAGTTCACGGAGAACATAAAGATACATAAATATTGACGGAATATATTTATATTCTTGATGAAGTTGACAGAATGCATTGGGCTGATTGTGATTGCGCTGCTGCCCCCTTCAGTATAGCCCATAACACTACACACATGACAGGAGGCCATATGGAGCATTTGCATCACTTCTTGATTTGTTGACTTAATGAAGGTTTGTGTGTGTGTGTGTGTGTGTGTGTGTGTGATTTGTTGCTCTTGTTAACCTGTAGGTGAAGGAGGCCATGCAGAGAATCCATGACAGAGGAAACATAGGAAAGCTGATTTTGGACGTGGAAAAGTCTCCGACGCCTTTGGTGAGTGAGTCATCCTAAAACCTGCCTTTGAATTTAGAACCGTGTTCTTAGGAGAGCAAAACATTATATTCAAAGCATTATAATTATCATGTCAGCCATCGGTGCTGCCCTTTCATTTTTTTATTTTTTTTTAATGTCTTGCATTGTTCAGTTTTCTAACATCATTATTTTTTTAGATTTAGTGTATCCAAATCTGTTTGAGAAAAAAAGGGATCTTTTATGAACACAGCACAAAGGCACATCTGAATAATACACCTGTTTACTTAATGAAGGAACAAAAATGGTAGTATGACAGTGATCCAATCGTCGGGCGACATCACCTCAGCAGTTTCCATGGAGACTGCGCCTTATGACACTGTTCTCAGAGAAGATGTTCTGTGGAAATTGTGCCCTACAACAATATGCTTTCATGAAATCTACCTTTAGCATCTTCACTTCAACCAGGGAAGTCCTCAAAGGAGCAACCGAAGAAGAACATCTGACCAAATTGTTTTCTATTTTCTTGTTGTTTTTTATTTTATTGTTTATATTTTGATCTTGTAGCTTAGAAGCCTTTATCTACTGTGTCTTAGATGTTTCTCCTCAAAGGAGTAAGGTGTTTGAAGGATCAGCTAATAATGTCAAAACTGTGGCTCATAGCTCAGGACCTTATGAATCTTATGAAAGATTCATATCCCAAATATGAATCTGAATATGAATATTATGAGTCCCAAACAACAGGTTGACATGCATGCAAGGTCGAAAAACACTTTCATTTTCTTATAATATGCCTTTATTTTTGTACTTATTTGTACTTATTATTAAACAATTCATTTTGGTAAATTTGTAAAGAATGAATTAGAATTTTCATTCGGTCCAATGAGAAAATCAAGTTTTCCCAGGTCTGCGCAGGCAACAATGGGCAGGCAGTATGCTAGTGATTTATTCTGACATCAATTGAAACAACTTAGGACTCATTTTAAAATGACCTTTGAGACAGATTTAGAGACAAATGTTTCTTTTGAGAGACAATAACTTTATACATGGTGCACTTTCAGAGTTAACGCTTTCATTCACTTAGAGCTGTGTTACACACTGCATGAAAGATCTTTTTTTTAAATCTAAAATAGCACCTTAAGTGATAGTTTCAAATGTTGTATTCTGTCATAATTTACCCATCATTTATGTTCATCCTTCTGTCGAACACTATTTTGAAGAACACTGTCTAAACAACATCAGGTTCTTTTAGTATAATTAAGATTTTATTTAAAGTTTTATTAACAGTTTGAATTAGTTTTTAGTTATGTATTTTTTTAGATAAAGTTTTTGTAGTTTTTGTGTAGTTTGTCATTTTTATTATTATTTTAGATATGCCTTTATATCGGTATCTTTTTAAAAAAATGCATATTTAATTTTAGTTATTTATTTTTTATTTGTTTTTAGTTTTGTTAATTTTCTTGTTTGCTAAATAAAAACATCAAATATTTGATTGGTGACTATATTTTTAAAATAATAATTTTTATTTTTTATTTTTTTTAGATTAAGATACAGGTAACTGTAATAACCTTACACCACATAACACCGTATTTTTCATTTTAATGCTTGTATACATTTAAATTATTATTTATATAGTTATATATAATTAGCTTAAAACCTTAAACATCATTAGACTGCATTTACTTTCATTTTATGGAAAAATAATAATACTTTTATTATTAGTAGTACTAGTATTTTGTAAAACACTTTAGAAAATAACTCATAAAAGCCCTATACAATACAATAATATATATATATATATATATATATATATATATATAATATATTATTCTAATTAATTTATTTTAATTGTAA
>JAUYWG010000040.1:25303815-25315914 GCA_034779775.1 Enteromius afrohamiltoni
TTCTAATTAATTTATTTTAATTGTAAGAAAGAACATCATACAGTTTGGAACATATAGCTATAGTTGTTAGTTATGTCTTTCTCTCACTTTTTTCTGTGTTTAAAAGATATTTATATATCTTCTAGTTATAATATGTGTATAGAATTTGAGGTGTATTTGAGTGTAAAATTTTTTAGTTCAATCCGATACCAGCAATCCTAACAGTTGTTGAGATCTCTGAAAAGCTGGAGGATATGCATGCCTGAGAGAGTTCCTGCACCTTAAATCATCTGTCAGTCTGTGTGAAAACACAATGATCTTTGGTTTGTCTTTCAGATGGCCAATGACAGCACAGAGACCAGTGAGGCAGGCGAGGAGGAAGAGGAGCAAGAGGGAGACAATGACAACAAAGAGCGAATGCCTTTCATTCAGTGAAGCCAGACTCATCCAGAGACTATCATGAACCTGAGCTCCGTGTCATTGTGAAACATATGTGTGTGTGTGTGTGTGTTTGGTCTGTTGTTTGTGTGTATCTTTGCCAGATTTGGACAATGCAGTCAAAAATACTCCAAAACACTAAGTGTGTTGTTAAATGTTGGACTGAAGTGCCATTCTTAGTGCGGTGTTGAATTGTCGCAGTGTTTTAGACCAAAACGTTACTGTAGGATTGCTTTTTAGTGAAAGCCTTGTTTTGTTTGGGCCTGTTAGTCAGTGGATTGACAGATGACTGAAGTCAATGTCCAAAATTAATACTTGCCAAGAGACAAATGGAAGTCAGAATTGGTTTTGGCAAGTAAATTAAACGCAGCAGTGGCCAGTAACTTTTTAAGAAACTGCAATTTAATACACGGTGTAGGTCCAATATAAGTCTTCAGAAGTCTTCTTTTAATGACTTTTACCTCAGTGGGCAATTTACCATATAATGTTTATCAAGGACATTTTTGTTTGTTTCTCCAGAATCAATACAATTCCTCATAATAAATACAAATTCTGTCATTTATTCATCCTCATGTCATTCCAAACCTGTGTGACTTTTTCTTTTGCTGTTTTTTTTCTTTCTTTTTTTTTTATTGTTGCTATGGATGTCTGATTTAAATGCCAGACACATCTGTTGTTGTTTATATGGTTGAGCATCTGTATTTTATTTTTATTTTGAAGTATGCTGGTAACCATTGACTTCTGTTGTACAGACAATACTCAAAGTATCTTCTTTCGTCTTCCACGGAAGAAAGAAAGTCATACATGTTTGGAATTGCATGACACTGGATTTTTACTAAAGCATGTTTATTCAATAGAAATAACACTATAAATGATCTCAATTCATTATGCAGGTGTGGCAGATTAATTTTAGACACCGTTGCACTGGTTCTGATTTTCTGCATTTGTGCGTGATATGCTTCCTTAGTATCTGTGTTACTCTTGATACATCTCAGATCAAATGAATTAAGTCTTTAGAAAGACATTGTCCTCATCAGCTACTAAATGTAATATATCTATACAGTATTATGCATGTTCCTTAACGAGAGAGCTCACCTCAAAATTAAAATTCTGTCGTCATTTACTCACCCTCATGTCATTCCAGAACTGGATGACTTTCTTTCTTCTATAGAACAGAAATGGAGATATTTCACTGATTGTTCATGCTGCTCTTTTCCATACTGTGGCCCAGGGGGTGAGTACACAATGACACAGATATTTTTGTTTGGGATGAGCTGTCTCAGTAAATGTTCTGATGTCAAGGTCAAAGCCAAGCATCGTCTTTTGTTTTATTTCAAACTAGTAACCAACAACAACAAAAAAATACAAAAATAATTCTTAGTGCCTTTTGTCACATATCTGCACTGAGGACCGGAAGGCTTGTCAGTGTTTGTTTTTCTTTTTGTATTTCGTGGAGAATAGACACTTTAATGTTGAGTATGTTGAATGACTTTAAATCTTTTCTGGCTTACATATACCTCAGAAATTAAAATTGTGGTTGTGTTCTCAAGTTGTAATAATTGTGCGTATATGTGAAGGTATGCTATGTTTCATCTCCTCTTAAATTATTAATTAGCTGGCTTTATAGAAAAGATATATAAAAACAACCAGGCTGGTAGTAATTGATCATGGCTTTTGCTCATCATTGTTCTTCTTTTTTTGAGTTGTTTCCTTACATTAAAGGAATAGTTCCCCCAAAAAATGACAATTTGCTTATAACTTCCAAGATTTAGAGGAGTTTATTTCTTAATCAGAACAGATTCTGAGAAATGTAGCATTACATCACTTGCTCTCCAATGGATGCCCTGCAGTGAATGGGTGCCGTCAAAATGAGAGTTCAAACAGCTATTAAAAACATCACAATAATAAACAAGTAATCCACACCCCTCCAGTCCATCAGTTAACATCTTATGAAGTGAAAAGCCCCGATTAGCTGTTAGTATTATGATTCTGGCAGCACCTGTTGACCGCAGAGCATCCTTGTGATGTAATGCTAAATTTTCCCAAATCTGTTTTAATGGAGAATCAAACTCGTCTACATCTTGGATGAACTGAAGGAGAGTACATTTTCAGAAAAGTTTAGTTTCTGAGTGAAGCAAGACTGGAATGACTTCCAAAACTGACCGAAAATAATGACTTTAAACCCATGGTCCTTCTAATTATTCCCACAAATTAAGTGTGTTTTGCTTGTTTCTTTATTGTACATTATATTAAAGGCACACATATTTGACAGTATCTTTCACATTTTCCTGTTTATTTTGGGTTATTGTATTCTTTGAAGACTTGCCTTAAGCGTTATTTCTCACATGGGTCCCAGCTCAAGACACACAAAAGCATATTGTTGCCGTGTAGTTTTAGTTTGTAGAGGTGCTTTTATGTTGTGGCAGACTGCAAACACATGAAATCTGAATAAAACGTTGTGCAGAGCATTTCTGGGGAGTGTTATTTGGTCTTGATCTCATTAAAATGCTGTTCCACACATCAACCTCATAACATTTCATACGGCTCCTGTCTGATATTTTGCAGAAGAACTGGGAACACTGATTGAAACAATGACAGACACAAATGCTAACCCTAGATGTTACTCACAAATGGCACTGAGGAAATTAGCAAAGCATCACTTTGCCTTTTTCGTTTAGAAATATTCTGGTCAGTGGCCTTTTCAAGGTTTATTATTTAAAAATCTGAAAAATGGCTGTGATAAGTGGGTTTGACCTTTTCCTTGGATTTCTGACTGTCACTGCAGTAACGAAAATACCTGCCAGAATAATAACATGTTTTACTAAAACCAAATGTTGTATCTGTAATATTATTTGATGAACCTCAGCCTCAACTATAAACAGATGCATTTTTATTAGATAACATAAACGAAGAAAAATAAATGTTGTACCTAAAGGGTTAGTTCACCCAAAAATTCTGTCATTAATTACTCACACTCTTGTCGTTTCAAACCCGTAAGACCCTCGTTCATCTTTGGAACACAAATGAAGATATTTTTGATGAAATCAGAGAGCTATCAGACGCTCCATAGACAGAAGTACAACTTGGTGAAATAGTCTTTGGGACATCAGTGTTCAAATTCAGTTTTGAGAAGCTAGGAGAACACTTTTTTTACGCAAAGAATATAAGATTACTTACTCAACCATTAATTTTAGAGAGTATCACCATGCATTCGTACACCTTCCACTATGTGTGCGTACTTCCTGGTGCATGAATGACTTGTGCGTAAACTGATAAAAATAAGTTAAAGCTTGCATATGTGATGCATTGTGTTACCTAATATTTAAGTGATCATTGACTGAAAATGTTTAAATCCTCTAGCATGAACTGAGAGTTCATAAAATCTTCTGATAAAAAGTTTGTGTCCATTCTGCAGCTTGAAAGCTTCCATCCCTATTTTTATTTTTCGTAATTTCATGGAAAATGAATGCAGTACATTGAAAATGTTAATATGAAATAATATGAAAATGTTTTATAATGTGGAACATATAAATGTATCTGTCAAAATCTTTTTGTTTTGAAAATGAGAAGTAGTCTGGATGATCTGCAGGGCACATGTCATGTGTTTCAAAGACACGCAGTAAAAGATATTCCCTCTGGGCTGTTTGCACTTTTTTGCACTCTCCACTCCCTTCATCTCACAGCATCACGCTCTAAAATTAGCTGAGAACGCTGAGCTCTGAACTAGACTTCCTTCTCTGATCAACAGCCCCTCTGTCTCCAACTCCAACTAAAATCAATGTGCAGCTATTCATATCCTCAAGAGGTGTTTATGAACAAGTTATGCAACCAATTTTTTAAATACTTGGTGTAATTGATCTTTATGATTCAAAATCTTTAATTCTGATTAAATTAAACAAAATATTATTGTTCTTATTCAAATTTCTGGTTAAAACAAATGAAATTCTTAGATAAAATTTTACATTTAATACATATTTTACAGTCTAAATCAACAAAATGAAAAAAGTTATTTGAGATATTTAGGTAAATTTAATTACATTTTCATGTATTTAATCAACATGTAAAACAAATGAGGTAAAATAATTTAGTTTGACCTAATCAACAGTTATGATTAACTAAATCAAATTGAAAAAAATGTATTTGAAATATTTTGCATGGAATAAATTATTAAATTAAATCATATTATAATGCTTTAATTAAATTATTAATACATTTAAATAATTTGTAAATTGTAAATTTGTAAAAAAAACTTTTTTAAACAATTTTAATTTGGAATGTTTCAGATGGAGTAATTGTGTTGAAGAGTCAGAAGCGTTTGGATCCATTTGCAGCAAACTTTAATCAAAGTCGACAAGCGGGGTCAGAGACAGAGTAACAGGGCAAATGCAGACATAACAGAATCGTGAAGGACACCAGGCAGCGAACAATCAGAATCGTATCCAGGCAGAGGTAATCGAGGCAGGCAGCAAACAATCGAAAGTCAAAAAACTGCAGCTACGAAAAACACAACGAGTGAAGAAGAATGCTATATGTAAATATAATCAAATGTAATCATTTTGAATGAATTTAAATTTTTGAAGTCCATTTTTTTTTCTGTGGATTATTCAAACTCTACATATATATTTTTGTCATATTTTGTCAGAACAAACTGGTCAAAAGCAAGACATGTATTTACAAAGGACTGAAAAACTGAAATATAATTTAATTAAGTTGACTTTTTAAAATCTGTGCCACACATTAGGTGTGGTAGTGAATGAATTTTCTTGTCGGCTTATGAATGGGTAAAGTTCCAAATGAATTTCATGTTCTTCCCAAGTAAATATTTATGAATGGCTAGAAACAGGGGAATGGTTGTTGTGACTACACTGAAGGCATTTCAATTCCCTTTAGGTACACAAAAACACTGAATGTCCAGCCAATAGCCTGAGAGTAAAGAAGGGAGAAAACTGTAAGATTTTTCCACTTTCTCTCAGTGATTTGCACAGCTCGTCTGTGACCATGGCACAGTTTCGGCTTCTGCTGTTAGTGATCTGCTTTAGCATTCTCCATCCATCTAGCTCCAAAAAAGCCATTCCAGCTAAACAGAGAGGTAACTTTTATGCCAGGAATGTGTGTTTTTCGTCAGCTGCAACAAATACTTCATATTCAATCAAGCTTTTGTAATGTATTGAATGGTGTTGATTTGATCCGTGTTGATTGGTGTGTCGTTCTTCTGTTGGGATACAGTGACAGAAGATGAGGACATGAGGACACAAATTGACAAGCTGTGGCAGGAAGTCAATTCTCTGAAAGAGATGCAGGCGCTGCAAACAGGTAAACAGTTCATGACTGATTTCAAAAGCATGCTAATCTTGCAGATCATTGTTTAATTTTGCAGTGCATTTTGTTAACAAATTAAAGTTGACATCAAAAATGAAGTGTGCTTAATTGTAATCTTGCACATAATATATGGAATAAAACTTACAGAGATCACTTCCATAAAATGTTATATATATATATATATATATATATATATATATATATATATATATTTGCTTTATAGAAGTATGCTTATTAGTTAATTGTATAAAGCACAAGCATTACTTGATTATAATTTAACTGCAGTGTTATTTGATGTTTCAGTGAAAGTTAATATATTTGAAATGTACTTTGTTGCTATACATTTTAAATACATGACATACAAGTTTAAATAGAAATCACAGAGGTATATTTTAAACACTTTACAGTACATTCAGCATGACATGTTAGCAAAATATAAAAGACAATAGAAATAATCATGAAATTACATATAAAGGTGTACAGTGTGTCAAAAAGCACTATAAAGTTTCAGTGTGTCAAAAAGCACTATAAACTATGCACTATAAAGCATTTAAGATAAAAATCAATAATTACTTTTAAATAATTTCCAAAAACAGTTCACAAGTATAGTTCTTTAAAGTATATTGTCAACAACATTGTCTCGGTTACCTATTGTAAATCGTTATGTCATGACGACAGACTGGGGTCATTACTTGGGAGCCCTGATTCGCTCTCATAAAGAAAAAACGCCAATCAGAATTGGCTAGTGGAATTTGCATGCTGAGCCACTCCCCGCAGAGCAGGTATAAATAGGGCAGCAGGTGCATCCATTCATCAGATTTTGCTTCGGAGCCGAGAGCTGTTTAGATGCAGTTCTCTTCTGTCCCAGTGCTACAGAGAGAGAAACGAGGAAGCGGGAGCTGTTCAGTGTGGCGAGACAATGCGATCAGTGGAGTCCCTGTGCAGATCCAGCGACTCTCCTGGGCATTTCACAAGAGCGGGTATAAATAGGGCAGCAGGTGCCTCCACTCATCAGATGTTGCTGAGGAGCCGAGAGCCAGGTCCCTGGGCCCCCAGCGATGGGTCGAGGCTGTGGCAAGGGGACATAACATATCCGTTGCCTCCATCACCTACAGAGACGTTCCCTGTCTGTCAGTCACTATGACGTTATGTTGTGACGACAGACTGGGGTCCATATGGAAAGCGCCAAAGCCAAGAGCCCCGTCACAACCAACAGTACTGCAGTTTGTACTGGACAGGCGTTTGCATGCCGACAACTGCTGCACAACACATACGAATATGTCTCAGGGTCTGGTTCCACCCACAGGGGGAAAGCACAAGTCCACAGAGACGGGCCGAGGGAAGACAGGAGTTTACCACCTGGGAAACTTTCTCGTGGAATCACCTTCGCAAGAGATTACCCGTGGGGAATCATACAAGCGGCCACCTATCCCAGTACAGGAGCTAACCTTCCAGGCAATGCAATCACCTGATACTGGGCCTAGTGTCAGACTGCTCTGCCAAGTCTGATTGCCGTTGGTGCTTGAAGGATGCTCGACCAGGGTCCGCAAAAGGAGACACGATTTGGAGAGTACAGGCATCCCCGGTAATGGAGGATGCTACACCCCTTGTGGAGTGAGCTCTCACACCCAGGGGACACGGCTTGTCTTGGGCTTGCTACGCCAAGACGATGGCATCCACTATCCAGTGGGCCAACCTCTGCTTGGAGACAGCCTTTCCTTTCTGCTGACCTCCGTAACAGATAAAGAGCTGCTCAGAGCCTCTGAAGCTCTGGGTGTGGTCCACGTACAAGCGCAAGGCTCTGACGGGACACAGCAACGCCAAGGGCAGTGCTTGCAGGTTCACCACCTGGTCCCTGAAGGGTGTGATGGGAACCTTTGGCACATATTCAGGCCAGGGTTTCAAATGCACTGCCACAACTTTGATATGCCAAAGCAGCTGGGGCCCTGTCCACTGTCCAGTGGGGCCAGCCACACTGGAGGCATCTGTCGTGATGACAGTGTGCCGGGACACCTGGCCTGCCAGAACACAGGGTCTTTCCAGGGACTGAATGTGCGACAACACTCCGGGGTGATAACCACTTAGTCCGTGCAATAACCGCGGCGCCATGCCCATCTCGGGACCCGGAAGATCAGCCAGTACTGTAGTGGTCTCATATGGAGTAATCCCAGCGGCGTTACAGCGGCTGCGGATGCCATATGACCCAGGAGCCTCTGAAAGTGTTTCAGTGGCACCACTCTCCTGCCTTCGAGGGAACTCAGGCAGACCAGCACTGACTGAGCACGTTCCTCAGGCGTGCTGTCACAGAGTCTAACTCCACACCGAGAAAAGAGATTCTCTGTACTGGAGAGAGTTTGCTCTTTTCCCAGTTGACCTGAAGCCCCAACCGGCTGAGGTGCTGAAGCACCAGCTCCCTGTGATCACACAACTCTTCTTGCGAATGGCCCATGATGAGCCAGTCGTCGAGGTAGTTGAGGATCTGGATGCCCACTTCCCTTAACGGGCCAAGGGCGCCCTCCACAGTCTTCGTAAAGACTCGGCCTCGGCAACAAGCAGACCAAGACTGTCACAGCTCTACCGGGACCAGGTGGGAGGCAAGGGTGAAACCTCCAGCCCGATGCTCTCGGCTGCCTGGGCACCAGATCAAAACCCATCCCCCGATGCTGTGATCACAGTGAGCACATGAATCCTGCTGGATCCCCAGACACTGAAGACAGCGCTCATGGCTGTAGTTACCGGAAAGATGGTGACCACACCCAAGAGGACACGGTTGTCTCGCCACACCGAACAGCTCCCGCTTCCTCATTTCTCTTTCTGTAGCACTGGGAGAGGAGAGAACTGCATCTAAACAGCTCTCGGCTCCGAAGCAAAATCTGATGAGTTGATGCACCTACTGCCCTATTAATACTTGCTCTGCGGCGAGTGGCTCAGCATGCAAATTCCACTAGCCAATTCTGATTGGCGTTTTCTCTTTATCAGAGCGAATCAGGGCTCCCAAGTAATGACCCTAGTCTGTCGTCATGACATAACGTCATAGTGACTGACAGACAGGGAACTAATAGTACTACTACTAATGCTAATAATAATAATAATAATAATAATAATAAATAAAATTATTACAGTTTTATTACTTTTATTGTTATTCCTGTAAAGTTGGAGTGTATGGTATCTTTCAAAGTGTGATTTAAGAAGATTTATTTATTAATTTTTTTAAGACAAAGTGGGGACCATAACAAAAGTAGTAATAATAACTATTTGGGGGAAACTATCTGGCTGTTCTTACAATAAGACTGATTGAACATTTCAAAACTTTTCAGGCTATCCGAGTCTTGTCATAGCACTTGCAAATTATTGCTCTTTTGTTGGTTTTGAGTGCTTCTTTTGTCATAATTTGTAAGTTAATATAAATGTAAATGTAAATATAACAGTAAAATAAACGCATAATTAGATGGACGCATAAAGTACATTGGCAGTAAAGACATTTCTAATACAACAATATTACACAAGATATTAATTCAAATAAAAGCAGTTTTTTCATTTGTCAAATATTCCTGAAAACAAAATGTATCATGCATAAATGTTTTCAGTCCAACTGTTTTCACCTGAAATGTTTCAAATCAGCATATTATTATGATTTCTGAAGAATGACACTGAAGACTGGAGTAATGATGCTGAAAATGTAGCTTCAAAAGAATAAATTCCATTTTAAAGTATTTCCAAATTGAAAACTGTATAATAAAATAATAAATCAACCTTCTAACCAAGGTGAGTGCAATTGACCTTTTTTACAACTTTTAAAAGATGGTGTACACATATTATATATATATATATTATATATATATATATATATTTAGTTTTTTTTAAAGGCCTTCGGTTTGTACTAGATAAATGTTATGAATGAACAAAAATCTAACCTTTCATTGGATAATAAGAATTTCAAATGGGGGGAAATATCATTATGAAATAAATGTTTTTCTCTGATACATATTGGCCACAATTAACAGCGTCCTTTTATTCAATACTTTTTGAAGCCTCCACTTGCCAGTTTAACAGCTCTAGATTTTCTACTATAATGTCTGATGAGGTTAAAGGACACCTGACAAGAGATAAAAGACCATTCCTTTATCCAGAATAACTCCAGACCCTTTAGATTCCCAGCTCCATGTTGGTGCTTCTTCTCTTCAGTTCACCTCAATCATTTTCTACAGGGTTCAGAGGTTTGAGTTTGGATCATTGTATGGTTGAAAGAACCAAACATAGCTCATTATATGATTTCTAACAGAGTAAGTCACTTACTGATTTTTTATCTGATAGTAATGATAGAATTCATAATGCCATGTGTTTAAACATCATGTCCAGGACCTCCAGCAGAAATATAGGCCCACAACATCAAAAATACAGATGTACATTTCATAGTACACTTGGAGTACTTTTTATCCCTGTGTTCACCAAACCCATCTTGATTGTTTGCTGCAAAAAAAATATTTTTTTTAGCTTCATCTGATCATAGCAGCAAGTCCCATTTGTCCCATGTTTTTTTCTGATGAGGTACGAGTATTTTTCTTGACACCCTCCCAAACAACATGTGGTGATGTTGATTTTTTAAGGTTTTCTAACCCTGAAACTCAACAATTTTCTTCCACGTAAACTTTCCTCCTCACCTTGCATTAGGACGATTTACTGCTCTTTTCTGTAAGCCACTTTAAGAAAGTGAAGCTCATTATCATTTGATGCACATCAGAATTATATACTTTGTTTTTTCTCATTGTGTTGATGATTAAGGAAATTTGGTCTGTGTTCATATTTCTATGGCACAGAAATGACACATGGCTGGATAATTTCATGTTCATAGTCACCCTGGGGTGCTCACAATTGTGAATATGAATGGGAATAAACTTTAGAGATATTTTACTCGTTAGAATTTCTAGGGGTGCTTATAATTATGTCCAATTTGTATTTGGGAAAAACATGTATTTCATAATGATATTTCCCCCCATTTTAATCAAAAGGATTAACAATGCAGATTCATTTTCACAGCCGCCTTTGTTCATATTTACCAAGGGTGCCAATATTTTTGGCCATGACTAATGAATGATAAAGTATAAACAATATAAGTTGTTAGCTGACAGGTTAGTGCTTTGTCTTTAGCACATGGGAGAAAGCTAATGTCTTAAAGATAGCAATATTTTTGTCACTAATTATTTGATATTCACATTGCGAAGCATGTATGAAATTACTATAAACCAGTGTTTGAGTAAATGTGTTTGTGTACATTTCAGTTTGCCTGCGTGGCATCAAAGCCCACAGGAAGTGTTATCTGCTTTCTGAGCAGGCCAAGCACTACCATGAGGCCAACGAGGACTGCATCGCACTGGGAGGGACCCTGGCTATACCTCGAGACATCAGCCAGAATGAAGAACTCACAGACTATGTCAAACGCAGCTCAGCGGCGTCCAAAGATTTCTGGATTGGAATAACTGACATAGTGAAGGAAGGCCAGTATGTGGATGTGAACAGCCTGCCTGTCACTTTCTTCCACTGGGATCGTTCCAAGAGAGAGCCGACCGGAGGGAAGAGAGAGAGCTGCGTCGCGCTTTCATTGGCAGCGCAGGGAAAATGGCACGACGAGGTCTGTCGCAGTCAGAAGAAATATATCTGTGAATATCTGATCCCATGATGTGTGTGGCGCATGACATCGGGATCCATGTTATATGACAGCCTGTCATCATTAAAAATTAAACACTCAGTGTTAATGCATGATGTGTCCTTTTTATTCACTTGGACGCTAGAGGAACACTAAACTGAAATTATGGAATTATTGGGATTTTGTAGCATTTTGAACATTTTGACCTTGCAATCAAAGATTTTTTTCCATTGTGGCATCTGTTCAGGTCAATTGTTAAAAAAAGATGATGAAAAAAAAAAACAATCACAAAATTTGTTTTTCAGATGAGGCCAAAACTAAATGGTATTTATAGTGTATTTATATAGACTGGATTATAGATATTTAAAAAATAATAATAATAAAAATGACAATAACGCACTACAAACAATTTAAAAAGTCTGTACAGGAAAACAAAATATAAAACCTGATTATAATTCAGAATATTACGAATTATAATAAATACAAGACACTACAAAATTACAAAACATATGGAATAATTAATTAGAAATATCATGGTACTTCTAGGTATATTACTCCACGGTATTCAAAGAAAACTAGTATTTGGTAGAAAAACTAGTGGTTGACCAATTTGAGGGTTAATTTAACATGTATGCCGAGTCATGTATGATTTAACACTAACATAAATTTTTAAAGATAGTAAATAACACATGATATAATTTATATATCTATCTATCTAT
>JAUYWG010000040.1:25316014-25342390 GCA_034779775.1 Enteromius afrohamiltoni
TATATTTAAAATGTTTACTAAATCTGTACAAGAAAACTAAATATAAAACCAAATTATAATTTAGAATATTAAGAATACAAAACACTAAATTATATGGATTTTTATAAATTCTGTTTTTTTAAAAGGTTATTATTTTATTATAACAACATAATTATAAACGATGGGGAAGATGAGAACATATTAAAACCACATTGGCATACGTATATATATATATATATATATATATATACACACACACACACACACACAACTTTGTGTTTCATTTATTTGTTTTTCAATTATTTGTATACATGTAAATACTATTTTTCCTTGTTTATTTCCTTTTTTTAATTTTTATTCCGTCCACACTAAAATCCAAGTGTTGAGAAATAAGTGAACACATTAAAACCATTATGTTAAACATGAAGGCAAAGGTCAGTTATATAATGACAGCAGACTTCAATCGAAAGTTTTATATTTCATAACCATCACGCAAAGTCTCGCGTTACATCACAATATTTTCACTTTACTAACTGCGAACACTTCACGCGTTCAGCTGTTTTATAATGTACACAGACAGAATGTTGTCGGAAGTGACGCAGATTGATGTGAAGTCTCGCGAAAGTGCGTGGCGGCCATTTTTCCTCCATTGATTGCTGTTTTTGCTTACAGTCCAAGCAGAAAGAAAGTAACACAGATTAAGCTGGATTAACGGCCATTTAGCCCAAAAGTAGTTTCTTCGACATCGCCTCGTTTTAACCAACACACTCAGAATGGTGTCCCAAAGCGTCTCACAGAGCTCCTGTTGACAGCGGACCGCGGCTGGAGGATCCGATGGAAATGGTGCCCAGCGAAGAAAAGCAGCTTGTGCCCAAAGAGGTGAGAGATGATCGACCTCAAAACAACAAACAGGAATCACACCTCCACGCTGTAAATAGCACCAGGAGCCAGGGACCCGCGTTTAAACGACTGCAGGGCGATACTTGAAGTGCGTGTTAGTGTTGAGTTTAGCGGCTAGCAGCAGAGTGTTAGCAGCAGCTCAGCTAACTATCAGTCAACAAGTCCTTCCAACAGATTAAATACGTTAATAACCACTCGAGTCCGGTGATTCATGTGATTAATAAGGCTAATAATGTGTTGTCATGTGTGATGTTTACTTTCCATGCAGCCTGTAAAGTGTCCTGCTGGAGTGAGTTTAGGGAGGCGCTAAAGTGTGCGCCATAGTTTATGTTAGCAGCTCAGATTAGACTGCTTGATTAAATCCACATCACTTCATTCATGGTCAAGGACGTGATTTAGATTAGTTTCAGAGTTCAGGTATTTTAGGACCAATCTCTACTTTCATTTCTGAAAGACCGTGATTTGTAAAATCAGATTTTTATCAAGAGCTATTTTACCTGGCGAACTGTTCTGTTCAGTTCAAATCAAATGCATTGCTTCGGATTGAATCCACATTACTTTATTTGTGGACATGATTCAGACCAGATGAGAATCGATTTAATTATTTTAATGTCCAGCAACACTTTTGAACCCTTTACTGTCAGGATGTTTATTTTTTTAGCGTGATAAAGAACTAATTTTGGAATAAATGTCAATGCGTTTTTACAAGTTATATCGTGGAAATAATTACTTAATTTAAAGCCGAGAGGTGTGATTTAACACTAATATTAATTTTTAAAGATCGAAAATAATAAATGATTAATTTATATGTAATTATTTACAATATTTACTGACGTTTATAGTAAGATCTTATAAAATATAAATATTTTATAATCACCCTCATATGCTAATTTAAAGAATCGTGTATAATTTTAACTTGTATTTTTCTGTTTGTTTGATTTTGTATTTTGTGTTTATGGAACTTGTATTGTTGCTCTTGATTTTTGCCACGAAGAGAGTTTTAGATGTTGATGGCAATAAAAATAACTACTACAATTACATAATATAAACTAAATTGGAAATGATTTTAAAATGGGAAAAAAAAAAAAAAAAAAAATTAATTAATTTTAAATCACTATTTTAAAATATAGCTGCTTCCTGATATTGATACTGATATTTTTCAGGATTTTAAAGTTAAAAACACAACTACAAATGCAAATTTCAGAATGAAATGTATATGAGAAAGCATTATTGTGATATCAGTAATAATAGAAAGTCAAACAATATAATGGTTTTTCATATACCATTTACTTTCTCTGTTTAATATTTTTGTTAATAATTTTTTAGACTGAACCATTCGACAAAAATATAAAACTAATGAAGACTGAGAGAATGACTGTCAGAATAAAAGTCTCACTTCTGAAACTAAACGGCCAAACAGAAAAAACAAACTGGCCCATGCAGAAGGAAAAAAAATGATATTGGCTAGTTTTCCATAAATTGTATCCTGTCATCCTCCTTGCTGATATGATATAACCTGTTAATCACTGTTGTACATTTATTTTGGATTGTTTTTCTTAGTTCCCCTGTTTATGTGGTTGTTACTGTGGGTGATTAAATTCATTGCGTCAGGGATTCCGACTAAATTCAGAGCAGGATTAATCTATTCAAACGCGTAACAACAATCAAAAAAGTCATTTGATTCTAGCCTGAAATGAATGAGTCTGTTTGATCCTATTTGATCTTATAAATTGGTCTGCAGGATTAACATGACCCTCACTGGCTTCACGCCAATTACCACATGAATCTGTCTCAGTCTTTTAAAGCGGGATGCGACACTCCCACGCTCTTCCTCTGGGTTGTGACAACACCTGCTGGAAATCATTGATTAGTCAGCACTAAAGTTTATAGTTATATTTTATCTCCGGTGCAACCAGATTACCTTCAGTGCACACTGAGCCCTTTCTTTCACTTAGTTGTGGCATTTATCCTGTGCCAGTGTTAAATGATGTGTGCTGATATCACAAAGGTTCATGGGATCACAGTACGCCGCTCTTACCGTGGCTCTGGAGCTGCCTGATTAATCAAAATAAAACCAAAATTGCAACATGGCTTAGTGTGATTATCAAACCACAAAGGCTGTGATTATTATTACTACTAAATAAAACAAGAATATTCCAAATGTTAAAAATATAATATATATATATATATATTATATTTTTAACATTTGGAATATTCTTGTTTTATTTAGTAGTAATAATAATAATTATTATTATTCTATAGACATTGATAAATAATCATAAGTCAGTTGTGCAGCCTTAAAAAAAGCATGCAACCACAAATTGTAGCAGAAAAACGGAAAGGAGGTTTTGCGCTACAAACTTATTAAAATTGGCTTGTTTTAATCTCCTCTGTGAAACAGGTCACGTCACTTCTGGTTCTGGTCTTTTGTATGCGATCCGTTAAATATGGAGCTCCTTGATGTCAATCTCAGTTATTAAAATGACATAAAACACCACCACCAGTAACAAAAACGAACTAGCTAGGTTAGCTTATTTCCATTAAAGTTCATATCACATCAGTTCATACATTCCCCGTTAGATTTTTATCCCCAAAATCATGCAGAACTACTTGGCACCCTTGAGCAATGCGCTTAACTTCACATTGCTTTGAGAATGGTGTTCTTGCAGTTCAACTATTGTAAATCACATCACATCAAACCATTCACCAAATAACTTCAGATGAAGCCCAATTTGTGGCTGCGGTAGCCGAGGCCCCGGAAGTGCAGGCCAGTGATGCTGTGCTCTCTCTCTCTCTCTCTCTCTCTTCATTGTCATATTGGCTCATTTTAATCTGCTCAGGATGGGCTTTTAGTAATCAAGACCATCCAGTGTCACCAACTTCTAATGAAGCCAGACCCAGAGAACATCTGCTACCTTTAGATAGAAGAGGAATGTTTCGCATTCTCGCAAACAGGAAGAGAAAACATAAAGCCAGTAAAGTTTCACAATAGCTTTTGAAGTGTAGTGTCTTTCGGGTCCAAATCGGCTTATGGGGAGCTTCTATTATGATGCGTGGTTGTAGGGTCTGCTGGCTGTTTCAAAGAACCACCTGCTAAAAGTAATTAAGCCATTTGACAGAAGGCTTGAGGGTGACTCATGCTCAGCAAGGGTGAGGCACTTTTTCGTATTAAGGCCTCGCCAGCTTTTTTTTTAAAGTGCATATCCCATAGGTCTAGGTTATGGAAAGGGTTGGTAAATTTAGTAAACGATTTAAATTTGATTTTCATTCATTTGTTCTCAGTAAAGTTGCTTTAAATTGATCAAAACAGCAATTTAAGAGTCCTTCAAAAGATTTTTGATTAAAAAGAAATGCTGTGGTTTTGTACCTTGTTCATCAAATAGTGAAAGCAATGCTTTAGGGTTTGCACAAGCATATTAAACCGCAAAACTGATCATGAGAAATGTTTTTTGAGCAGCGAATTAGTAATTAGAATGATTTCTGAAGGACACTAAGACTATAATATGTTTAAATCAATTTTTAGTTGTAAAAATGTTTCACCATATAATTGTTTTACTGTATTTTAATCCAATAAATGCAGCCTTGGTAAACAGAAGTGAAGAAAAATGGTAGTGTACAAGCTCTGTAGTTTCAGTTTTGTGTTGAGATGATTTGCTGCCCACACATTCTTTAAAAGGAATGCAGATGTTAACAGGTAAACAAAGGTGGCTTCATTGGGATGACATCTGCCTTTCCCACTTTGTTCTGAAATACTATGTAGAATAAAAGCAGGCTTGGTGACTAAAGTCAGCCTATACAAACAATGCATGGAATTTCCCTGAATTCTAATCAGGCGTTTGCTTTGGGCCTTTGATTCAGGTGCTCTGATAGTGTTCAAAGGGACTGGAAATGCTAAGCAGGATCTGAGGCCCCAGTGGCCCCTCTCTCTCTCTCTTAGTCTCTCTCTGTCTTGTTTTCCATCAGCTGGCCTCTGTGTGCCAGGTAGGAATCTTTGTTCACTTCAGCTATTGATGTCATCCACATTGCACCACAAGCTCACCATTTTTATCACACCCCCACGGGACCTGGACATGAGCTATATAACTCGGGTCCAACCTGGGAACCTACACCTGGAAATGTGTTGATCCGCTGGGCTGCTTCGTCCCACCGTCTAGAAGTATACATGCAGCTACAGTTTTGGAACTGGAAAGTTTTTTTTAAACACTGTTGGTCATTATTGGAAAACCTGGAAAGATTTGTATTAATTATTTGTCAAACTTGGAAACGTAAATTAACATTAAATTACATGAAAATAAAATGGAAAAGACATTGATGTTTCTGTAGTGAATATAAATTGTTCATGTTATGTTCTACCTTAAAATATCAAAAATATGACTGCACAAGAATAATAGGCGTACTTATGGGTTTAACCTTTTTTTTTTGGTATTTATTTTAAAATATTAGTACACATATTTATATATTTACAATTGTATTAGTTATACCTGACATAGACATTGAAAACTGCTTTTTCCAGAAATCATTTTTAAAATTAAACCTCATAATAAATGGCCAAATTTATTATTTTTATTTTGGTTATGTATATAATTTTAATATTATTGGTCAAAATTTGTGGAAACCCTCTTTATATATACTATGTATCTACGTTTTAATACTGTTTTACATACGCATAAAATCTTTAAAATACCACAGCCTTCTGTAAACATTTGAGGTAAAACAAAACTATTTTTGATTTGATTTTACCATGCTGTTTAAAATGGTATATCAAAAAGGAAATATGAATATACCATGGATATTTGATATGCATCGTCCAACCCTGCATAGTTGAAAGTCTTCTCTGAGATAAAGATCTTGTAGCCATTTGCACCTTGTCATAATGAATACCAGCCACTCAAGTACAAGCCAACCTGTTTCACATGAGCACCTAACGATATTATCCCTGATAAAAATACCCTGTAATCTGATAATGCCCCTGCTTGTGTTGACATCTGTGTGTCTTTTACAGTGGCATCTTCACATTTTCTCCCGTAGATCTCTATTCTTCCCTTGCGTATTGACCTTTAACAGATATCAGACATCAGCACGGCTCAGATCGTGACGCTCAGCCTTTCGCCCGGGGCTGATTTGACTTCCCTTGAACAGTGTGTTGTTGTTGTTTTGTCATCAGGGTATTTTTTGGAGTTGCAGGCAGAGTATTTTTGAGGAGATGCAGAAGAGGTTCTCGCAGGTAGCTGTACTTGTGTTGCACGTGTGTGAGTGTGTTTATAACATGGTGACTAACTCTCAAATGAAGACGTCAGGGAAAAATCAGCTGGTTTGAGGAGAAGCTGAGGCCTTGACGCTATTACAGGCAGATGGGAATTTGAGGATGTAGTGTAAAAATAATGGGAAATAAATAGTGTTTAAATATATTAGATGTTATTGTCTTATAGCAAATTTAAAATGTATAAAATACTTTTATTTTTTAATTTATTTTTTGACCAGCTTAACGAGTTTAAAGTCAACATGAATCAACATTTCTATTTTACTTTTTTAGTAATGCACAATATTCTGGAATGAATACATTTGGGAATAGACTTTATTTTAAAAAGTACAATTGTGCAAACAGCTAAGTTTTATTTTATAAAAGCATTCACTTAAAAACGACAAAGTACAGTCTATTCAAGTTATTAATGTTTTTCCCATCAGAAATGTACTTGGAAATGTTTTGCTTGCATCATGGTATTTTCTTGGTATTTCAGTCAGCACTTTCGGTAACATGATCGGTTCCTTAGCAAACACTCAGACAGCGTATGAAAAGACCATAGCTTTGCTTTGTAAACAACACCTGCAATTAACCAACCACCATAAGTCATGGAGTCCACATAGCTGTGACCACATGCAGTGAACGCTGAAGCCATAACTGCACTTTTCTGAGCTAGATTTGCAGTTACATTTAACTTAGTGTCGCTATGTTTAATAATGTGAATGTTTACAGTTTTATTGATGAATTAGTCAGGTTTGCTCGAGGCACAGTTATGCTTTTAGATTTGTTTAACCTTGATTTGTTCATCGTGGATTGCAGAAATCTAACCTAAGTAGCTTTGTGTTGTTTAAGTTGAGTTTTGCAGTATGTACGCATGTCTTGAAGGATGTTACAAATTGATTAGACGGTTCTTTGATAGCATTGCATGGCACAAGAAGACCGTTGCACTGTGCTTGTTTATTGCTTTTTTACTGTTGTGTCTGATGGAAGTGACTGGAGCTCAGCTTAAACTGATGTGTGTGCTTGGTTAAAGTAAACTCAGTGTATGTTTTTGCGGATTTACAGATTGAGAGCGCAGCGGAGGAGCCGAGAGTGCTGTGTATAGTGCAGGACACCACCAATGCCAAGACCGTCAATGAGAAGCTGACGCTCAACCTGCCCGCCTCCACCACAGTCAACAAATTCTATGAGGATGTGGCTCTCAAGGCTGGATATGTGAACGGCACTTTCTGCCTGGCCTGGGCCAACCCTGGCAACATGGTGAGAGTCCTTCCATAAAACACACTCAAAAAGCATATTTCACCACAAAATTAAAAGGGATTTTTTTATTATTATTATTATTGTGCATGAAGAAATGTATTGTAATGTATTCTCATAGTTAATAGAGCCGTAGTGTTATTTATCAAAATTTTAGGGTCGAAAGAAGTCTTTAATGCTCACCAAGTCTGGATTTATTTGATCCAAAAAGTAAATATACAACAGTATTATTGTGAAATATTATTCAAATGTAAATGTGCATTCTAGTTTACAATAAATTGAACAGTATTTATTTATGTCTTATTTAAGTAAATGTCTCTTTACTGACACTTTCCTTGCTAAGTAGTCATTTAAAACAAAAACAGTAGTATAATTATACCCTGAAAAAGTTTTGGTGTTGGATTTACTTTTAATAATAAGTGCAAACAGCCCACCTTGTTGGCAGAGGCTCCACCCTTCGATGTATGATTAGATTAGCCAACATTACGAAAGACGGACGTCAGTTTCAGTGCCGCAGACAGCAAAGTGTCTCATACTCATTTTGACACTATCGACCCGGGTTTGAATCTGCCTTTTTTTTTGAATCTGAAATCAGAAAAAGCATTTATTTGAATTAAAATCAAGGAAATAATCAAAAAGTTGAAAATAAAGTATCGGGTAGGGTTAGGGAAGGTGTAGGAAGGGCTTTATTGTCCCAATAATTTGAATTAAAATAAAAATAATTTACACTCAATAAATTATTATTTCATACTGTTTCGTAGGTAATTGCCACTATTTGCGCAGTAGTATTAATAGCAGAAAATCCTGCTATTTTAAAGCAGTGTAAATATAATCTATAGCTATTTGTATTTAGTGTATAGCACATCACTAAAAATACTGCTATATTCACGTGGTGTATATAGAATCCATTGCTATTGGCACTGTTTAAATAGCATCCATCGCTAAGAAAATATGTGCAGCCGTTAATATTTTGCTACTAAATTTCATGAGTAATTACAAAGTAATTAAAAAAAATGGAAAAATCTGAATTAAAATAGATAAAAATAGATAAGCTGAAGTAATAGTGTTTTTGGTGAAACAATCCAGTAATCTTTGTTTTGTTTGCAACTTCACCCATGTATTAATAATAAATGAATATGCCCTGCTTATGAATTAATTATTCATATATACTAGAGTGGTTTGTATTGGGTAGTGTACTAGAGGGCTGCATGGGTATTTGAAACTTAACCTGACCAGTGCTGTCAAATGTAAGACCAAACCCAACCTGAAATTGCTCCCAATATCTTTTTAAGGATGGAATAGACTAACTGACTCTTAAATGTGCAGACTCACTGTGACTTTTGACACTGACAAATGCTGACTCATTAGTGACTTTCGAGTCACGCTAATGACTCAGAAGTCATTAGTGTGTTTTTTTTGTCTTTAGTTATACAAATAATTTAGATGTTCTTTACTAGTTCCAAAATTTACACAGACTGGGTCAGAGCCATGTTTTTACCACACCTCTGCAGTGTTATGATGATGGAGCTGTGTCATGGACTCCATTCTCCATCTAATTGTGTGCTAATCCTAGCGCTGACCCAACACCGAGTCTGTAGCCGCAGGTAACTCTCAGAGTAGGTCAGTGGATTAAGGGCCTGTTTCTGTCGTTACCCCCTCTGCTCTCCCCGCCAGCGGAACATTAGCGTGTCCAGACCTGTGGCTAAATTGCTAGTACATGTTATCCCTCAGGTAGCACAGCCTTTTCTTACACACTAACCGAATCCTGGGACGAGATGTGGGTTATCTGCGCTACATCAGGTTGATTATTTGCTCTCTGAAGGTTTTTGCTGTATCTCTGCATGTTTAGACTTGCTCTTTGTATTGTGTTCCAGAGAACTTGTATCACATTGTCATTTGTTGTTCTGATTATTTTTCACTGCCTCTCACTCTTCATCCTTGCTTATCTCCCCAACCCCCCCCCCCTCGTCTCACATCTGCACCTATAGGCTCCTCTGGACCTGGCCAGTGAGATGTCCCTAGTGTTGTCCGGGTTTGAGGCGGGGAAAAGGAATTTTCTGCAGCTTACAGATAAAGACGGGGAGCAGCCTCAGATTGCTTCGGTGAGTCACCATTTCAGCAGTTTAACTGGGTTTTGTTCCTTTGTTTTATCAATCATTTCATAATTTATGCTATCATTTTTTTTATTTTATTTTTTTTTTACATTTGTTCTATCGTTGGTTAATCAAGTTCTCTCATTCTGTCTGCTTAGGTCTAATCTATCCATCCTTCTATCAGTTTTGTTCCATCATTCTATATATATTGCTCTATTTATCTAATGACCTGTCTGTTTATTTATCTATTTATTGTTGTCTTTTTCTATTGTCTTTATTTATATATTGGACAAAATGCAAAGAAAGCTTCAATTAGGGGGAAAAACGTTGGACTTGAACTTTCCGCTTGAGGTTGGAATCCAGTTTAGGTTGCATTTATATTAATATTTATTCATTTAGCAGACTGTTTTATACGAAGCAACTTAGATCTGAGGAATAGAACAAGCGTTTCATCTTAAAGGAAGTGCCTGTAACACACAGTTTCAGATAGGCTGGTGGATTCCTGACTTGTTTATTTCCAGTAGAAATACAGGATACCACACAATATGAATGCAATATAATAAGAAAAAGACTCTTTGATAAAAGAATGAGTTACTTTGATATACTTTTGGCATGACATCTAGGCATGGAATAAAACTAGGTATTGTTTTTTGAATTGTGTTATGAATTATTCACACGTAACTCTCTTACAGGATGAATCTGGCACGGCAGACAGCAGTGGTCTTGATGACAGCTCTCAGGATCGCTTCATCGGCCCCTTACCGCGGGATGGTACTGTCGGCTGCAGCAGTGACTACAGCAGCCCCAGTTACTCGTACTCCTCCATACTGAACAAATCAGAGACAGGTAGCCCTTATTCAACTTGCACTGGACAAGACGAACATGCCAACTTTGCCACATTGATTTGTCTTCTAACCTCTGCTTTCAAGGTTATGTTGGTTTGGTCAACCAAGCAATGACCTGTTACCTGAACAGCCTCCTGCAGACCCTGTTCATGACTCCTGAGTTCAGGAATGCGCTCTACAAGTAAGTAGTCCATGGTGGAACTAGATTTATGCAACACCCATATAAAGCAGAGTTTGTGCAGTCATTGATGCAAGAATTGTTCAATTTGAGTTTTGAACTCCATCTGTGTTTTTAATGTTTCTGCCCCAGTTGGGAGTTCGAGGAGTCTGAGGAGGATCCGGTCACCAGTATCCCGTACCAGCTCCAGAGGCTGTTTGTGCTTCTGCAGACCAGTAAGAAGCGTGCCATCGAGACCACGGATGTGACCCGCAGCTTTGGCTGGGACAGCAGTGAGGGTACAAGGCGTCACTTAACATCTCTTTAGGAAACGTTACCCACATTAATCCACATGGATTACTGTGAAACTCTTTACCTTGTTTGTCTTGCAGCCTGGCAGCAGCACGACGTCCAGGAACTTTGCAGAGTCATGTTTGATGCACTAGAGCAGAAGTGGAAACAGACCGAGCAAGTATGTGATGCAAGCCCCGCCTCCGCAACACATGATGCTAATCCACAACCAATGAGATCTTTAGACTAGGACAAAAGACGCAGTGTTGAGTCAAAAAGAATTTTAGGCAGTTCCAAGTTTTTTCTGCTGCGTACACAGCGGCTGAGTCTGGACTGGTGGGTTTTACCCATTCATTGTGGGTTGAGTCAGGGGCCATGCACTGAATTCTGCAGATTTTCTACACCGGTTTGCATGTTTCTACACTCAGCTCATTGTTCTCTTCTAAGCTGGGTGCAGTAAGACTTTAAGTCTCTGTGTTTGTGTCAGAAGGTTGGCAAAAATAGTTGTTGAAGTGAAAACATGGATATAGTGGGGTCCAAAAGTAATAAAGGGTTGTTACTCCTGAAATTAAACTTTTTGTTATTAATCGCTTACTCCCATGTCCTTCCAAACCTCTAAAAGGTTTGTTCCCATTGACTGCTGCATCACAAGGATGCATTTTCTACATGTATATAGTTTGATTTGAACAAAAAACGGCGCATCTGTGTGTAGTAGCCAGTGTTGGGCACGTTACTTTAAAAAAGTACTTAGATGTAGTTACTAGTTACTTCTCACAAATAGTAACTTAGTAACCGAGTTACAACATTATAAAAGTAACTAATTACGAGGGAAAGTAACTATTGCGTTACTATTAGTAAGGGTATGATAACCCCCAGTATTAAATGTTAAATTCATGCAACTAACTGGTGGTGCTGCTTGTTTATCATTTAGTGTTTCTATAAAAAAACGGGGTAAAAAATTACAAGATAACAAAACTACTACATATTCTACTATTAATAACAATATAAAATGCAGAAAGTTCTAATGAGCTGCTGGGTTCATGAATATTAATCACGTAGTATGCATTCACTCGAATTGATTTGCTGAAACAGGGACAATTATAGGTAAGCGCCAACCAATAAGATTGTTATTAGTGCATTAGTCCCGCCCACTACCAGAGAAACCGGCAGTTCTTAAAAGCTGAAGAATTCCAAAGTAAATCCGTTGTTTTGGCTGGAAAATACAACAAAGAATATCGTTTACATGTAGCTCGACAAGTCTGCATGTTGTGAAGACTCTCTTGCTCTGTATCTTTCTGTAGTGGCGACCCATGCGTTTATGGTACATCAAATATAGGTACTCTGCACATCCATTGAGATGGACTGAAATATAAAATGCTAATAATCTTATAATGAATTATAGTAACGGCGCATTTTATTGTTAATGGTAAACGGCTTTGTAACGGGAAAAACAATAATTTGTTTGATTACTCGTTACTGAAAAAATAACGCTGTTTGTAACGCCGTTATTCCCATCACTGGTCGCAGCTGACACAGAAGAGTGTAGAAGCTATTCAAGTCTTTTTTTTTTTTCCTTTCATATAGGAATGTATATTGCAGAAAAACTAAAAAATAGAAATGTCCTAGAAGATATATAGAACGTAAACAAAGCAGTGCCCCAATCATTCCCAATCAGCTGAAAAACCAACATTACAAAAACCAGCCGGAGAGACAGTTAGGCCGAATCCCAATTTTATTTGATGTCATCTATTTTATAACAGAGTGTCAAGGGGTAGGGGTTAAAATATTCCCCTATGAATTGGTACACCACTACTATGACATCACAAGTCCTCATGCGTCATCTAGCTCCTGCAATACACATACCTGCTGGTCTACATTACCGTTAATAACTTTATCAGTGCGCTCCTTACTGACACACAAACACACGCTCATATCCAGGTACAAAGAAACTTGTCAACGCTGCCCCACAACTTTTATTTAAATACTGAAATACAGTTTAAATACTGAATTGCTTTATTATTATTTGCTGCGACGAGAGGATAAAATAGCTATTTTTGCAGTAACTCGCTCATTGTAAAGAGAGACACATGGATGCTCATACCCCTACCCCTCCAACTAAAAGAGAATTGAGACAACCCTACCCCTTCACGTGAACGTGCAAAATGGAGGGAAAGGGAAAGGCTAAGGGGTTGAAATGGGATTGAGCCTGATGTCCGACCAAAGCCTTGGTGGGTCACAGATTTTGGCCTTTTTTTGTAATTAAAAAAAGATTTTAAACTAAACCTCTTTGGTTCATTCTCTAATCATGCTGGAGAACATGATCGTCAGGCTTTTACACAAAGCTGTAGAGCTCATGCACCTGAAGCTCTTCTGTCATAATTCACGTCAAATACCAAAGACACTATGAAATTCCCTTTCGCTTTTTCAACTCAACTTTTCACCCAAATTATGCTATAGTATCATCTATAATAGAAAAAAATCTGTTAATTAGAAAAATGTTTGCAGTTTGCGAACTGACTGCAGCCTGACTATTGGACTGTAAGTTTGATTCTGATGTGTGGGTGGTTGCTGAACAGTTTTGTGATTAGTGGTGAATGCAAAGTGTTTTGATGTAGTGTCTTTTGTTTTTTTTTTCCAGGCTGACCTGATCAACCAGCTTTACCAGGGCAAACTGAAGGACTATGTGCGCTGTTTGGAGTGTGGCTATGAGAGCTGGAGGATTGACACGTATTTGGACATCCCTCTTGTCATCAGGCCCTTCGGAGCCAGCCAGGCTTTTGGCAGCGTGGTGCGTCCGGCTGTCATTATGGTCATTTTTTTGTAGCTGTTACAGTATAGCTGGCTGGCAGATGCAGAATTAAATTGTAGTTGTTTGTTCTGCCAACAGAATTTTCAGTTTGTTGATTTTATTATGGAATGTTTGAAATGAAAATATATCCATTGTTATATTCTAAGAGCTACTAATTTACATTAGTCTTAAAAAAACAAACACAGATGTTTAGAAAAAATTGTCATCCTGCTGAATATTGTTATTTTAAATGGTTTATGAAGTATTATGCTATTTATTTAGTATGGTAATTTATTTTTGTGTTTCACTTTTTGTTTTAATTTTATGTGCTTATGTACTTTTCTATTAGTTTTTATTGGTACCTAAACTTATTTTCAAAAAGATGATGAATATGAAAAAATGCTTATAAAATTTTGGGATTTGGTGTGCAGAGACCTTAACAGTTTTAGTTAACAATAACAGCACTGGTACTAGATGTCAAATGCAATGTCCAAATGCAAGAAAAACTTTAGTAGCAACCTCATTGAACTTTGGATCGCCATGTTTGTCCTCATTGTCCACTGATTTTATGTCAAACAGGAAGAAGCCCTGCAAGCCTTCATCCAGCCTGAGACTCTCGACGGTCCCAACCAATACTTCTGTGAGCGCTGCAAAAAGAAATGTGACGCCCGCAAGGTGATTCAGATCACAGACGATGATTGTGAAGTCCTGTACAACATTTCAGCTTCTGATGCGGTGTATTTTCATCTCCAGGGCCTGAGATTCCTCCATTTCCCATACCTGCTGACTCTGCAGCTGAAACGCTTCGACTTTGATTACACCACTATGCACCGCATTAAACTCAATGACCGCATGACCTTCCCAGAGGAGCTGGACATGAGCCCCTTCATCGATGTAGAGGATGAGGTAAGAGACAGCCGTATGCTCGCTTTTTTGAGTGCTCATATCCTTATTGAATCTATAATTAATGAATGATCTACCCATACCCTTACACTTAACATCCCATATATGTCTTTATTAAACATCTGCGATTCCTTTTCTGGTTATTGATTTTATAAACAGTGGTAGCCTGGTTGAAAATGCGCATGTGAGGTTTATAAATGCGCTCTTGGACCTTTTAATAACTTTTAAAGCTTATTTATGTAAGCTGTTTGATTAGTTATATGGTTGAGTATAAAGACCAGCTTCTCATAGCATAATGACATGCATTCTCATGAAACTGTGACACCAATGTGTCAAAGTTCTACAGTCATTAAGCACATCACTACCTCTAACTACCACGGACTCGATTTTAAGTCTGGAAGACAAAAAACCCCAGCTCAAGATTAACCAGTTTTCTCCTTTAAACAAATGATGTAATCGTTTTCTATGATGTGCAACACAAACACCGTTGTTAAATTCTCAGAAGTAGAAGTTATGCATTTCATAACCTTCTAAAAGATGGATTGCGTAAGTACAGTACACTGATAGAACAATACTATATAGCAAATCTCTGCCGCCTTTTTTTTAATGTAATAAAATGTAACTATCACCCAGCTCTGTATATACAAAGTTGGCTATATAACGATGCCCTGCTTTATTTGCATACATGCATACTAATTTTGAGATGTAGTATATCTCAACTGCTTGATTGCTGGTATCATCACAGAATGTAATCTATGTTATCACCCAACTTAAGGGGATTAAGGCATGAAGATATTAAAAATATAAAAAAAACATCATGTATAATAACAGAAATGTTGTAGAAACTTTAAGAGATTCGTGATCCAAATTTTCCATCCCCAGCTAAGAACAAACTTGTCAATTTATGAAATCCACTACCACTAGTGGATTTTGAAAGCGAGTAGTTTTAAACATGACGCATCATTTTGATGCATTAATTGCCTCTTTTGACTCTGCAGAAATCACCTCAGACAGAGAGCTGCACTGACAGTGGGGCGGAGAATGAAGGAAGCTGCCACAGTGACCAGATGAGCAATGATTTGGATGATGCTGTGGATGAAGGCATCTGTCTGGATAACACCAGCAGCGCAGAGCGGGTGCTCAAACCAAAGGTCACCTCATGTCCTCTCTGAAACCTAATGCTGAGGTTCTGTCTTGAACTATGGAAGATAACAGACGAATATGCTTTTTCTTGTCTCCCTTATAGAGCTCCTTGACCTTTGAACTCTTCTCGGTCATGGTGCATTCTGGGAGTGCTGCAGGTGGGCACTACTATGCCTGCATTAAGTCCTTCAGTGACAACCAGTGGTACAGCTTCAATGACCAGCACGTCAGCAAGGTCAGCATCGGTCTTAAAGCAATAGTTTACTCAGGAATTATAATAATTGTGTGGATTGTTCATATATATCTATCTATATATATATATATATATATTGATATATAGTGTTATTTTCTGTGTTTTGGTCCTTTTTGCAACTTGAAAATATTTTTTTATATAAATGTATATCTATTTTTGTTAGAAACCCTACAGGATTGGAGGGTTATGATACAGGGTTGTAATTTGTGTTAACGCCATCATGTATGATTTCCAGATCACACAGGATGACATCCGGAAGACATATGGCGGATCCTCAGGGAGCAGAGGCTACTACTCCAGTGCCTTTGCCAGGTGTGTGAAGCCTTCTAGTCCTACATTTGTGATCTGTAAAATGCCAAAGAAATTAAATTATGTTATGCCATATAAGTTTTTGTCAAATCTTCTAATTTTATGTCCCAACAGCTCTACAAATGCATACATGCTTATGTACAGACTAAAAGACCCCTCCAGGAATGCAAGTAAGAAATGGAATTTACATGGTTTGAAAGTTACAAATTAATTTATTTCTTTATTTGTTTTCTCAGTTTCATTAAGCATTCCCAGTGATCTCCCTCCCTGTCTAAGATTCTGGAATTTAATGGATGTTTTGCAGAATTCCTGGAAGTGGAGGACTTCCCAGAGCACATAAAGAGACTGGTGCAGCGAGAGAAAGAGTCTGAGGAACAAGAGAAGAGGCAAAGAGAGATTGAGCGCAACACATGCAAGGTGAACTGTAAATATACTTTGGCTCTGTTGCAAACCCTAATGGGCTGCCAACCTAGACAGCATTTTATGCATCACAAGTGTGCTCTCAATGCAAAATCTGGTCCAATTAGGTTTTTGAAGAGTATAATTCAAAATGCAAACTCCTAAGTTCATCTGCGTAACAGATTTTCATATATTTGATAAGTCTGAGAGCTCTCAGACCCTCCACAGACAGAAATACAACTGCAATGTTCCCAGGTCCAGAAGCATACTAAGGACTTTGGTCAAATAGTCCATGTGACATCATGGCTATTAAAAAAAATAAACTCCGAATGGTCACATGATTTCAACATCACCACGTGACTGTTTCAGACAACAATCATTAAGAAAACATTTTCAGTGAAAGTGTGTAGACAGTTTATACGCTTGATAGCAACTGCCAAGACAAATAAGTTTTGTTTTTTGTCTTATTCTGTCCTGTTCCATTAGATCAAGCTCTTCTGCATGCATCCAGTGAAGATGATGATGATGGAGAATAAGCTGGAGGTTCACAAGGACAAGACTCTCAGAGAAGCAACAGAAATGGCATACAAGGTGAGCAAAGCCGCCAGTTGTCTATATAGTTCACCTTTGTGTCAGATTGTCTAAATCTCTTAATTAAGCACTGATTATTTTATTGTTTGTGTGCATTGTGCGATTGTCCTCTGGGTGATCAGCTCATGGATCTTGGAGTGGTGCCACTGGACTGCTGTCGATTGGTCAAATATGATGAGTTTCATGAATATCTAGAACGTTCATATGAAGGGGAGGAAGACATGCCCATGGGTCTGCTGCTCGGCGGGGTCAAGTCTTCATACATGTTTGACCTGCTCCTGGAGATCCGAAGGCCTGACCAAGTGTTCCAGCCCTACAAACCTGGAGGTATCTACTGGGCAGAACATTTGCAATATGTTTAACAATAAATCTGCAATTAAGGTCAAAATAAGACGTTAACACAATCATTTAAGTTCTAAGATCTTTCATTATGGTTGACCAGATATCTTTTCAAAACCTGTCAACTCTCTGTCATCAGTGACAATGTTTGTGTGTTTATTGCAGAAGTGATGGTGAAGGTCCATGTGGTGGATCTAAAGAGTGAGTCTATTGCTGCTCCAGTCAGTGTCAGGGCTTATCTCAACCAGACTATTACAGAGTTCAAGCAACTCATTGCACAGGTACAGAATCTCATTTCTGAGTCAATACACTGTTTCATTACAAAGGAGATTTCCATTAATAGGGTAAAAAATTGTGACCCATTACTATTACTATCGCCCAAGTCCAATGTTTTTTAAAAGGAACAATTAGGTATCTAAACTTTTATCCAACACAAACAAGTGTATAAAGTATAAACCTTTTTATGCATAATTTGGACATAAATTGTATGTTTTTTTGATTGTTTGCTTTTTATTAAACTTTTTGTATTGATTTACCAAAGCTACCAAATTTGCACTTTTTGTTATATATTTATTTATTAGTTTTAATTTTGTAGATATTTCCCCCAGTAGTTTTAGAAACGCATGCCAAATATATATTTTAGGGAATTTCAAACTCTATTTGTGAAAAGTGCCAAGACTGTTGAAACAGATGTCCGCTTCAACCTAACATCTTATCACCTTGTTGTGTCTTCTCAGGCCACGGGGCTTTGTGCGGAGACGATGCGTGTCGTCTTAGAGCGCTGCTATAATGACCTCCGGCTTCTTTATGTGCCCAACAAGACTCTGAAAGCAGAAGGTTTCTTCAGGAGTAACAAGGTTCTCTTGCATAACACATACGTTATAATGTATCTTTTCTGAAACTTAGTGAGATGCCTTGCTGTCTACAAAGGTTGCTGCCTTAAGGCAACATCCTGACCAAAGCAGATGCTCTTTATAACCAGTTTATTGTCATGCTTAACATACAATGATTTCTTTGACTATCCCAAAAATCCCAAAAATGCATGACACTCAAAAATACTTGAATTTTTTCAGAGCCCAATGCAGTGCATTCTGGTATTGAATATATTTGTAATCCATTACAAAACAAAACATACACTGCAGCAGAGTTGAAATACACCAAAATGATATTAAACTTACTGTTTATTTGCTAGCTGCATAATGCAAGTTATTTTATGATTGCATTCTTTAAAATATACTGACCTACTTTTTGCAATGGCCAGTGCCTCACAATTCTGTTTCACAAACACAGATTTTTGCTGAATTTTACTTTCAAATTTTGTCTTAATTTTGCTGTTTTCTATAAAATGCTGTTGTTTATCCTCAGGTTTTTGTGGAGAGCTCAGACTCGGCGGATCATCAGGCCGTTTTCACTGACTCTGTTTTGTGGAAGCTCCTGGATAGGCATGGAAACACAATCAGACTGTTTGTCTCCTTGCCCGAGCAGTCGCCAGGCTCTTTGGCCAACAGAACTAGTTGCCCCAAAGCTAGCGCTGACTCTGAGGACTCTTTTGACGGGGTGAAGGGCAGCAGGAAGTCTGTGGAAGCCATTCTTGAAGAGAGCACAGAGAAGCTAAAGAACCTTTCTTTACAGCAACAGCAGCAGCATCATCAGCAATCCTCCAGCACCAGTGACAGTCAAAAGAGCTCTGAACACAGCGACTTTGAGCTTATCGAGTCACCAGCACAAGAGCAGGACGCTGCCTCGCAGCCTTCCCAGATGGAGAACTCCACACGACCCGCCTCAGACACGGAGAACCAGTTCCCTTCTGAGGAGCGCTCGGACTCAGACGTCAATAACGACCGCAGCACTAGCTCGGTGGACAGTGACATCCTGAGCTCCAGCCATAGCAGCGACACACTGTGTAACGCCGACAGCGGCCCGCTGCCTCTGGCCAATGGCCTCGACTCGCACAGCATCACCAGCAGCCGCCGCTCCAAAGCACACGAGGGGAAGAAGGAGACGTGGGATACGGCGGAGGAGGACTCCGGCACGGACAGCGAGTACGATGAGAACGGCAAGAGCAAAGCTGATGCCCAGTACCTGTACTTCAAAGCAGAGCCATACGCTCATGAGGACGGATCTGGAGAAGGACAGAAATGTAAAGTCTCTAGTAAACTCCTGTTTTTTTTTATGCGACAGGATTCGATTTATTTTATTTTACATTAGTTATTTCTTGTTTAAATAGCAGGGCATATATTTGTTTTATTTAATTAGCAGTCTTTGCGATCTGCCTACAGCATTAAGCCATGTCACAAAAAGGTTTTTATTTTGATAAACCGTGCATTTAATATAACAGGACTTTTGTTTTGTTTTTTACCAAATTGCCAAAATAAAAGCTTTTGGTATTAATGTTAAAATTTTAATGCTTGCTATAAAATAGTATAAAATTATTGATATTGATAAATTAAATTCCTGAATTTACTGAACAATGTTATTATTATCATTTAATAGAATATATTTCTGTAACCTTTTAGCCCTAAGAGGATGGTTCGCACACAATTAAAAAATATTAAAAGTACAGACATTTTACATTTTTTTATAGCATTTTCTTATTTTCTTTGCAGATTCTCCCCAACATAATTTCCTCAAACATTTTAGGTTGATTCATTGTTTTTTTTAGATGAAAATTGCTGTATTGTATATTACAGGGAGGGAAAATGTGTTCGTTTTGTTTCCTATATTGTGTAAAGTTGGCTGGAAAGCTAAACACAATTTGGGTTTAAATTCTAAGGACAGTTTAACTTGGTTTTACCAAATGTGAAAACCAAAATATCAGATGATAAAACCAAAAAAATTCAAACAGTAAAACTAAATGGGTAGATAATCATTAAAACAAACAAGTAACCATTTGTTTCTGTTGGACATGCAGTTTAGTAAAAAAGTTAATGTTGCCAATGTAATTGTTTCAGGTTTACTTGTCCATGTTGACAAGAGGATCACACTGGCAGCATTCAAACAGAATCTCGAGGCATTTGTTGGCGTCCCTTCCACTCAGTTTAAGGTCTTCCGGGTTTATGCCAACAACCAGGAGTTTGAGAGTGTGCGGCTCAATGAGACACTCTCCTCTTTCTCTGATGACAACAAGGTGAGATTAATATACAAGGGCAACTATTCTTAGATGTTCTTGCAATTCTGTTTGGCGCCACTGAACATGCAAAATTTACACACACCATGTTTCCTTTCTCTGCTGTTGAACAGATCACGATTCGATTGGGGCGTGCACTGAAGAAAGGAGAATACAGGGTGAAGGTGTACCAGCTGCTAGTTAATGACCCAGAGGTGAGGGACAAAACCTTTGGAAATGGTTTTGCATTTAGTTTATTCCACAGTGGAATGCATTCTCTAAGAAATGTAATTGTTTTTGTTTTGACAGCCCTGTAAGTTCCTTTTGGACACTGTGTTCGCTAAAGGCATGACTGTTCGACAGTCTAAAGAGGAGTTGCTGCCTCAACTCAAAGACCAGTGCAAACTGGACCTCAGTATAGATAGGTAAGCTCATGTCAATCATTTTAGATTTTTCCTTCTAAAGGCTCTGAAATGACGTGAACGGTTCTTCCCAAAAAAAATTACAGACATAAGAAAACAGAAGCTAAAAGCATCTGATCACAATGATGTGGATGGGATTAGCAGAGCTCTGCAATTTGGCACTCCAGTCAAGTCACGTCATGTTTATTTATATGCCACTTTTTACAGTTGAGTTTTTTTAAAGCCATAATCAATTACGGTCCGGTCTCTAAATATCCTTCCCAGCAGAGGTCTGGAAAAGGCCCATTTGGACCACTAGTATTTTGTAAAAAAGAAAAACTCCTTAGGTTAAAGGTTAAAATACTGATCCAAGATTAGGATATTGGCCTCTGCGAACCAAGGCAGGGGCGTCTCAGAATTGTCCTTCCAAAAAACAAAACCCTGCTATAAAACAAGCAGCTTCCACTCAGGCCACATTTACACATAGCCGGGTTTTTAGAGAAACAAATATTTCCTCCCCTCCGTTTTCATTAATAACATTGTGCACACAGCATCGTTTTCAAAAAACTTGAAACTGCCAAACAAATAACTATGCCAAACCTATGGACGGCAGTGTAGTGAAAAGAATAAAGCCATGCAAGCCAATCAAAATCCTCAGATTTGACACCAATGAATAACACGAGCGACTTCCTGTTCCAGCGAACATGGCACTAGGCATTGACGTTAAGCATTTTCTGGCACCGGCGTTATCAGAAATCTCCGCTTTGGCCGGCGTTTTTAGAAATAATGGTTTTCTGCGATTTAAAAATGGGGTTTTTATGTAAATAAGAGGCCAAACCGCAGGGAAATATCTGGGTCTTCCCTTCGTGTAAACGGGGCCTCAGAACGGAAGAAATAAACCTCTTTAAAGAAATTTTATTTCGAGACCGTTCGCCAATTGGAGTGAAATTATTCAAAATTTTTGCTTTAGCTAGTTTTGAACTCCTGAAATTAACTTTTGGCTTGATTTTGTTTGGAAATGACAACCCACCAGTTCATTGTTTGTTTTCACTTTGCTCCATGAACATTTATGAATTTCATCAATGAAAAGATCTTTTGTAATGAATGTCTTTGAGCATGTGAGATGAGTAACAGTGGTTACTAAAAAAGACATTAGGTGTGTTCGATATGAACTACACTAGCCTGCCACCGGCTGACGAGAGCAGACCCTTGCAGTCGTTGGAGGAGTAAAGAGACGGCCATCAGGTCGGACACTTATAGGTTTCTGTAGTGTGCTGAATCAACGTCATTAACTCTTATACAATAAAAATATATATTTACTATATCGCCTAATCTTCATTTTAATCATTAATGTTTTGTTTGAATATCAGATATTCGATATAAAGCTTGATTACATACAGGAACTTTTTTATGAAAAGACACGCAGCACACATTGTGCTTGTCACATAATCTGACCAATGAGAATAAAGTGTGTCGTCATCAAGGCTTTCACAGCCTTGAATTTTTTGAGCAACTGCAGCGCCTGATTTGTCCGACTGCTCTCCTTTTGCTCTCACGGTACTTTGATGGCACATGTGTTTGAAAGGCGGCTGCAGCGCCGAACAAAGTCAGACAAATGATGTTACCAGAATGCATTGTTTTGTAAGGCGGCAGCTGATTTCTTTAAGTCGAACGCACCTATTGTTGTATACATGCGCCTTGTTAACATGTCCATGTGTTTTCTTTTGGCTTTAGTTTAGTGGGCGGTCACACTACACTTCTTTACACTGACTTCCAGTCATATTCCTACGAAGGCTGGGGGCAGAGATTGTAAACTTGTGCGCATTTTACTGTTTTCTGTAGTACAAGACTGGTGAACTATATCATTTTCATTTACACAAATTATTACGATTATTAACGTCATGGAATGACCCCTTAACAACGTGAAATTCTGAAAAGTCGAATACTTCTACACGTTGGATGTATATTATATGTTCAGTTGAGGTTTTTATATTGAAAATGTAGTGAAAAATCAATCGTCATGTTTTCTTGTGATGGCTGTTGCTGTGGCAGGCCTGACTCATGAATATGCTACAGCAATTTTGGATGCACGTCCAGCTTCTGCACGCCGCAGTGACGTATGCCAGTGCTTCACTGCAGCAGCTGACCTTTTAAATGCACTGACTCACAGCGCAGAAGGATTAATGCCTCACAGTACTAACAAGATGTGTGTCGCTCTGTGTGTCAAAGGTTTAGACTCAGGAAGAAGACCTGGAAGAACCCAGGCACAGTGTTTCTGGATTATCACATCTACGAGGAGGACATCAACATCTCCAGTAACTGGGAGGTGTTCCTAGAAGTCCTTGAAGGTGAATACAATAATAGTTATCATAAATATTCTAGCCCATATATTTTGCCATGCAATGACTTTCTTGCTTGTAGAACCGGAGAGGATGAAGTCCATGTCCCAGTTGGCGGTTCTGACCCGTCGCTGGTGCCCAGCACAGATGAAGCTGGAGGCCTTCCGGGAGGTGGTGCTGGAGAGCAGCAGTGTAGAGGAGCTCAAGGAGAAGGTAGGATTGAATATAAAGTGCTTGGTATTCTTTGTTTTCCTCTTTGAGTGCTAACGTCATATTCTGTTCCTTCAGCTCAGTGAATTGAGTGGAATTCCTCTTGAGAACTTGGAGTTTGCCAAGGTACGGCAGTCTTTGCGTATCAGATTCGGTTGAGTTTCAGATGCTCTTCCTTCCGATCTGACCGTCTTGTTTCTCCTACAGGGACGGGGAACTTTTCCTTGTGACATTTCAGTGTTGGAGATCCATCAGGATTTAGACTGGAATCCTAAAGTCTCCACCCTAAATGTCTGGCCACTCTACATCTGTGATGATGGCGCTGTGATCTTCTACAGGTAAAGCCTTTGCCTTTCACACATTGAAAACTTGATTACTAGTTTTTAAACTAGTTAAGTTAGGTAATTATATGAAAACAAAACAAGACTTTTAGATTTAACTAGCCAAGGACTAATTTAGCTGGTTCTATGTGGCTTTATTGAATTTTGTCATTTTTTTCCCTTTTTTTAATAATATAAATAAGTTTTTAATAGTAGTGGGCCGTTATCGGCATTAATGTGGATGTATACCTAGCTGAATTGCCCTATTCGGACGGGACTAGTTTTTTAAACTACTGTACGTGTGAGCTTCGATTCTTATCACCTGACGTCCGTGATTTTCATGTACCATTTCAGATGGGACTAACACCACGCGCTCTGTATGCGTGCATTGCTCTAGTCATTCAGATTGATTACAATTAGTATAATCACAAATACCATGGTGAAGCTAAATGGCTAGTACTGCAAAACCATGTTAATGTGTGCTTACTTCAGTTTAACTATTATGTTTTGTATTTGTAGTAAACATGTTTAATTTTGATCATTAAAACATATGTAACGAGTGCAGAAATGAACGCGAGTAATCTTACCTGATACTGATGTCTTATCAGTTAACGTGATCTGGCTCTTTATTTGTATTTATTTCTGTTATATATATTAAAATATATTAAATGTGCGTGCGGTAAGAGCATCTACAGCAAAACACACAAGGAAACATCACAGACATCGCATTCGGACTCAAATGAGCCATTTTAATCTAGATTTTAAAAAATGTATCTATGCCCACATCTAGTTTTTATTTTTAAAGATAATTGCCCATTTTCAACCAGTTTTGTATTGTTACGTTTTCAGAATACACCAGTTTGTATTCAATTGTTGAATAATAAAGTTTTAATTCTTCACGAACAGCTTCAACCAGCTTTGTATGTAAATTAGCATTGTTCTTGTTATCTGCGTCCAGAAATGCTTTTTTTTTTTTTTTTTTTTTTTTTTTTTTTTTTATAAATAAAAAAAATATTTTGCAAAAAGTCCTGGTTAAAAAAAACCCTTCTAAAACCTTTTTTATAGCAATGTTATATATTTGTTATTTTATATACATCATAGATAGTATATTATAGTTGTTTTGTATTATATTGTTTAGTAAATATTTAATTGTTTAAATAATAAAGTAAAAATATATTTCTATAACATTATAAAATGTTAATGTAGATTTAGTGCTATATATTTTTTTACTTTTTGATTTATGTAAATTTATCATGGATAATAATAAGGATTTATATTAACCTTAAACACATGAATATATCATAAATTAGTTACTTTAAAATATCTCATTTAAATATTAACTGTAGGTAGAAAATGACTAGTCATTTTAATCTGTAATTTACTGTCAGTTAGTCAACCATGCTTTTCTGCGGCCGTCTCCACAGGGACAGCACCGAGGAGCTCATGGAGCTGTCTGAGGAGGAGCGCAATGAGTTGATGAAGAAGGAGAGCAGTCGTCTACTGAAGACAGGCCACCGGGTCAGCTACTCCCCCCGCAAAGAGAAGGCCCTCAAAATTTACTTAGACGGAGGGCCCACCAAAGACCCAGGACAGGACTGAGAGGGGAAGGACTCTATCCTTCCCTGTTTTCTATCTGGCCTGCCCGCTGCAGTGTAGCGCTGCCTCGCCAGCGACCCTGGCGTTTGGGCCCCACGTTGAATCAACGTCACCAGTGCTGTCCGGCGCTCTCTTCTTTGAGCTCCACAGTGCATAGCGTGGCTCAGAGTACTATTGTGCACCATAGTTTCTTGTACTGTAAAGTTTAAAGGGAAGTGCAAAGCTATTTCAAGTTCAATATCATTCAGATTCATCAATTTAATAATACAGAGATGGGTGCACTCGTTAGAGGAAAGGGGGCAGTTTGGGAGAGAGATTTTATCGCCCCCCCCTTCATTTCTTTCGTCTGTTTGCACTCCCGGTGCACCATCTCCATTGATTTTCATCCCGTTGTTCTGCATTTGGTGTTTGTCCATCATTCACTCTCTGATTTCGAGATGCGACCGAACGTGTCGAATTCTCAAACGTCCATCGTCCCCGAGTCTATTTAGCACTCGAGCACAGTGTACCCAGCCACCTCCGAACGCCCGTGGGGGTGACGGCACTGCTCATCTTCCATTGCGTAGAGCTCTTCGATCGACTCCAGTCATAGTGACACTTTCACTTTTCACAGTTTTGGGTATGATGCTCTCACTTGAATATTGGGATATCTCTCCTTTTGTTTATTTAACACATAGTTTTGAAATTAAATGCTTCTTTTCTGGCTGAAGAGGTTCTATTATTGCAGTTCATGCTTCTTTTTGTGTGTGGGTGTCACCCACTGACTGCTGAAGCTCCACCCACTTCGTAGGGAGCCTCACACTCCTCCTCTCACTACACTTCCTTGCTGAGGCTAGTGACATATGAATTTGCAAGCCTTTAAGAGTAGGGTGATATGAATCAAGTAGTGCGTTTTGTTCACCAGATTCATTGTTT
>JAUYWG010000040.1:25351624-25363883 GCA_034779775.1 Enteromius afrohamiltoni
CAGTGATTACCGCCATCTTGACTACAGAGACCGTCTCTGCATTTGATAAATAAAGTTTAATTCTCGTCATTATACATAACCATCACTCTGTTCTTCTACTTGATAATGTTCAACTCAGAAAAACTGTAATACCACAAAACAGTTGAGTTAACCATATATTTGATGGGCAAACTGGGTGTTTGATCCACGCGGTGGCGCCATTGTCTAGTTGAGTTTGACAATTATTAGAAGGCGTCCAAATTTCAGCTAATGTCAATGCAGGGAGAGTTCATCTTAAGGAGTTGAAATAATATTAATAATTAAAATAATACCTAGATAAAAAAGTTTGTCGAGACAAAAAAAGTTGGCTTGAGAAAACCGGACCAGAAAGACTGAAAGGTTTAATAGGTTTATTCAGTTTAATACGATTTAAGTTAAAAAGTTTTAAGTTTGATAGTTTTCAGTCTGACACACAGATAGATAGATAGATAGATAGATAGATAGATAGATAGATAGGTAGATAAGAAGTTTAAGTAGTAGATCAGTAATAATAAAGCTCACAGGTGTTATCAGTGGTTAATTGTTCACCTTTGCTTCCTAGCATGTATGGTGCGTTAGTATGTTTAAAAAAGCACCATCACCTGTTAGGCTACACTGTTCCGGAAGTCTATAGAGCGAGTACAATTATCGTTGAATTATGTCAATAACTCTTTTATACAGATTTTATACAGAGTAGTCTACGCCGATAAAAAAATATGTGTCTCCTCCACTATAAAATGCACAGAGCCAATAGGAAACCCAACTTCGCATGTCCTCAAACGTCATTTATTGCCTCCAACAGTGGATAATAGCGTGATTGCGGATCTGAAACGCACACACACACACACACACACACGCCTGCAACTACAGGCGCGGACTCACAGATCAACACATGAGCGTGCTTCAGCTGCCTTTCCCTTCTGACTGACTGAGCGTCACACGACCAGCTCTACCTGTGCCTTCAGTCCCACAAGGACATAGCCTACACTGAAAAGTAAGTGTACTCCTACTTATTTTAAATCTCTTTTTTGAGTACTCCAAGCCTGCATTGAGTTGAGTGTTGCTGTATCGCTACTGTACTTTCCTCTGTTGATCACAATCATTTCTATCCATAGAGCTCTAATGACAGGGTGTTTCGATTCAACTTCACCTGATGAAACACAGCACTGTATATAGTTTTTAGTGTTTAGTATTCTAGCGTAGTGTACATATTTTGAATCAGTGCCGTCAAAACAAAGCTTATCGGAGTCAATAAGTCTGGTTCATTTATTGATCGACTACTTAACCTGACGAAGGCTGACAACCGATCACCTGTCTGGATCTGACTCGCTTTTCTATTCTAATAAGTTGAACAAGATTGATTAAAGCAGATTAGTAGGGCATCTTTATGTACAGCAGAAGAGGAAGCTACTCTTCTCCATTTCTATTCAAGCGTCTGTGTGACCTGTTTTTATATGCCATTCTTTTCATTGTTTTTTAATAATCACATGAATTGTTATTAAGGGTGCAGTTACACGCTTTCAAAAAGCTTACATCAATTACTGGACATCATTCAACTCCATCATAGGTGTGAATTCAACGAAAACAAAGAGACAGATGAAGGAGAGACTACAAAGGTATTTTTACTAACTAAGAACATTATCAAAAAATATGAAACTCACTATTCAGAGGAAAAAATACCTATTTTTTTATTATTATTAAACATTTGGACACTTTCTTGTCAAATATTCTTGTCAAAATCACCTTAGGGCCGGTTTTATTTGCAAATATGGAATGCGAATGTCTGAGAAAGGCTCTAGCTTAATTTGTTTGCAGATGTCATTGTCTCTCCAATGAACCACCAGACATGTTAAAGTGTGATTTAAGTGTCCTAAAGCGTCCAAACTCGTTGAAGCCAGTATGTTGAACAGACATTTTGTTTTTCAAAACAATTAAACCTTTGTTTAATTACAAATACGATCAAATGAGATGTTTAAGGAAGCTGCATTATGTGTATTTACACTATATATTTTTATTCATTTGCGCTTTTGTCGGACCTTCTACAACTCATCATAACTTTTTATTAAAAATGCAACTGCTTGTTCACTTTGTCTCTAAGAGAGAGAGAGAGAGAGAGAGAGAGATGAATGATTGGTTGTTCTCAGTGCGAGAAAGATAATACTCCCTTTAATTTTCCTTCGAGGGATCAGTGGCCAGTTTAGTAACCTGCACATGAACTTGCGTGAAGTTCGGTGGATTTAACGCCACTCGATTTTACGCAGTTTTATTTGTCCGGATCTCAAAGAGACTTTATTGTGAACAGTGATTATTGGGAAACTGGGATATTCAGCACATTCACCTTTTGGACTTTAAACGTGCCATTGTTTGCACTCAACCTGAGGTTTGCTGTCTGGAGATGACAATCACGCAAAATATTGATGTTGTATCCCATCTAGTCATCTCAGTAACAAAAGAACCATTATGTTTAAGAGTGGTGTTTGAAACATGTAGATATAATCCATTCAAAGTGACGGTTATGGGTTTTTGTCTACAATTTATTGTTAATAACACTTTTTTTCCAAAGACAACAGAATGTAAATGTAGTAAACATTAGAATGTATCTCAGTTTCTATTGTAAGATATTACGCGTGTCTTTATGAAACAGGTTCTGAGTCTTCATGTAACTTTGGTGAAGTGTGGTCTTTAACTAGTCTGGTGAGATTTGTCATGAACGAGGCAGCCACAAACAGTTTCCTCTTTCTCTGTGGATGAGCAATAACGTCCTTCCTTAAAAAACTGAAAACACCCCCATAAGGACCTGATTCACACTTCCTAATGCCTATTAAATCTGAGATTTTTTTCAATTATCAAAAGTAAAAAAAAAAAAATAATGACAAAATAATCTCAGCTGAGTGATTCAAGCTGCAAGGACCACCTTCATGTTGTTGTAGGCCTTTATATTTAATTAGCGAATAATAACAGTGATATTATTCAATTCGAAACCACTTGACACTCTTATAACAGGCGCATTGAAATCACCGATAGAGGTGATGCATTTCTGTTTTTACAGTCCACATAACATTCAACACTTCGAAAGTCTGTTAACATTCATCACATTTTTATTTAAACCAGCCTTCTGTCTGTTTGTCTGGAATTTCCTCAATAACGGTCCGTTCTGTTGGCCACCACAGTGCAGTAGTGCGGCACCCCTCTGAAGATATCGACTGAATGCGACACGAACGCAGTCTGACAGTTGTGTGTGCTGCACACTATGTACTCCAACACCCTCATTTGTCAGAGGTTAGTTCATGTGTTACTGTTAAATAAGGAATTTCTGGTGAGGAGCTTTGCCATGTTGATGTAAGCACAGAAATAGTGTGGAAAGAATGCTTTTTGGCAGGACATGAGAACGATCAGGTTGTATGTTAGTCTGGATATTGGGCATCTGTTATACTTATACATTTGTTTTTATGCTCTGATCTGTTGAAACACTGGCCAACGATGTCCCCTTATTTGGTGTGTTCTCAAAAATGGCAGTTGGTCAATGTGCTTAATCCTTTGTTATTATTGTTTTTTAGTGATTTGTAGAATTGGGGGACTTGGACTCGGTCTGTGATTATGAATGAAGTACTCGAACATGACATGGACTCGTCATGTGTAACATTTAAGATAAAAAATGAGTAAGAGCATGCATTTTATATTAAATTACATTAATGAATGTCTCCCACGCAAATTCAATTGGTTAAGGACTAGGACTAGACCAGGTGGACTCAGATCCAACACTAGGGATTTGATAGTGATCGGTTTTGTTTTATTTATGCAAAAAAGTATTGTCGCAAAAGTGAATTTGTTCTACTGATGTCACATGGACTGATGTTTCTGGATTATCTGGGATCATTTCAGTTGTGTTGTTGTCTATGGAGGGACAGATGGCTCTCTGATGTCATCAAAAGTATCTTAATTTGTGTTCCGAAGATGAACGAAGGTCTTGTGTGCTCGAAACGACGTGAGCGTGAGTAATTTTCATTTTTGGGTGAACTAACCCTTTAAAATTGTGATGTAAATTCAGAATTGCAAGAAGAAAGTCATAGTGAGTTAATATCTTGTGATTCTGACTTTACAACACAATTACAAATCAGAATAGCGAGATATAAGCTGACATTTAAAAAAAAAAAAGTCTGAATTGTGACATAAAAAGTTGCAGTTACCTGGCAACAACCCATACCATAGCGATTTGTAAGGGCAGAAATGTTCAAATCTGACGCTTGAACTGTTGGCATGAGTTAAGTTTTCTTGGCGTTTCATGAATCATTGAAGACATTCTGGCCTGGCGGTGTTGGATTGAAAGTGCATCTACTGGCAGCGCCCAGTTTGTAATTAGTGGTTTTCAGTAAAGCTTGATTTAAACACAAGTTTGGCGCTCACGGAGTTTGTAAACGATTTCTAAACTGCAGTCGGACGCAGTACATAAGCCATCATCCTAAAATAAAAGCAACATTTCTCCATGAGCTCATCATCAACTAGCACAATAAAGCGTTTAAATACATCGCACTCAACACAATATTTAGGGTTTCCGTGGCAACTGGATCAAAACATGAGATGTAGCCCAGGCGTTAGACTGGAGCCCTGTTTTAGATTAGACCTGTGGACCTTCCTTTCCCCTGTAAAAACACCTTTCCACAAGTCCACACTTCCTGTTCTGCAGTTTTGTAAAGGTTACCCAGATGGGTGAATATGTGCACAACTAATATAGTCTCAATAATAAGCAGATGCAAATGTTTGCAGTGGCTCTTAGGAAAGCATGATCTTTGGAGGAATTTATGTGGAGTAAACGTATTTGTTGTATTATGTTTCATTCAACGTTGACAATGAATTGATTTATTGAATTCTGATGACATTTGAACTGACCTTAGCTGAATAATGACACTATTGTCTTCTGTAGAGCTGCTTTATACATTTAGTCATTTTGCAGACGCTTTTATCCAAAGCGACACAACTGTGGAATACATAAAGCGATTCAAAATACCAGCGCTCGTAATACCAACCTCAGGCACTGGTCAAATAAAGATGAGATAGAGATGAGTTTCTTTGTAGAGGTTTGATTTAGAACATTAACATTGTTATTTTCCTGTTTATTAATTTGAAGCTGCTTTGAAAGAGCCTGTGTGTGTGTGTATATATATATATATATATATATATATTCACTTTCCCTCATGATCTTTGATCATCCCGTCCACCTGCAAAGACATCTCTTCTATAATAACAGCATGAAGGCAATCCAATCCAATCAACTCGTAATGGACAATGTCAAGTCCCCTCGTCTTCTGAGAAGCTGTTGCTTTCACTTCGCCATAATAGGTGAAAACATGATCACAATTTCTGTGGGATACTAAAATTAAACGGTTTTCTTAAGGCTTCTTTGTATCTTAAAGAGGTTCTCCTAGGACAGGCTTTCTCAACCCTGGTCCTAGAGATTTGCTCCAGCCTTGATCAAACTCACCTGCCTGTAGCGTACAAGTAATCCTGAGCAGCTTAATTAGCTTGTAAATGTGTGTTTAATTAGGGTTGGAGCTAAAATTTGTAGGACAGTGGCCCTCGAGGACCAGGGTGGAGAAAACCTGTCCTAGGACACTGAACTGTAAAATTTGGTCCCTCATTTACGAGAATGTGCAAAACCATTCACTTCTCTCTATTGAAATGATTGGGACTACATCAAAGGGATTCTGACATCTACTGGTCTCAAGTGAGGAGGCCACTGTGGGCTTCAAGGTGGCTTGTTACAGGTAGAGGTTGATCTGCACAGCCATGTGTTTTTCTTTTCTCCTGAAACACAGGACTTGTCTATTCTGAGCCTGCTTGCTCACATTTCAGTTCTTCTGCTTCACTATTTCTGCCCTGCTGTAATGCAAGTCGATCCTCAGAGCCCATCACAATGTCTGCAGAGTCAGTGCTTGTCCCGACTGAGGACGTACGGTTGACTCAGATCATTTATTAGGTGTCAGAATCCAGTGCTGCCTCATGCAGTGTGATGATATGATATCCTCCAAACAATCTCAAAGGTCATTGTAAAATCACTCTAAAAATGTGACGCATACCTTGCTATAAAATACCATGTACTGTACGCTAGGTTCTTTATTGGCATGACTAAGGAAAAACTGTTCACTGAAAGGTTCTTTGAGGAACTCCAAACCTGAAAATGTAGATAAAAGTAAAATAAAAAATAATTAGCTAAAGTCTTTGCATTCTTATATCATGACTCGTACATCAGTGTCCTGCACTACAAGGCACCAGGTGTGCTGCTAAGCAAGTTTACTCCATCTCAAAAGCCATCCATACAGTATTTGGAGTTGGTTATGTGATGTAAATGTAAAAAAGTATTTGCTTAAAAAATTATGCACTATGGTAAATTGTGTTGATGTTATAACGTAGTATTGCATAAAAAAATCTGGTAGCACTTCATTTTAGGTCACTTAATGAGTTATTAACTGGTATTAGCATTACCCCAGAATATTACCCATTTATTAGTATCAATTAAGCACAGATTAATGCCTTATTCTACATGACCTTATTCTACATCCTTAATCCTACCCAATGCCTAAACTTAACAATTTCCTCACTAACTATTAATAAGCAGCGAATTAGGAATTTATTGAGGAAAAAGGTGTAGTTAATAGTGAATAAGTGTTCCCTATTCTAAAGTGTTACCAAAACTCTTTACTAATCAAAAATCAGTCTTTATTAATTGGTTATTCATTTAGTTTTTGTTAGTTATATCCACTAACATATTATTTCTCAAAATGAAAGAATGAGGCTTATAAAACTATTTGTATAATCATCTCAGCAAACGGTTATACTCTAGAGTGCTTTGCCAAACTTCCATGAGTGTCCTAAGATAAATTTCCTTCTGGAAAGGGTCAGGCAACCCTTAAGACGGCCCGCGGCTGCTCTGTCTCGCACTCTCACTTCTGTGTGAATGAATGACTTTCTTATGAGACGTTCACTGAGGCCACTTAGATAACACACTGTTTGTACTTCTGTCCAAGACGGCTTCCTTTTGTTTTGGCAGTCTTTCGTGAAGCAGTGTCTTTACTGCGAGTATGAGACACTGGGAGCGTATTTGCACCGCGGGGAAAGGTTAAGCCCATGAGGGATGCTGGGAAACATTGTTTTCTGAGATTGCCATGCAACTAACAGGCGTAATGTCTGCTTATCGGATGGGGGTTCCTTCCTGGTTTTCTTTGCATAGGGTGGCAATTAAGTCCGTTACGTTCAGCTCCCAGCTTTCCCTCTGTTTCCTCACTGACATCAGCTTCCTTTTGTTTGGTCTGATAGCTGGAAGCTCTCTACAGCAACAACATCAAACTGCTCGCTTCATGCCTGGGATCTGGTTTTCTTGCAGTCCTTTGTATCTTATTGGACACTGTCCCCTATAAAATCACATACACATTTTTAATGTAATAAAGCATGTGGACCATGACTTAAGGTCAACAGATTGGCTCCAAACATGAAGACTAAATCAGTGTGTCATATATTTTATTAGAACTACAAACAAATACATAAAATATGTGTTAAAACTACAAACATGGCAGATATGCAAGGCGTATAAGTTGTTAACTTAAAGGCATCATGGAAACACATGACAACACTTCTTGGCATGAAAGACATGGATTTGGCCTCTTCATTTCTCTCGCATTAAACAAAATGCAGATGATGTTTACTGTGACCAGATGATTGACAGGGCGGTTTAAATCATGACAAGAAACAGTAATAATGTATATGTACTTTGTCTATTATTTTTACACACTCAGAAGTGCTTTTTTTTTTAAAAATCACATAATAGAAAACTTTTTGTTGTTTTTACACTAAATTTTCCTATTCATTCGTAACACACAACTTGAAATGTATTAGTAGGTAGAAATAGATGGCATATTTTTAACACCACTGGATTTCCCATCAACACATTAAAGGACAGACTTGATAGCATTTTAATAAGTGCACTGCCACAGTTAATCCCAGTAATGTTTTTTCCCTCCCGCGTTTGCATGCAGGGATATGTACGCATGCATGTGTGCACATTTTACTGGTGTTCTGTGGGTTAGTGCCGTCTGGCCGCAGTGGCCCTTTCCATTCTGTCAGATGGTGAAGTCATGGTATGTAAGTCAGCACAATGCAGATTCAGCTGAAAGAGCAAACGGAGGAGACAGTGTGTGCTGCCTTCCACTGCTCTTCCACTGAGGAATGCATCTGCAGATGGATCTAATAGCTGTTTTCTTCCATCCGTGAAGCCTGACATGCCAGCCGCTCAGTTATAATTTTTGACACATTTTAATTTGGCCTTCCACACAGACATACTAAAATGACCACATATTATAGTTGCTACAGGTTTGGATGCAGTAGCTGCTGTTGTGGCAAAGCGATTGAGTTTTTATGATGCTTTAACACAAGCTTTATTGTAATAAAATAATTCAGCTGAAAGTCTCCGGTTATGTCGGATTAGCATACTAACATAGTATTTGTATTAGTATCCAGTACTGTATGTGTAATGTGTATGGATAGGACTGTGTCCAATTGTAGAAATTGTAGGGGAAAAAAACTTAAATGTATCAACATTTTTAGAGTTTCAAATAGCAAGAGATAGGTTTATCTTCAATGTTAGAGGTTATTCATTTATTTATATTTTTACGTCATACCATAGGACACATTCATACTGTGCATCAACTACCCATATGCACATTTTGCAAATCATAATGAAGAAAATAGCCTGATTAAAGGATCTCGAAAATCAAACTAGTGTGGCATAAACTGCTTTGTTATTTTTTTAACAATACCTAAATACTTTATTATATTTATGTGATGCAGTAGTGATTATTTGTATGATAAAATCTTAATTCAAGAGTTCACGCTTTCCTCATTAATAGGTTTTAGCGGGTTTGGCATGCTGTCAGGAGAGCGAGCCCGGGAGAACGGCGAACCGCGAACCCTAGTGGTATGAACCCTAGTGTGGGCAAGGGTTCGAAGCTCGGCTCAGTCCCAGACTGCTCCCCCAGAGGCGTGGATTGAAAAATAGGTGGAGAAGGGGAGGAGGAGGGATGCTTAAAGCGAGATATGGAAGGATTGAAAGTTGGGGTTTATATAGTAAATGGGGGAAGAATCTATTGGGCGAGAGTGATTGGGAATAATTAGCTGATGGGCTACCAGCTGTGTTTGATTAATTTGTATATCACGTAAAAAATATGTGATGATTTACTTGATGATTGCACCATTTCACACAGTTTTTACAATACAAATTGTTTAAGAGCTTTGCACATGCATCTTAAATTCAATTTTTAAAACAAATTTCCTTTTTATTTTAGTGAACACTCATTGACCCTTTATCTTATTTCTAATATGAACTAGATGCCACATATTCAATTAAAATGCAATATAATGAGGTCATGTGACAAACACATACATTGCTTACGTTGTTTGTTCTTTGATCTATGGTAAATGTAAACAACATATCCACGTCCCTCTCTTTAATGATTAGATTAATGATTAATTGATGATTAATTTCTAATTAATGATTAGAATGTTCCTTTCTGGGTGAACCATCCCTTTAAGCGTGTTTTGTTTTTATTCTGAACATATCAATAACAGTGTTACATATTCAGAACTTAAAATCAGTTTAGCTCTTTTATTTTATACAGATCCCATCATTTTAATGCAGTAAGACCATTATATCTTAATCCGGTGCATAATAAAAATGCATAGTGCTTTTAAGGTGTTTGCAGCTTCATATTAGTTGTGTCCATTGCAGAGCCTGTTCACACACTCATATATAAATAAGAGTGACTGTGGAGGTGTGGTCTGATGCACAACTATGTTCGGCTTCTGGCTGCTGGAATGCAATGTGCGCGAGTGTTAGCGCGTCTGTCTCCAGAGGGAGTTCATCTAACACCCACATGACAAGAGCTGACACATCCCCTCACTTAGACCACCGCTAGCAAAACAGTGTCCTAAAATCACACCCGCACTGAAATCTGGCCTCACTACAACTGCCTTTGTGCCTCATAATGCAGACTAATTAGTCTGTCTCATGGTAAATGTGGATATTTGACTGCAAGTCTATAACAGCATTAATGATATGTGCACAAAAGGGACAAGAGGACTTTATGGAAGCACTGAAATATTCAGGTAACTGCAGAGATACATCCACTACTGCCCGTGTTTCAGCTCAGTTTTTAAAGCAATAGTTCACCTGAGAATTACAGTTTGGCTCATCGTCATATGTTTTCATTTTCTTTATGTTTAAGCTTTTGCGTAGTCAGACTACAAAGTGCATACCTCTCATGTTTGTCTTATTCATCTTGTTTGTGTTATTCTGTCTTAAGACTCTTATTTTGAAGTTTATTTGGTTCCGTGGTTTTTGTGTTTGTTTCCTGTTTCCTCAGTCGCCTTGGTTTCTGTAGTGAAACATTGAGTTCACCTGTGTCTAATTTAGTTTATTGTTATTCCATATCGCCTTTTTATCTTGAGATGTCATTTGTCATCTTTACATTTGTTTGTAAAGCTGTTGCGGTTTTCCTCAAGTGGACTGCATTCTCTGTGTATTCGTTTAAACTTCTTCAACTAGATGCGAGCCTCAAATCTCTGCTTGTACAACTGTGACACATAGGCCCACGATTTTTCATGGTGTTGTCCTTTATGAAGCATGACAGAAGGAGTGAACAATATGTATTGTCTACGATACAAATGTAACTCAGTTTGCAAAAAAACTAAACAAACGTGTCTTGAGATTGCGTGCTTTCTCTGTGGGATGCAGAATGCAGTTGAATTGTCAAAAAAATCAATATACAGTATAGTGAGTTTTTGTCCTTTATTTTCCTGTGCGATAGAGTTAAGCAATATCACGCAAGCACACATACATGCATTTCACCAAACCTAAGCATGATTGCAAAATGGGGTATTGATTTTATACAAGAATGCAGTATTGTAAGTTACATTTTAGACACAGTTTTGTCAAAATTGTCTGTTTACACCAATAAAAATAGTTCAGGATAAGACTGTAACAAAGCTGTGGTGTCTGTGCTGCAGGATGTTCCTAAATTCCAATTAAAGGTGGCAAACACGTTAAAAGAAAAAGGTAATTAAGGTGATTTCCGCTGATTCTGTGAACTAACTACTACACCGAATTAAAGAATGGATTAGAGAATATATTTTTCTGTATAATAGAGCAGCTTGAACATTCTGCTAAATATCTCCTTCTGTGTTCTACAGAAAGAAATCATATAATAATGATTACGTTGAAAGAAAGGGATATAAAGAGAGCAAAAAAATCTACAAATATGCTTGTCTTTCCCTTTATACCGCCAGAGTCACCGCAAAATCAACGTCCCAAAGAAAAATATGTTCTACAGTAAAATGAGTCTAGTATTACCACTGCAAACCTACCACTTCTGCTTTCATGTGCTTTCAAAGCATCTTCATATGCAAACAGAAAAGATTTTCAGCACATATTATGACATTTTGTATCTGATGAAATATTTACAGACAGAGCTTGTATAATTACAGTATAAAGGGCTTTTCTATGTGGTGTTAGGTTTATTGTGCTTATGTTTTGTGGTGTCTTTAAAGTGTGTTTATTATCTAGGAAGTGCTGGGCTTTGAAATCTTATAAGGGAGTTCACTAAAAATACACACCAGTGGAGTTTGTTGCCAGGGTAGCGACGTGTCCCCAACTGCCTGCAAAAGCGCACCTCTGTCCTGTTCACGGTTCAGCAGGGCAAAGCCGCAACATAAACAGTTTTTTTTTTCAGTGCTCTCTGCAAAAGTGCATGGCTGGCAGCCTGGTTAAATCAGCTGTTATCTCCAGTCAACAGTAAGATTCTGTGCACGGATTGGCTGATGTATCTGACGTCAAACCGTTGTTAAGATGTAACCGATACAGGCTCTGCTCTTTCAGACCTGCCAAAAAATATGATATTTCATCTTCTGTTGTTGTTGTTGATGTACTGTTTTAATGTACCAGATTCCGAACATTTGATGGAGTAGGTTTCTGTAGTGTGTGTGGCCTCCTGCCTGAGGCCGTAATATAGTATGGCAACCTAAATTGCAGTAGATTAACAAGAAAAAAAACACTGCATTTTATTTTGTTTTATACTAGCAATGTTGTCAATCAATGTCAAAAATAAAGATATAAATAAAGATAATTTTTTTTAAATTAGTGTTTGTTGGATTAATCGCATCCAACATAAAAGTTTTTGTTTACATGTATGTATATATA
>JAUYWG010000040.1:25363983-25374143 GCA_034779775.1 Enteromius afrohamiltoni
TATATTTGTAAAATATTTACATATATACATTTATATATATATATTTAATCTAAACATAACATATAAAAATTAAAACAATTTTTTATCAATAGTAAAATGCATAATATTTTAATTGTATAATTAATTAGATATGATTTAATATTTGAATATAAAGCTTTCTTGGTGAATAACATGGCATTCATTGTGAACTAACCTTGCATTTTCATTAAAAATCACATTACATGTCGCGTTACATGTCGTTAATTTTGCAGAAAAAAAGATGTATTTATTTATTTATTTTTAAATTGCTTTCTTCAAAATAATAATAATTAAAAAAAAGATTTTAAAAAATGACCATCATGTCATTGACATAATTTAAATGGTCAAGTCTTATGCAAACGTTTTTTTTAATGATAAAATTAATAAATTCTTTTTTTTTTAGGTTTCACCATGAGTGAGGAGACTGAAGTGTGGACATAGCTGTCCAGTGGAGCAAGATATCACAACCACAGCTTCTACACTCCCACAAAGTAGACGATGGGTGAAGCCGAAGATGAGAAGAACCAGACAGGACGCCTGTTTGAGAACTTTGTTCAGGCCACTGACTGTAAAAGCACCCTGCAGGCGTTCAATATTATGTGCAGTTACCTGGAGCTTGACCCTCTGGAGCACAGCACCTTCTACAGCGGCCTGAAGAGCATGGTGACCTGCTGGAAAGCCAAAGCCCTTTGGAGCAAGCTGGACAAGAGAGCCGGCCACAAAGAGTACAAGAAAGGCAAAGCCTGTGAGGGCATTAAGGTAAGCTCGCAAAAAGCCAAGCCAATAACAATACTGGAATATGTTATGATGTTTAAATGAGCTGGCAAACCTTTGTTGAGATCTTTATAAACCAAACATTTAGGTGGTTTATATATTCCTTCTAAGATTTACTCTGATTTTAGGCTATGATATTTGTATGCTATGACATCATTATATATATACACACATGTTGTTCATTAGATGAGTGCTCTCTGATCCTTTTATTGTAGTTTTATTGTGGTGTGTGGTGAGGCAAACTGCTATTGCTCATGCTATAACACATACCATACGTCACACATACTGTAAGTCGCCCTGCGCCATTTGTGAACTGATAATAAATCATAATGAACTGTGTGGATTTTCTTATGACGAATTGATTTATTGTGAAAAGAACAACCTAACAACTGCAGAGCCCCACCTTAGCATCCACCCAAGTACTGACTATCAGGGTGTCAAGTTTAAAGGGATAGTTCACCCAAAAATGTCATCAATTTTTCACCCTCATGTCACATTAGCTAGATATGGACATATATAGGCTATATCTCATTGGTACGGTGTACATTTTAGGACATCCTTCATAAAATGAAAAGGCGTCATGCCTCAGACTAAAAGGCCTTTGTCAATGGACCAAACGGCATTGTGACTTAGACTGAAAGGCTTCAGGTCTCAGAAAAAACGACGTCCGGTGTCAGTTCTTATACAATCAGGCATAGGGCGAAAGGGACTCAGATTAAGATTAAGGACTCAAGATTAAAAGGCATCAGACAAAAAGTCCTCAGACGAAACGGACTCAGATTAAAAGGCATCAGACAAAAAGTCATCAGGCGAAACGGACTGGAAAAGGAGAAAATAAAAAAATTGTGATGATTGGATAAATGGATTCTTTTTCTGAAGAACTTTGGATCAACATGAAGGTGAACAAATGCAACAATTTTTTAAATAATTTTTAAAATAATATATTTTTAATAATTCAATGCATTAGCTGCAGATAATTTCCCATACAGGTATGTTTCATGTTTCAAAATGTACCTGACAAGCCTAAATATCGTAAAAAAAAAAAAAAAAAAACGAATTCCTGTATAATTCCACATCCTGTCCCAAAAGGCCCTCGATATCAAAAAGCCTGTCTTAGGATCAGAATGCCAGTGAGTTACACTCATCATAACACTCTCCCAGAGACAGCATCGCTCAGCAGATCTGATTATTTTAGAGGATCAGACTCTTGGCTTGTTCATTATGAGAACTTCCCCCTTTACACACACACACACACACACTTTAAAAGGCAGCAAGGAATTAAGCTCGGCTTATTGTTAGTGGGTGTTTGAAGTGTTTCAAAGAGAGCATAATTTAACAAGTTCACTTCATATGTGCAATAAACGGCCCACTACTCTTTCTGATGTGAAGCAGCGTAATTATGCAGCTCTTTTTAGAGTGTAATTTACCTCTTTGTAATAAAGATGGTAATTATATACAGTAGTCCTGACGAAGGGCTGTTCCGCACACTTTAATCAAAGCCAGAGCAGTGTTGCTTAATGGCACTGGTTCAGACAAGCCAGGTACGCTGCAACTGCAAAATGGCACATTGGACCCTTACTAGTTAGAATTTTTAGGGTTTATTAAACAGACCTTTTTGTTCTGTTGCCATGGCGATTAAACATATCGCTTTTGAATGCAACAGAGAGTCTCTGTTGGAATCTGGAAGCAAGTCTTCAAATGGCTTGCTTAGTTGATTCTGCACATTAAACTGGCACTGGTGAGCTGTTTTAACATCCTGATGAATAACAGACCATCTGCCCCATCATCCTGTTGTGACTTGAGTCGAGGCGCTGGGAAAAAAAAGGTGTGGTTTAGGAAGAGTGACACGATATCACTGCTCACCAGCCTTCAACTGTCTGCCAGATTCACAATCTGTCCAGGATATGAGCTCACTCTCTCTTTATCAACCAGCGGGACAGCTCAACTGCCTGCTTTATTGTTTTATACTGGCCTTATTACCATTGCGGAGACTGCAGAGGCTTAATCTAAACGTTTAGACATTCACTGCTAACAAATCATATTAACACAGCCAGTGTTCAAGCAGCTATATATCTGATTACTGTTTCATTCTTATTAACATACAGTATGTAAATTATATTTAGTGATTCCTACAATAGGTTTTGAGAAAAGTTGATTCTGATTATACTCAATTCTAGCAGTGCTAGTTCCATGTCTTTTTTTTCTCAGATAATTATGATTTGTTGAAGTAATAAGTCTCTTCTGCTCACCAAGTCTGCATTTATAAAATCAATAAAAAACACAGTAAAAAATATATATATTGTAGAAATGTGAAATACTATTTTTCTGTTTTAATATATTTTAAAATGGAATTTATTAATGTGATGGCACGGCTAAATTTTCAGCATCATTTCTCCAGCCTTCAGTGCCATCCAAAATTTTATGATATGGTGCGCAAGCTAGATAAACCAATTATTAATGTTAAAAAAGTTGTGTTGCTTATTAGTATTTTTTGTTAAAACTTTCAGAAAACTCCTAGTTTCTTTTGAAGAGCATTTATTTGAAATAGAAATCTTTTGCAATAATTTTTTTTACGGTATTTCCGTATATATATGGATATATATTAGTGTTTTTCACAGTGCAGTTTTATTAACACTTGATCTGTTTCGCAGAATGGATTGCCACAGTTAAATAAAGTTGACACAAAAAGTGTCTATTATATTCTTCTCATAAATTTTTGGGCAGTTTTTCAGGGGTGGTGTAGTGGTTTCACCACCGGATTTTGTGGTAAATACTTGGAGCCGTTCCTCAGTCTGAGCAGTTTGAGCTCCTGACCCAGACTCTGTGAGCTCATGCGAAGAGGCACTGTTTTTCAGATTGGGAAAGTCGAGTTCTTCTCTTTGTGTATGTTTGAGCATGTGTGCAGTCTGCTAGACATATGCTTACATCTGTGACTTTGTGACTCAGGATTACTTGGGCAATGTAAACAAATCATACAGTGGCATTATATGCCAACACTCATTACCAGGACTTTTGTTCCATTACACTAGAGATATCAGCCATTTCGTCTGCCTTTTTTCCCCGTACAGGCCTTAATGCTTGCTGCACTCCTGGTGGTCTGCTTCAGTCCATCGAGCAGCTTTCTCTGGTGGTGTGATGTCTAATTGAGCAAACTGCTGAAGCAAACTGTGATCACACTGTGTGCTAGAAGCAGGATAAGTATGTGTGTCTGAGTTTAAGTTATTGGTCCTGCAGTGGGGTGGTCTCTGTTCCACTGGGCTTTGTGTAAAGTGACTGTTGGTTCAACACATACCGTGGCTTTCATCAGGAAGTCTCATCTGGCAGGTTATGCTGCCACTTCCTGTCCTGCAGACTTTTCCACGAGAAAAGGCTGAACCAGCCTGAAGTGTCACTGGTGTAATGGGACTTTACAGCATAAGTTGGCCTGTACAGAGATTGGCTGGATTTTAAAAAGAGGACATACTGAAAATATATAATTCTTTGGTTGTTCTTTTATAGATTAAGAAATCTCATATTCACTTATAGTTTTATCATTGAGATATAATAAGGGGTCGTTCACAAAGAATGTGTCTTCATGCCTAAAAACACAAGATGCAATGCCAAAGAATGTTTTTTATAAAAAGAGCAGCACAAAATGTCTCGAGACTTGGTGCTTTGGCAAATCTGACAACAATTTGAGACATTTTTGAGATGTCTTCTGGAACTTAATTTTTTTTGTGTTTGTCTCCTCTCAATTTGATTTCATTAGAAAACACATATTTAGAAATCACATATTTTTTGTCTTTATTGTGAAAAAAATTGCATGATTCGAGCACCAACTGATGGACAGGAAACAGCTTTATGCTGGCTCAACAGGAAACTTCACCTCTGGACTACTGTTCTGCTTGGTTTCAGGGTGGGGATGAGCAGAAACAAAAGAGTTATCATTATGTTCATATCTGCTCTGACTGATGGAGCATTTCATTAGTCTGTGGGGATTGTAAATCTGGAGTGGTTGCATGGCTCTCTGTCTTTTCTGAATAGGCCGTCTTTGTTCATTCTCTGTGGCTTTTAGTTAAGGTATTGTCAAACAGAAACCGTGCACCTGGCCTGTCAGTCTGAGCTGATGGTAACTGGTCCATCCAGTGTAATCAAAAGCAGCAGTGCAGAGACAGACCTGTCCAGACAGTGCAGTGGCCACCTGCGTCTGCCAACCTCATACCTGCAGCACTGATGAATAACAGATCTCTCCACAGGCATTTAATACTTGCTTGTTTTCTTTGTACATTCCTTCAACTGCAATACTGTCTCTACTATTGCTACGCACTTGATATTTTCAGCACTGTTACTCACAAACACACACCTGTTAACTTACAGTAATACTAACAATCTTGTTGCTTCAGATGTACAATTTCTGTTGATTCTTTCAACACTGTTACTCACAAATTCACAAAAACATTCCTACTGATACATTTAATCGTTAATTAAAAATACACAATCACTGTTGAGTTTTTCAACTCTGTTTCTCAAAATAGACAGTACTTTCAACCCTGTTGTTCACACATACACAGTCATATTTTTTGTTGAGACCTGCAATCTCGTTACCTAAAAATACAACATTTCTACTGATACTGTAACGCCGTAGGTGTTCTTGTATGTACTTTACCCCTGTCCTAGTGTTCTCTGTGTGTGTTTATCTGTCCATGTGCTCTCTGTTTGTTTGCATACCGGTCCCCTCATGTCTTTACCTACTGTAATCTGTATCTCCGCCCCTTGCCATTAGTGTTGATCCTCTGCCGGCTGTGTGTTCCAGGTGTCTTGTCTTTAGTCTTGATTAGTGTTTGTATAAAGCCATGCCCCATGTCTTGTTTCTTGTTCGATCATTAAAGTTACAAGTCTGCTCGTGTGTCTCAGCATTGCTCTTCGCAGTTTCCTCTGTTTTCTAGTTTTTTGTTCAATACATGTCCAAGTCTGAATTGGAATCCTGTTTCCGTGTCCTGCATGCTCGCTAGGAAGCGAGAGCGCAACATCACACAGCCGTTCCGTGATAGATACTCTGTAACACACACACACATTTTTGTTAATACCTGCCAACTTGTTTCTTCAAATACACAATTTCACAAGTTCTATTGAACTGTTTCCCACAAATAATAATTTTTAAAAATCCTACTGGCGTTTAATCTTGTTACTTAAAAAACATAATTGCTGTTGTTTTTTTTCAACTCTATATTTGATCTTTACTCTATATATTAATACTTTCAACCCTGTTATTCACAAATACACAATAACATGATAATGTACCTCCTTGTTACTTGGCACAAGGAGGCCAGTAATTTCTACTGATACTCAAAAATACACACACACACATACTCATTGCTGTTAAAACATTCACAGTTATTCACAAACCGACACAGACACTTTTGTTAATAGTCTGCAGTCTTGTTGCTTCAAATACACAATTTCTATTGATTCGTTCAATCGTTACTCAAAAATTCACAAAAACATTTGTACTCATACGTTTAATCTTGTTAGTTAAAAATACATAATTGCTGTAACTTAAAATAGGCAGAGTCTATATTAATAGTTTCAAACCTGTTATTCACAAATTAACAGTAACATTTTGGTTGATACCTGCAGTCTTGTTACTTAAAATACACACACAGAGTCCTATTGAAACATTCAACCCTGTTATTCAAAAATATGCACATGGAGGCCTAGTGGTGCATTTAAACCTGTTACAATAAAATTAACATTTTGTCAGCTTCTTTTGATACTATTAACCCCTTTACTCAGCAGTACACACACATTCCTATTGGGACTCAGCCCTGTTATTCATATACACACACACACACACACACAAATAGATAGATAAGTAGAGGAAATGTCTGCATTGTAAGCATAGAATGTCTCTGTCTTATTTTTTTTTAATGAAAGCCGAAGGCCTTTTGATGAAATTATCTGTGCTTCTAGCAGGCTGGGATCTGTAAATAGCCACAACTGACACAGTGCCAGGGACAAATATCCACACAGGCATTGAGGACTACATAAACATGATAAGATCCAGGATCAGGAGGGGCTGAAACCCGAGCATATCACAATATTGATCACAGCACAGGCTGAGACTCTTTGCTGTATCCACACTGTGACAGGAAGCTCTAGCAGCCCTTACTGCTGCTTCCTTATTTTGAGGTCAATTAACCATCCTGAAGTTGGCTATGTGTGTGGGAAATAATAGGAGGGGTAGGAAATGAGTAGATCAAGTAGAAAAAAAGTCACATTGTACCATCTGGACTGAAAATTAGCTAAAGCTTATGTCTAATACGTGGCTCTCTTCTGTGACTCAAGAATAGATTTGTGTGAAGATCATCTTTCCACATAAAAAGTGATCTTTCATTGCTAAACCAGAGAGGATGAAGTCATACCCACAGCAGGCATTCTCAGACATGTCCCAGAACCTGACATCTTGACTTCATGCATTCATACAAGAGTGATGCATGAATCAAGCCTTTGATATGACAAGACTGTAATTATGAGTTAATGCTGATGAAATGACACATGCGCCTCCAGTTATTGGCACTGGTTGTGATGTGGCGCTTGTATAAACATTTGCCTAGTGCTTCCTTTTCTTTGAGCGTGTCTGCTAAGATTTTCTGCTTTCTAGGATACTTCCTGAAAGAGTGGGCAGGAACTGTTTGCTCACTGCACAGTAAAATAGGCTCTTGAATTTCAATAAAGAAAAATTGACAAGGTATTATAAAATGCACTAAGGTCCTAGAGATGAAGCGATGGCTTAGACATCTTTTATATATGTTTGTGGAATTGAAATACAATTTAAACAAATGTCACCCCTTTGTTCTGTACATTTTTTAATGAAAACAAAAAGTATTCTTACCCTGCTGATTCTGAATTTCTGATTGTAACTTTCAGTGCTTGATAATTGGAGGAGGCCCCTGCGGCTTGCGGACTGCCATCGAGTTAGCTTTCCTGGGAGCCAAAGTGGTGGTAATAGAGAAGAGAGATACATTCTCAAGGAACAACGTCCTGCATCTCTGGCCCTACACCATTCATGACCTCAGGGCCTTAGGAGCCAAAAAGTTCTATGGAAAGTTCTGTGCTGGAGCAATAGACCACATCAGTGAGTTCTGAAGCAACTCCTCATTCTCTGTGTTCATTTAAACATATTATAAGCAACCTATTATAACTTCCTTGTTTAAAACAGTAGTCCATTTTTAGTTCCTCTTCACATTATTTTGATAGCCCTTCTTTTTTCTATATATGCAGTATATGTGACATTTGACGAGAAATTAAACTAAATTACTAAAATAACTTATAATAAATAACTAAAAAAAATTAAAATAAATAAATACATTATATATGTGTGTGTGTGTGTGTGTGTAAAAAATATATAATACAATACAATAAAAAAATAATTTGTTCCTCACGCAAAGCTATCGTATGATACTCCTTTACAGGAGTTTATCACATTAGTCATATGAACTACTTTTATGTTGTTTTAATATCCTTTTGGGAGCTTGACAGTCTCAGTCCCTGTCCAATTTCATTGTATGAAAAAGAGACGATGATGACTTCTGGATCAACTTAAAAAAAGATGAAGCACTAAGTGAAAATACTATCCTGCCACTCTAATGACCATATTTCTGTTCTCACATCTGTTAGTTCTACTGGTTGGTGTTTTTAGTGTTAGCGTGACTGTGAGGCTAATGGTTCTTGCTCTGGCTGGGTTTGGCAGGCATTCGACAGCTCCAGCTCATGCTCCTGAAGATCGCTCTGCTTCTGGGTGTGGAGTTTCACGTAAATGTGGAGTTCGTCAAGCTGGTGGAGCCTCCAGAGGACCAGGAGAATGAGGGTGAGACTAGACTAGATGTCAGTGCACAGTTTGGACACACCTACTCATTGTTTATTATTGCTAATTCTGGAATAGCAAACATTTACATGTGGCAGATGCTTTTATTAGAAAATGACTTATATTGCATACAAAGTACACATTTTACATTTTTTATCAGTTCTTGCTTTCCCAGGGAACTGAACTCATAACCTTAGTGTTGCTAGCGCCATGCTCTGTTGTTTTTGGCCACTGAAAAGAAGATAACAATACTATAAAAACAACACAGATGGTGATAAAAGGTCATGCAGCCATCATGAAATGCTATTTTATGTATTTGCTTCTTCAAAGTAGCTGCTCTTTGTTTAGGTAATGGGTTTTAAAGCTTTATGATCTGTTTGTGAGGGAGGGTCACCCTATGTAAAAGTTATGTATGTATAAAAAATGCTAGTATTATAAATATGTGCGTTATGTTAATCAGAACATAGGTTACATTTGTGCACCCTGCGGCCTGTTTCATAAAACAAGTTTACCAAATAAGCCAGCTTTTGTTTTTGTTAGTGTTAGTTGATTTGGTTCAAAAAAAGTGTCAGGGGATAGAAAAGGACCCAAGAGCGGATGAGGCTGAAACAGATTTATTGACCAGAACAGCTGGCAAAAAATCTAAAAGGAATGAACAGAGTCTGTAGATGCAACACAGCACAGTTCCAAAATCCAACTTATCCGAACCCAGTCGGGTAGGGCGCTCAGCCTCCGTTAGCGCCAGGAGAGATGAAAAGCGACAAATCAGAATCGGCAGACAGGAGAGTAGTCGAGCAGCGAAGGGTCGAGAAGCAGGGATGTAGACGATATCCAGTCTCAGAATCGTTAGCCAAAGCAAAAGTCAGTTCCAGAGAAACAATCCGGGTAGAGGAACACTAAGGATTAAACAGGCGTTACACGAACTGGGCAGAGCTGAAATCAGACACAAGATCAGTCTGAAGACTTAACGAGACAAGATCTCACAATTAACAGAAAACATGGATAAAGGACAAACAAGAAAGCCAGAAGAAATAGGGATTCTAATCAGACAGAAAGAGAACGGAAAAATAAGATGTAAGGAAAGAAAATACAAAAATAGAAAAACCCTCCTAGCAAACTAGACAGATCATACCCGAGTCCTGACACAGACTAACTGAAATAAGCTGACATGTTTTAAGATATGTCAGAGCAAGATATTTTCATCTGAGACATTTAGTCTGGGACTAGTTTAAACCTTGTCTGTGAAACTGGGGGCATTAGAGTAGATTAAGCCAAAACTAGACCTTTGCTAATTTAGGACATTAAAGAATTTTTAGAAACATATTTTACAAAAATGCATTATCTGTGAGCATTTTAAGAACAAACAATGACAAAGATGTATTTTAAGATATGTCAGTGCAAGCTTTTTCCAGTTTAGACAGCTCTTAACATTTATTTTAATCTAGGATTAGTTCCTTTTCAGGAACTCAAGCTGCGTCGACGAGACGCTATGGGAACGCCCTCAGCGTGACGGCTCTGAATAGTG
>JAUYWG010000040.1:25374243-25384461 GCA_034779775.1 Enteromius afrohamiltoni
TCTCGAAACCACACTTTCGGCATCCCCTGCCGGCACTCCGCTGCATGACAGGAGCTGTTTGCCGGCCGGCATTCCATACGCTCTTATGCTTCCTGGCCGGTGACGTCACCCGCCGATGACATCCCCAGTCACGATTGGCTGATTCAACGCACTATTCAGAGCCGTCACGCTGAGGGCGTTCCCATAGCGTCTCGTTGACGCAGCGTCTCGTTCCTTCAAGGAACTAGGGTTATATACATAACCCAGAGACGTTTTAAACCCTGTTCAGGAAACTGCCCCTAAGTGACAAAAGAAGTATTTTCAAATTCACAGTACTCATATAAGAATAGGCCAAAAGTTCTTCAACTTTTATAATAACTACTATTCAGTCTGCTTTTCAAGTCTGTTTATGAACAGAATGCCCATATATTCCACTACTTTGATTTAATTAGCTTAATACCCCATAGTTTTATTAGACGCCACATAAGCTTGAGTATTGAAATGTAATCTCTGAACATCTTGGTGAATCTTTCGAATTTGCTGTCCCTGTATTGCAACATTTTCTTTGGAGCTGTTTAAGGTTTTCTGGGCTGGTCTGTCATTACCAGGAAGATGAAGGGATAGAGTGCTTCCTGCCTCACTATAATAGCTGTTTCCATGACAACCAAACAACACCTGCAGAGCTGTTAATGCAACTTTAATGTTCATGGAAAAGTGTTCAGATCCGCTTCACTCTCCCCTCCCGTATCCAAGTGTCATGGCTACATCGCATGCATAGCGTTGACCCGTTACACACAGCTCTGCTATCTCATTTCACAAAGATATTTAAAGATCAGAGAAATGAAGAAACTGATTTGTTGACCTTGACAATTAGAAACACAACTCAATGGTTCAAAGAGTGTGTTTCCATATGTGGTCATCTATGGTAGAACAACATTGCGTAAGCTTCTAGACCATTAGCAATCTATCTTTCTCCCTTCAACAGCAATGACAGCAGGCAGATAAAAACAAAAGTGCTTTCTAAATTAAGAATGTGTTCTTGCTGTGACCTTGTACTTTGGGCTTGAGCAAGACGCACGATCCTGGATAGAGTTCACTTGGATCTCAAGTTCTCAACTTGTATGTGTTAAACACTTTTTGTTTATTTTGCTTTTAAGTCGGACTCTAAGCGTTAGACATTGATGGTTGGCTTACATTTATAATAGCAGAATGACTTGCTGTGACTGTATGTTTCTGGAATGCATAGGAATGTTCTTGCATAATGCATACATGAGTAACATTATCTAGACTTGTTGAAATATGTCGTTGTTAGAAAAATATGTTTTCATTTAGCAGATCATTTTCTTTTTAAAAACAACCTGCGGTTCATTTACAGCAAGAACAGTTTGTTAGAAGTGAGCTAGGGTGAAGTGTACCTGAAATATTTTGATGTTGGTATTTATTGTCCATTTATCGTTTCAAAAATATTGCTCAGATGGTGCTTGGGAGATTTAACGAGTTCCCAGTTATGTATCAACTTTGTTGAGATCTTCTGAAACAACAAAAAGATTAGTTGGGTCATTTTTTCAGTAGAAACATTTGACAAGCATGACAGGTCTCCTCACAAATGAGTCAGTTTTTGACATGCAATAAAAGTATAGATCTATTGCGTCAATGTGGTGACGAAGTGCTAAAGTTCATAATCAAGATTTAGACCTGGAGACTTTTAACCAATTGCCAAATCTGAGCTGAGTTGAGATCTTCTCTGAAACTCTGAAAGAGTAAAGATATACAGAGTACTAAAGTTGGTTTCTTAGCAGAATCATCTGAAAAGCATGATATGTATATATTTTTTTCTCTTAACAAGTGAGTCGACGTCTGGCATGCAGTAAGAGTACAGAGCTATGAAATTAAACTTGTAGCAGTGCAGATAATTAAGTCTTTGGATAAGCTGATGAGATATGTTTGAGATATTTAAAACGCAGAATTTAACACAATGACAGATCTGAGCTCAGTTTGAGACACTGTTGAGATTACTAGATTACTTAAGAGTACTAGGGCTATTTTCTCTGTAGAAACATTTGAAAAGCATCTCATTGTTTTCTAGGAGATATTAAACAGATTGTGACTTGTCACTTTTGCAGCTGAATGATTGCATGTGTTTCTGCAGGTCCGGGCTGGAGGGCAGAGATCCGGCCTGCAGATCACCCTGTGGCTGACTTCGACTTTGATGTGGTAGTGGGAGCTGACGGGAGAAGAAACTCTTTAGAAGGTAAGTGCTCAAATGGGTAAAGATGACGCAATCTCTGCTCATGAGACATGAAATGTAAAATCTACCATGCTGAATTACATATATTACGTGGACTAAAATAAACACACATGCAACTCTCTGTTTGCACAGTAACTAAGAGGCTATAATAATCTTTGGTCTATGATTACAAACTGTTCTAGCAGTTACTAAAATTGTACCTGCCTAAAATATGATAGCATTATCTTTCAAATAATGTAATAGCGCACTTCTCACACTATCTGAGGTGTCATTCACATCTGGGGCATAAACTATGGTTTTGAGCAAAATGGCAAATGTAGAAGTAGTTCACTGAAAAAATTAAAATTTCCTGAAAATGTACTCACACTCAAGCCATCCAAGATGTAGATGAATTTGTTTCTTCATCTGAACCGATTTGGGAAAATTGAGCATTATTTCACTTACACATGTACATTTTCAGCAAATCTTTCATATTTGGGTGAACTATTCCTTTAAACAGCATTAATAAAACTTCTTCAGATATAATCCAAAACCTCTCTTTGTTGCACCCTTTCTATCTTTAAAACAACCTCAGCAACTCTTAAAGTGTGGCCCATGCTCTTGGCTGAAATCCCTAGAATGAATTGTTTCATCCAAGAAGGTTATTAAGCCATAAAATCAAGTTCTGCTGTGAAAAGTGATACTGCATGATGTCACCAGCCGCCCACCAGTTAAATATGAGATCAGCGAGTCAACATGTGCTCTTGAGGAGCTCTCAGGGTTTCTGAACGCATTTCAGCTGATGATGTGTGTCCGTTGGACTCTGTTTTCCAGGTTCGTCATCTTTGAGCTTATCCCTAATCAGATGCTTTTTCCAAAAAAGGCCATTCGTGAGGCCTTCCAAACTATGAGATGTTAGCTCACTGCCTAATTATGAGTAACTTCAGGGAAAAAGAAACCCAGCTTGTTTTGGACATCAAGTGAGCTAGTTCAGGACGTCTAGGGAAAGTTAAATTTATCCCAATCTGAGAGGAGAACTGATGTCTTAGTGAGTTAACAACTTGGCAGTAATGGAACAGTTCTGGCTCTTAATCAAATCTGTCTGTTTGTAGAGGAGCTCTGTAGAGCCTCATACATTATTTTGCAGGATGAGAAAGCAGAGCCAATTCTCCACAACCCAAGTCAACCCACTCAACGGCCATTAAAAATGAACAGCTTGTGCCGTTTTTGTAAAAAACTATTTTATAGACCTCTAACACATCTAAATCTGACATGATGCAATAAAAACGATCTATTCTGAGTAAATTTGTCAAAAACAATGACAAACAAAATATTTTTTCGATCTCTTTAGGATTCTCTGAATACAAATATTCTTAAAGGAACATGCCACCTTTTTTTAAAAAAGGCTCATTTTCCAACTCCCCTAGAGTTAAACAATTGGGTTTGACTGTTTTTAAATCCATTCAGCCAATCGCTGGGTCTGGCAGAGCACTTTTAGCTGTAGCTCACATATAGCTACATTTTTCCAAATATTAAAAAATGGTAAAACTCTATGGCAGCTGTAAAATGTGCCTTTTTTATTTTTGAAAATGGTGTGTTCCGTTAAAAACTAAAATTTTCACCTTTATTTGTTATACAGATCATCAGTGTCTTAGGAAATCACTAGATCCATTCAAAATGCATAAGGGCTTTAAATTGCCTCTATTAAGCCATTTCCAAAATTGCCTTTCAAGCAGTGTGTAATGTAGCTTTATGTGAATGTAAACGATCTGCAAAGTCGTGCATGATAAATAAAGTTATCGTCTCCCAAAATAAAGAATCTACTCTATACTGCCTAAAAGAGTCATTACTAAACAATATAAGGAGTCTTAAAAATGGCATAATAGGGGCACTTTAAAAACTACAGATGAATATTGTTGGCATATACATTTGGACAGATTTGCTTCACAGACTCACTATATTCATATTCAGTGTTTAAATGGATAGTTCACCCAGAAATTAAAATTCATCATTTGCAAGTTGAGGTGATTTGCCATGATTGACGACACCAACAGGAACGAACGCACATGACAATGAATTAAATGAAAAGCACTGTATTTTCTGCCAAGCAGGCAACCTGGATGCCAAAACACTACTGACTTCGTGATTGGGAGATAGATGGAGGGTGGTGCTTCAGGCCAAAACAAGACACCATAAACATCATTTGAGGGCTGCAACTGCGCTTTTTAAAGGATAATATCCAGGCTGTACTTGTCAGCGATACGAATACATGAAATTAACATGTTTTCTTAATGCCTGTTGAACATAACAGAGACATTTTATGATTATTACAATACATTTCTTACATACGGTTCCTTTAAAGATAATTAAAAAATATTTTAAAAACATATTACATTTGTTTGGATGTGGCATAAAAGTGTGAAAATATTAGCCCCTAACTGTTCATTAATCATTAGCTGTCTTTAAGCCAAATTAAGTGTCTTTGTCCTAATAATGTGCTAATTAGCAAGTTTCACTATAAATTTAACATCAAGGACTATGAATACAGCTAAATAAACATCTTCTGAGAGCACCTCGGAAAAGAGGGATGGGGTCAGCGGAGCTAGTGCACTATTCAGTGTGGACTTTGCCATTGGTTTACTTGAGCATCTGTGACTTATGATAAGTGGCATGTTTGTGCTGCATTATTTACACCAGGAAACAACTGCAACAAACTTCTAAACTTCATCCCCTTCTTCTTTCTCTCTTTCTCAGGGTTCAGGAGGAAAGAATTTCGTGGCAAACTGGCAATCGCCATAACAGCAAACTTTATCAACAGAAACACCACCGCTGAGGCAAAGGTCGAGGAGATAAGTGGAGTTGCCTTCATCTTCAACCAAAAATTCTTTCAGGATCTCAGACAGGAAACTGGTGAGCAATATGCACCTCATCAGCCGCTAAAAATACCCCACATTAGTCTAAACTAAGCACCCAGCTCCCTAGAAAACAAAGAAATATCTCCCAACCATCTCAACTATGTACTTTAACGTCTTCCCGGCATTTCCCGCCATGTTTTCCATAAGCGTGTCAGTGTTATCTGCTGTTAGGAGCGGCCATATTTCAGTTATCGTCTTCCTCCCTTCAAACACTTACGTATGCTTTGTATACCTGTGCTGACTCGTACCGCTTTGAAACAGAATTCCTGTAAAATCCTGTATTAAACTCACTCTGACCTCCTGTAAGTCGTTTTGTCATATGCACAGGCATGAAGATGCTTCAAGAGGAGTATCTCTGACAGATTTAAGTAATACCACAATTTCGTCTCTTTTGTAGGGGTTGATCTAGAGAACATCGTCTACTACAAAGACAACACACATTACTTTGTCATGACAGCAAAGAAGCAGAGCCTGCTGGACAAGGGTGTCATCATTCATGTGAGTTGGGGGCTTTTCTCTGTGGCAAGTGTCGAATGAACTATTTTTTTTCAGCTTCCTGGAAGATGGAGGGACCAGACGCCTAAAACACAACAAGAGTTTGGAGTTTTATAAACACTGCTGGAGGACATATGTTTATCAGGGGAAGAGACACAGTCACAAGCGCTCTCTGGTTCTCTGAGTTCTTGGGCCTCGTCATTGACGCACATTAGAGTTGTTGGCACTGTCTGTGCTGGTCTGATTCATGCTGTGAGTCGAGCGCTAGAACTGAATGTGCGGCAGACAGTCATTTCTCAAGCCCTTTTTTACACTGTCTGAAGGCAGATATTTTATTTAGTGTCTGTTTTGCAAAGGACTGGATTTTTCAAGTAAAGGTGAAGCGTGTAATTTCTGCTCCACTAGTGCCACATGTATATATGTATATCAAACATTGATTTCTTATTAATTTATTCTTAATATTTTGTATTCTTTTTCATTTCTAATATTTATAATACACACACACAGAGTGTACATATCTTAATGTTTTTAATATAAAATTATTTTAAAACATCAATACTTTTTTGTTGATAAAACCATGATTTTACAATTGTATTCATTAAATGTATCCCTTTACAGCCTGAACGTGAATTAGTTATTAGTTACACAAAAAATGGTCTAATTATTCCACTTTCTGACTTTGACACACACTCATTACTGTATTTTTATTTCCTACATGTTTCTTCATTTTTGTCACATTACATGACTTTTTTGTAACATTTAACAATCATTTATGAACTTGTATACCTTTCCATTTATTTTGAAAACTGAGCCATGCAAAAAAAATAACCATCCTGATCCGTTTTCCCTTTGGTTAAATAGTGTTTTAGTCTTGTACTGAATAAGACATATTTAGTGTAATCCCTCAGTCATCAAGTTTAAAGTATCTGTTTCATTCAAAAATACAAAAGGCAGAAGTAAAATGCATTAAATGCAATAAACCAGCTCACAGTGCATAATCTATCAGTATACATCAATTTCGACTTGCAGTCTTAGTTAAAGTATTAGTCAGATATAGTGTATACTCGGTATGGTAACAGTTTTTTTTTTCTAGGATTATATCGACACTGAGGCGCTGCTGAATAGTGAAAACGTGAATCAAGAGGCTTTACTGGTGTATGCACGAGAGGCAGCTGACTACGCCACCCACTACCAGCTGCCCACGCTGGACTACGCCATGAACCACTGCGTTCAGCCTGATGTAGCCATGTTCGATTTCACAAGCATGTACGCCTCAGAAAGCGCCGCTCTGGTCCGGGAGAGGTTTGGTCACAGTGTGCTGGTGGCACTAGTGGGAGACAGTCTTCTAGAGGTGAGGAGATTAAGTTTCTGTGCAGATACAGTATACTTCATTCTAGTATAATCATTCTTGCATGTATTTGTATGTATGATTATTACGTTTGATTCTGATGACATGTTTGCGGTTGTCTGTCTTACTCTAGCCCTTCTGGCCTATGGGGACAGGCTGTGCCCGTGGCTTCCTGGCAGCCTTTGACACGGCTTGGATGGTAAAAAGTTGGGCGCAGGGTAGAAATCCACTCGAGGTGCTGGCAGAGAGGTCAGAGAAGGTCAAATTTAACATGCACAAACAATAAATGCACACAGCTCCATATGAATACACCCCCATGTTTTGATCTATAATATATGGCTATTTGGTCGTACCAAAATGAATGAACAAATGAATGAATCAGTAAATATATATATATATATATATATATATATATGACACTGTATATTATATATGTATTTCAAAGATGTTGAAAGTGTTAATATATATATTCATTTCTTGTTTATATAGTTTTTTTGTTTTTATTCTTCTAGGGAGAGTCTGTACCGATTGTTACCTCAAACAACACCTGAGAATATCGCCAAAAACTTTGATTTGTACACCATAGATCCAGGAACACGCTATCCCAACCTTAATTCAAACTGTGTCAGGCCACACCAGGTGAGATGACATTACTATCTCTGCACAATATTTTGTCATTAAAAAATCACATGGTAAAATCACTGCAGTTCTCAAGTGTGATTTAGCTTTTATAAAAACACCTGTGGCAACAAATATAAATAAACTAATACACTGCGGACCAAAAGCTTGGAATAGTTACGATTTTTTCATGTTTTTGAAGACGTTTCTTATGTTCAGCCAGACTGCATTTATTTGATCTAAAACGTAATATCATATGTAACAGTAGCCGGCTTTCCATCCAAAACTGTCAATTAAACTTATGTGCAAAATTGGAATATAAAACATAAAACATTTGCTGAATATAATCATTTTCAAATACTGTATGATAAATGACTTGCACCTCAGAGCGAGCAGATTAAACACAATAAATGCGGTCATTACTTTCAGAGGCGGATGCCTTGGGAATGCAGTTGTGTGAAACAATTACACAGAAATACTTTGATGGCAGACTTTGCTCAGGCATTTCAGAATGACCATAACAACATTTCAGATGCTGTGGAACGAGATCTGTCAGCTGCTAGTCAAGTTATCTCATCTCATAGCGCAAAGTCACATGACCTTTTTAATGTGTTTGGAGGAAATTGTTCACAAAATGCATTTCCATCTACCATTACTCGCATTAACCCTTTATGCGTAAAATGTTATTTACTGAATTAAAGGTGCTCTATGCGATGTTTTAGCTCGATTTAATTTTTATCTCAATCCGTATGCATAACCCCTCGATCGTCTTGCTGTCTGCCCTCGGACTACACTAGGAAAAAAAACGATTGTGTCGATTTTGATTTTGAATGATTGTCTCGAAAGACATCACAGAGGCTGCAATACTGAAACAAACACTATGGTTACAGGATGCTCATCACAACAAAAACAAATTTCTGCCAACCAATCGGCAAGAAGAGGTGGAGATAATGCGCGCGTTAAACCCCACCTCTTCTTGCCGATTGGTTGGCTAAAAGTTTGTTTGCGCGCATTAAACAAACATCATATAGAGAATTTTTATGCAACAATTTGGTGTTAGCATCACTGGTTTCTCATTACTTTACTTCAAAATGTGCATTAAAATGGGGTGATGGAAATGTCATTTAACCTTTATTTAAGTTATTTAAAAAAAAGTAGCTAGTAACAGTGTGCAATATTATTGCAATCTAAAAATGTATTTTATTCTTTCTTTTACTATATTTTAAAATGTAATTTACGATGGCAAAGATGAATTTTTGCAGCCACAGATTTTGCTGCTTAATGTTGTTTGTGGAAACCTATACCAAAACCACTCATTTATGTCTCAAGGTACTGTAAATAGGGTGTTAATTTAAAATCAAATGGATATTTTTACATATATTTTGACAGTAAAGACATTTAAAGTGTTTAGAAAGTATTAAGCTAACTTTTTAACATTTATTATAAGAACCACTATTCAAAATTGAGCGCAATTAATAATTGATATTAACTGAGCATAAAGTCAGCATATTATGGAAATGCAGGTAAGCATAAGAAACTTATTTAATAAACATTACACAATCTAAAAAATGATTACAAAATTTTGTAAAGCAAATAAATAAATTAGTCAACCTATATATGCCAAGCAAATTGGCATATTAATATAGTAAAACATATTCAAGTAGTTTTTGCTGTTGTTATTCAACAAGGATTTAAACATGGCTCATCCAATCAGTATTTAGAGATGTAAATACAAATTTTATACATTTGCTCTCATTGAAACTGTCATTACTGTTTATTTTTCTCCTTTGCAGGTTCGCAACAACTATATCTGTGGAGAGATGAAGTCATGCTCTCTGGAACGGGCCGCCACGATACGCCGCCCTGTCAACTTGGCCAGGCGAGGTTAGAAGAAACTTCTAATCACAGACATATAATTATCCTCCGCTCTTTTACTTGAGTGCACCATCCAAGAGTTCCTCAAGAGTTACCCAGAGAGCTGAGCATATGCATATGATAATCACAGACAACGGGCAAATAACTCGAGTTAAGACGAGTGTTTACAGCATTCCTACCTGCTGCAGATAACAGGCAGCTCCTGTTTTAGGAACGCTCTCAAAACAGCAGATCGAGTGCACTCCTCCCACGATGTGGCAGGTTCAGGGAGAGGTAGGATTTATTTCTGCTGAGGGAATTTCGACCCAGACTGAGATTTGTTATTACCAGCAGAGCCAAAGTGAGAAGATTACTACCCTAAGTAAAGAGTCAGGAACGTTCCAGAGATGCTGCTCAAAGGAATTCTTCACTCAAAACTGCATTGTTTACTCGCCCTCAAACCTGTGTGCGCTTCTCAGTAATTGTGAAAGTTCACGCTGCTTATTTTTATACAATAAAACATGATGACAGTGGGCTATAAAAACAACTTGCACACTATATTTAAAGTCTTCCGAGGCACCTGCCACTTTCTGCTTTTGTTCATAGAAAACAGCAGCCTGAACATTTCTCTAAGTATCTTTATTCATGTTCCACAGAAGAAAGAAAAGGTAATGTAGGTCTTCAAGGACATGAGAGTGAGTAAACAATGACTGAATATTTATTTTTAGTTGAATTATCCTTTTAATATGTTTTAATATGTGTTACTTTCTATTAAATTGATA
>JAUYWG010000040.1:25384561-25410957 GCA_034779775.1 Enteromius afrohamiltoni
ATATATATATATATATATATATATACAACATATTTTTTTATTATTAGTATTAGTTTGTATTATTTTGGAAAAGGTCTTGTTTGCTTAAAAGTCTGCATCTGTTTAACTGAAAATACAGTTAAAATGGTGATCCTGTGAAACTATTTCTAATTGCTGTTTTCTATTTTATAGAAAATAATAAATGTTGTTAAGAATTTTCAGAATCACATGATCCTTCTGAAATCATTTTGATATGCTGATTTGGGGCTCAATTATCATTTCTACTATATTTTTTAACTCACTACATTTTTTTTTAAAGATTCTTTGAGTAAAAAATAAATAGAATATACAAAAGCTGCTAATGCTTAAATCAGTATATTAAAATGATTTCTGAAGGATCATGTGACTTTAAAAACTGAAGTAAATATGCTGAAAATTCAGCTTTGCCAACAAAGGAATAAATTACATTTTAAAATACATTTTAAAAGAGAACAGTGAAATAATATTTTGCAATATTACTTTAGTTTTTATTGTCTCTTTCATCAAATAAATGGATAAGAAATGTCTTATTTAAATATTACAAAAATCTTAATTACTTTTGACCAGTGGTGTAAATAAGAAATGTGCTGTACATGCACTTTTCTGCTGAATTAGATTCTTAACAGGAAACAAGAGGCTAAAACACCACATATCTTTAAGTTCTTCCCATGCTGTTTCCAAAATCAATCACAATAAATCGTTTCTGCTACTGCTGTTCTTTTGAGCTTGTTAACAAGTGGCTTTATTGCACCTACAATAAAGGCTGACACACTGCTCTGAAACAAATAATAAAGAGTGTGTTGCGTAATGCTGCTGAGAGATTGATGAGGCAAAGGCAAAGACAACGACAAGACGTCACCTGGACTTTCAGTCCAGATCAACACTTTTATATATTTTTGGGTTGATCAGTTACGAAATAACATTTTCCTCTGCGTATGTGTGTGTGTGTTTAACAGAGTCTGAGATCAGGCCGAGTCGGTTACTGACGTGGTGTCAGAAGCAGACTGAGGGCTACAGGGCGGTGAATGTGACTGACCTCACTTCCTGCTGGAGCAGTGGCCTGGCTCTCTGTGCTCTCATACATCGCTTCAGACCACAGCTCATGTGAGGTTCTTTACAACATCTTTCTTCTGCAGGAAACCTTTTGTACATTTCAAGTTTAAAATGTAACTAATATTGTGATGAGCAGAATCAGTAGAAGTATTGTTTAATTATTTGATTGACACTTACATAGCGTTATGGTAGTACAATGGTAAATTGTAGCTAGTGATGTTGTATGATTACCATTATTCATATATATAGTGCTATATAATATATGATATATAGTATATTATTATAGTACAAAGTGACAAAAAACATGTTATTAACATTGCAGTACCTTTTTTCACACATGGTAAAAGGGGGGGGGCGTTAAAATAAATATATTTCTTAAAAAAAAAAAGAACTGGTAAGATATCCAAAAAAACATGGTACCTTATCTTTAAAAACATGGTATTGGTATTACCATCTGCAAAAAAAAATAAAATAAAAAATAAATAAAAGAATAACTCATTAAATAATGAATAAAACAATGGTATTACATAAGTACTATGTCCTCAAAAAATACATATGTAAATCACATGCTAATACCAAGGTGCCATGTCCAAATAAATATGCTACATGTCTTAAAAACATGGTTTCATATCATATCATAATATGTGACCCTGGACCACAAAACCAGTCTTAAGTCGCTGGGGTATATTTCTAGCAACAGCCAATACATAGTATGGGTCAAAATTACAAATTTTTCTTTTTTGCCAAAAATCCTCAGGACAGTTAGTAAAGATCATGTTCCATGAAAGTATTTAGTCAATTTTTTACCGAAAATATATTAAAATTAATTTTTTATTAGTAATATGCTCGTGATAAGATCGTCCTTTGGACAAATTTAAAGGTGATTTTCTCAGCATTTAGATGTTTCTGTCCCCTCAGATTTCAGATTTTCATATAGTTGTATCTCGGTCAAATATTGCCCTGTCCATCTAAATCATACTTCAATGGGAAGCTTTTCATGTATAAATTTTAATTTCAGTTTTGGTTTTGGTTTTTCAATTTTTGGTTTTGTTGTCCAGGGTCACATATATCATGTCATGTCTTGTCTTGTCTTGTCATATATCAAAAAAAACAAATGAGATCATGCCTTTTTCTTGTCATTGCTGAGAAAAAAAAAAAGTATGTTTCACAGTATACAAAAAATAGTACCATGCACAATAAATCGTGATAAAATCCCCCACAGTTAGTATTACCATTTCATATTTCCACAGTGATTAAATCCAAACTCGATTATGATGATTTAAACAACTGAGGATAAATAAATACTATCCAGCATGTTAAGTAACAGTAGTCTGGAGTAGAGTAGCTTTGTTTTGTGTAAAAAAACACGATGGAAGGCTGGGAGGTTTTAAAACAGTTCTGAACATTTTCAGCACACGCTAACAGTACAGTATTAATATTGATAACTGAGATCATTTATGTGACTCTCATCATGATAGGATATGTACTCTTGGTACTATATTAAAAGAAATCTAGAAATGTCATGAACAAGAATGAAATTTGTTATGTATGCTAATATCGCCCATTCTAAAGGATGAATCAGGCTTTAGTAAAACAGTAGTTTCCAAGACACTTTGATAATCTGATGAGTGAAACATTAGCAATGGAATTAAATATTTGGTCTGCTTCCTGACATTCCCACAAATCATGTTCTGTTTTGGCAACCATTCCAGTCAGCTCTCCTGTATGTTTATTAGCTTTTGCTTTTGCACAGTTAGTTACTGTGTAATCCTAAACATAAGCAGGACTTGTGAAAAGCACTTTGACCCCTCGAGAAATCGCTTTCCCATGTTACAGCTTCTCTTCCTTCGAAAACAGATATCCTGCTACACGGTACTTATTCATCGAAACAGCATGACTTTTAAACTTCAGCGTTCTTGGCTGAGAAAGCCTTTGAGCAGCATAACCATGTGCAACATTTCACACACTTTATCGAGGGCCGTTTTTCAAGTCTGTCAGTTGATATTGTTAAAAGCAGCTTAAAGAAAGCAGAGAAGTTTCACAGCTGCACATTGTCCTTTCTGTGCGTAAATGTCAAGAAGGCAGCTTGTTTAATTCGGGTCCCATGCTCTCTTTTCTTATCACCTTGTTTCCTGTAGTGATTACGACTCTCTCAATGAGCAAGACTCTGCCAGAAACCTTCAGCTGGCATTTGATGTGGCGGAGAAGGAGTTTGGCATTAAGCCTTTCATCACAGGGAAAGAGCTGGCAACAAGTCAGGAGCCGGACAAGACCAGCATGACCAACTACCTCTCCAAGATCTACGAGCTCTTCCGGGGAACACCTCTACCTCCCTCAGGTACAGTAGATCATGAACTCTTTCATCAAAACCCTGTTGGGATCACTGGCTGTGTATGGAATGGCAAACTACTACTTTTGCAGAATACCTATGTAGAATAAAGTACACTATTGTTTGAGAGAGGTACGGTAAAGTCTCTTATCCTCACCTAGGCTGCAAAAATACAGTAAAACAGCAATATTGTGAACAATTATTACAATTTTAGTAATTGTTGATTTCATCATTTTTTTGTCAGGATATTTTGATAAATAAAAAGTTGACAGGAAAATTATTTAACAATGTTCTAACATTGTTAGTGTATCTACTGTCACTTTTGATTTGAAAAAAATCAATTTATAGCTTCCTTGCAGAATAAATATATTATTAAAAGAGTAATAATAACTGAATGGTAGTATACATATATACAATAAGATCTTCTTGACTACTTGATCGATTTAAAAAAAATACAAATATTACAAAAGTTTAAAAATAATATATATAATTTTTACTTTCAAGACTTGATATTCATCAATTTTTAGCATGCTAGTATTTGAACATTTCACCTTGCTTTTTAATGAATTAAAAGTCAAAATGAACAGCGATTATATGAAATAGATCTTTCGTAACGTTAGAATTTAGTGCTGTTAAATTGATTAATTGTGATTAATTGCATTCAATATAAAAGTTTGTTTTTACATATATATACACACAATACATGCACGGTCGCGTGATTTTGGCAAGACATTACTGTCCAAAAACATAAACTTCCCAATCCCAATCCTTAGCCTTAAACCTACCCCTACCCAAAATGAATGCCTAAAATCAGTGGGAAATGATAGCTGATTAACAAGGGTGTGAAGCACCTAACTATGATTATAAGCCTAAAACACATATTTCCAGAAAAGTTATTCCTCAATTCTGATTGGTTGATTACAATGTTGTTCCAGGATCAACAAAGGAACATCTTGTACTTGGTGAAATCATGCTCACCATACAGGCACACAAATTACCTAAACACAAATTGTAATTTTTTTAAGCGATTAATCGATTTGACAGCGCTATTCCTTTACTGTCACTCTCAATTTCCCTCATCAGTTTAATGAATTCAATTACTGACTAAAATAATGAATTTAAAACAAAAGATCTTGCAGACCCCAAACTGTGAACAATAGCGTACATGATATATTTCAGTATTCAATATTAATTTCCTGATGTAATATCAGCCACAAATATTTTAACTTTGTCTTTAACCCTTTGGGTTAAAAATAGAAATATATACAGTAAACTTAAATTAAATATTAATATTAAATTAAATTAAATATTCAGCGTTAATAAAAAGACAATCCAAGTGGTTAACTAGTAATTGAACATTTCTCATTGCATGTTCATTATTTCTTTTACTGTAAGAGTAGGCAGTGTACAGTGTATATTTGGGTAGTATACAGACTTGTTTGCAAATATCTTTTCAGCTCCTTCAGCTCTCAAAATATACATGACTTTGTTACATTTAGCCCGTTAAAGGTGTTCAAAAATGAACCTTTCAGACTGTCCAAAACCTATTACCTGCTTTGAGTGTGTCTTCCACCTAGTTAGAAGTTTGCATAAGGTGTGTCCATTAAGGAAACACACAATGCATTTACAGAAAACCCCTAAAGAGAAGCATTTTATCTGGCCTTTAGCACTCTAACATTTGTGTTACACAATTCCTTCTGTCACGGAGTCATGCCAGGAATGCATGTCTGTCTGAAAGCAGGTTACCGCCCTGCAGATCTGCACATCGCCACAGTGGAGGAGGCCGTAAATATTCCACATTATATATTGTCTGGCCTCATAAACATTAACACAACAGAAGCAGGTCTGATGTCAACTAAGTGACACGCATTCAGATGGCTTCTTCTAAAACAATCAAGCTGCAATATGGAGCTTTTATGTCGTAAAGCGATGTGTGTTTGGTTCCAGTGCTTATTTGTTGTAGTTGTTTATTCTCAAATGTCATGCAAATGTTTGTCGTGTGGTTTATTGTAGATTCAAAGCGAGATGGCGATGCAAATAATGAAAAATGTCCATCGGACTCTTCCAGACCTGTTTACAGATCATTGAGTTTGCCTCGTAAACGCATACCCAAGGTAATACCCCAGACACCGGGTTTGATTTATCACGAGCACCTTTTAATTTCTTATTTTGCTGAAGTTCTTTCCTTCTAAAGCAAAATGTAACTTCTTGTTCCTTAGAATGACAAAAAGATTGAAGACAATGACGCCATATACAAGAGAAGACGGAAAATTAGTAACTTAGAAGAGGTGTGTATTAATAACATTTATACCGTAAAAGCATGTGAAAGTAGAACTGTTCTCTGATTGGTCCACTTCTCTTCCAGCCAATCAGAGCCGTCAATCAGAGTTCTTCTGTATCCAATGAGGTGCGGGAACTGAAAGAAAACAAGGTCAAGTTTATGGCCACTCAGCTTCTAGCAAAATTTGAAGACAGCAGAGCAAGCTGCTCTATTCGCAGACAGGTAAATACTATTTTGTCTAAACCCATGCCATCAGCTGAAGATTTACATTATGTTTTCTTAAAGAAATACTTCACCTGACAGTGAATATTCTGTCGTTGTTTCCTCTCGCTTATATTATGGCACTGTTTCTGTTTTTTATCAGTGGGACAAGCCATGCAATAGATTTTTTAAATTCTTCATTGTCATTCACAGAAAATCTCTGCTGGTACTTTGAAGTATTTTTCACAAACACTGAAATATGATACGTCATGATGTGTTGTACAATGTTTTATATCAAGATAGGGAGCTGAATGGTTTAAGGCACATTTGTTTTAAATTCTATGAAAAATAATGACTTTAGGGGTTAACTATGCTTCGTAAGTATTTCTGTGCTTCTTTAATCTCTTCTGTGTCTTTTCTTCCCTTTGTCCTTCTGACCCTGGCTTCCTTTTCTCTGAAACTGTTCCTGGTATAATGATTTCAGTCTGACTCTAATGATGAGAGGCCTCCAAGACCTCCATCACTCGATATGACCGATAGCCCTCTCTTTAACATTATCAAGAAGAAAATCCCACCACCCCCACCCCCTAAAAAACAGGTACAACCTCCAAAGTCAGTATACACCAAACACAATACTTCTAAAGTACCATTTATCATCTGGTATTAGCTGTCACTTAATCTAAATCCAGTATTTTTTGGTAATGTTTATCTTTTTAAAACTGCGTTCCATAAAGAACCTTTGATGCTTTCCATTCAAGGTTCTTTAGAGTCTCAAAAAAGAACTGTTCTTTAAAACCAAAAATCGTTCTATTGCATTCCTGCAAAACCTTCTTTTTGGAATGTTTATTTTTATCTTTAAATGGTGAATCTCTGGTTCTCAGTAGATTCAGTACAAATTTCCCCCCAAGTTTGTTTATTATCAGTATGACACAGCTCACATCTATTGCTGCCCACATGTGCTGTGTGTTCACAGTTTCCCTCTATTGCCTGCGTACGATACACTGAGGAGCCCTCGGCTCCTCTCTTCCCCTCGCTTCATTCCAGTCCTCTGAATCCACGGAGAAAACCACTTCAACCGACTCACACACACACTCACTCACAATCAGAGGCAGAGAACACAGCTGACTCAGACTCAGGAAATACAGCCACCTGCCACTCAGCAGTGCGGGCCATGAGAGCAATGCTCCAGCGCCTCCAGAGGGTGGAAGAGGAGATTAGCCAGGTGAACAACCACCAACCTCCTTCTGGTCTAATATGTGCATTCTAAGCAGAGTTTTGAGATATGCTCAAATGCATATTTAACAACATCATTAAATTTATTGAATGCAGGTGGAACACTCTTTATAACGGGTGCTGCATTTGTCCTTCATTAATATGGACACAAATTATGGGCTTTTTATTATGGGCAATATTTATTAAGTATTAAGTATTAAGTATTTTCTAAGGATTAGTATCAAGCCTGTTACCATCATGAGAATCTCTAATTAGTAAGATACTGTTCACAATTAAATAAGATTGAGTAGATTTTTAATCATTATATTTTGTTATATTATATTATATTTAGTTTGTCAGGATCTAAAAATGTCAACCCTGTTACCATGAGTTTTTCATGGTTCTATTTTTTAAATACTTTAAGTATTTTTCAAGGATTAGTGTCAACCATGTTACCATCATTAGAATCTCTAATTAAAGTAGAATACTGTTTACAATTAGATCTTAAAATGTCAACCCTGTTACCATGTGATTAAATTATATTTTTAATGTTAATAATAGTAAAAACAGTCAACCCTATTACTATTAACCTTTCTAAAGAAGAAAGGAAAAATACATTCCAACCTATATTGAGTTTTTACTTAAATGGCGCAGTGCTATTTATTATCACTTAAATATGTTATTTTCTAGACAGAATACAAGCAAAGTGAAATGCATTTAATTCATCTGTTTAAAGTGGTAAACGCACCCATTTCATAGAACGTCCCATTTAATGCATTTACCAGTTTTTATATTAAAACAATTTCATTCCATTCTGTCTTCTTTCCAAAGACTGAGCTATGAATAACTGTTCATAAAGTCTTTTTAATATAATATGTATTTATTAAAAAGATTCCAGATTGGATCTTTATCAAAAATACATTCCCGATTATGAAAAATTATGTTTTTTATTGTTTGAGAATATGTAAGTTTCAGGTAAATTCAACCAATTTAAATTGCAAAAATAATCAAGTTAACAGAATTTAAAAAGCATGAGATTAATCGCAATTCTATTGCCTATAGTAATAAGTGTTAAACACATTCATTCACCACAGGCTCAGTCTTTTTTCTTGCTGTTTTCTTTCTACCGGCTTTACTCAGAGGAAAGCCCAGACTCAAAAGGCCAGGGAGTTTCATAAAAAAAGCATAAAGGATAAGGCTGTTCATTTGAGCTCTCTGTTCTGTGGAGAGGCCTGCTCTCCTCATCAGGTAACTATGTTACTGTGTGTCGGCTTTCCTCACTCAGCTGCTGTTGCATGCCCTGTGCTTTTGGCTTGGGTCACTGAGCGACTGAGCATCATTTCATGCACCTGCAGTCTTTCCAGATATCATCGCATAGTGAGTAATTAATTCCCTAAACCCCGCACAGCCATAATTGGTTAATAATCAGTCTAGCCGAACAGATGTGGGTCAGCTGCGGACATATTGTAGTGCTTAGTACATTCAAATGACCGGTTTTACTTTAAACAAATTAATAAAGTCAATGAATGCCAGTGGACATCATAACATATTAAGTGCTATTTGGTTGTTGTAATAATGTTTTCTCTCAATTCCAAGAGGGTTGGTGACTTTCACATAGTCTTATAAAGGGGTCTGGGCTGCTCGGGGGTCCTGTAAGTGTTTAAATGGATCTCTCAGACTGGAAAAGCAGCTTTTTTGCTTTTTTACTGCATGCATAAAGAAAAACCATCAGTCCAGGTGTCCACAGATGATTCAAACATCCTCATTCTCTCTGCATTTACTATATTTTCTAGCAGTACTTTGTGTATATGTGAGAAAATGCAGTGGGAGAGTTCATTATATAACTAAAAAATCCTCTATCTGCAAAAAGTGATGCCAGTTCTTTTCTCAGTAATGCTCTCTCCGGCTTCATACTGTAACACGCATGTTCTGGGTTTTGTCATCCGTCATTAAAGTACAAGCCAGACACTCCTCCTTGTAATTTTTATGAACCAGTTTAGTATATTTAGCTTTTGAAAACATTCCATAGAGTGAGTAACATATGTTAAACAGTCCTTCAGACAACTGCTAAATATGAATGTATAATTTTAACATTTTCCACAAGGAACATTTGTTATATAAATAACATAATTTATGTTGCAGGTTTCCTGCTTTTGCACAAAGCAGTGTATTTGTATAAGTACCCATAGGAAAGAAAAAACACAAATGAGATATCTTTCATATCTCAGTTGTTTTTCAAAAGCAAAAACAAGAGCAAATGGAGAATTAAAGTGATAGTTTAGTCCCTGATGTACAGACTTTTTTATCTTTGAAACACAAATGAACATAAATTACTATATTTGTTATGAAACCTGAGATATTTCTTTCCCTTCATTGAAATGCCATGCAAGCAAAACTTTGATACTTCAAAACGTTTATAAATTCATTGTAAATATAATATCCATCATTTATCCATAGTTTAATCAACGTTTTCTAAAAAGACACACTCACCTTATGTGATGAATGTCCTCAAGAACCAATGTGATTTGTTTTCATGTATCAAGGAAGTGCTGTTGAGATTCTGTTTACCATATTTGAGGTGCTCCGCATAAAAAGCATCAAAAATTTTAATGGACTTTAAATGGACAGATCTCTTGTGGACATCTCATAAGCAAAAATTCAAAATTCAATATTAAAAGACCTTAATATGGACTCAAACATGTTTTAAGACCACATTTTCTGCAGCTATGCATATTAATGTTACTGCTAATTTCATTTCTGTAAATTTTTGTGTTTATTTCTACCTTGGAATTTTTTGAGAAGCGTCAGAGATAAAGTAAACATAACTTAAAAAAATGCTAAGAACTCAGGTCTCCTGAGATTTAAAAGATCAACATCTGAGCAATACATTTTCATTTGAGTAATGAGTGTCCTGTAACCCAATTTTCTTAGCTCTACATGTTCGAGCTATCTCTGTTCTGGACAGACTGACTCCTAGAATGCATTGCTGCTCCTAACAGTACGTCCTCCCATGTCCTCTGCTAATCTTGTCTCCTGTCCTCTAACAGTCATTACTTACACATGCACTTCTTTCCATCTCTAATACCACTTAACGCTCCTAACACTGCTTGCCCATTTAACAGCCTTTAATGAATCATCATCAATTCACGTCCTCCTCCTGCTCTTTCCTCTGCTCCTAAAAAGACAGATGAACCTCAGACTGGCCAGTGTTTTTTTTTTTGCAAATTTGATACAGATTTAATTAGTGCCTGTTCACTTTTTCTGCAGCATTGTTCCAGAAGTTTCTTTACCATTTTTTGGTAGCCAGCGCGACCTCAGAGTCGAATCACTTCAACGTTACATATGGGAACACCCATGGAACAGGCCAAGACCCTTGAGGCCGTGTTGGGTGAGACCAGGATGGGTCTCAACCCACCACTCTTTTTTGGCATTATGAAGTAAGGACTGTAAAGCCCTGACCTCATCTCGGCTGGAGGGACAGGCTCAGTTGCGTCCTTCGGCAGTAGGACTGCAACCTCTGCACACAGGACGGTGACATTGCTGTCCGATGCGGATGACATGGTACCTGGGTGGGCGCCTGGCGAACTGAATCGCATAGCCGAGGCATACTGTCCATATCAACCACAGCGAGGGGCTGGGAAGCTCTATCCAGGCTTCAGGCTCCCAGCCGGGTCGCTAGGGGATTCAAGGAAACGTTGACCGGCGTTCCCGTGGTGGGGCAGCCTGTAGGGAGACTCATCTCAGAAGAAAAAAGTCTGGCTGCTCTGGGTAGCGCCTACCTGCTTCCCTGGTTCCCGCGCTGGTGACACAGTGCTCCGTGTCAGCACCCCAGACAAAAAGGGTTGGGTCAGATGGGAACCTCGGAGCACTGGGCCTGGAGGTGTGAGAAATTGCTCTTTCTGTGAAAATGTGGGTATCGCTGACCCGTGGTGCACAGCGTGGAACAGAAGCTCCCGGCCCTCCTCCGGGAGTGGGGACAGAGATGTCGTCGTCCCCTGAAGAACAATCCATATCACCTCCGGGTTGCCCGAGTCAGGGACGCATCACAGACCTGCTGGTGTTCTTGGCCGGTCCCTGAGCTACAGACGGCGAATACAGGACCCGCCACAACCTGGTCAGCTCCTCATGCACCTCCGGGAAGAAATGCACTGGAGGGGTGGCACTGGATTACGCGTTGTGGCAGAATCCGCGTTGCTTTTACAGCGGATGGAACATTCTCCACAGTCACCTTGAGGTCCCCCAGGCACCTCGGTGCGGCAGTCGCAAAACTGCTATGTTCCAACATCCTGCCGCAAGAAGGACACGAGAGGAGCCGTCTCACGAATGAGAGGCGGGTCCTCAACGTAGCCATGGACATCCTCTCGCAATGAGTGTATGATCCATCCACGAAAGCCGCCTAAGCGTGTTCTCAGCCCAGACACGTGAGGCAGCGATCATGTCCATCGAACGAGGTGAGGAGATGCACCAACGACGAGAATTTGCTCTTTTCTCATTGATTGCCCAGGGAAGACCTTTCGCGGCTACTCAGTAGGTCTATGCTCGCTGGAATGCAAAAAGCTGGCACAGCCGGCCTTGAAAAAGACCGCCCAGCCGCCCAGTGAACGCTGTCAGAGAGAGAGCGGGTGATCGCAAAAACTTTTTTCAATGACACTCCGACTTCAAAACGAAAGCTAAGGGTCTCCAGCTCAGGAACGGTGAAGGCTCCGAAGCGAAAAGATGCAGGTGCACTGCATTCATGTCCTCTTATACTCACGTAGTGATGAGGTGCACCTGAATGCAATCAGTGCGCGCCAATATTCATTGGCCTTTTATTTGAAGCTCAAAGGCAATTGGTCTCTCTGGCGAGTTCCCATATGTAACATCGAAGTGATTCCACTGAAAGGGTAACCAACATTTTGAAAGCTCAGATAAAAGAATTTGAAGATCTTTACCCCATCCATTTTGCTACTAATCTAACTTGCTTTTTCTCTCTCTTCATAATTTGTGTCTGTGCAGCTTGACTCTTATTCTTTCCATTTTCCTCAGTCCATTTCATTGAGCACCCCTTCATGCTCTCTCCCACAATACACTGCTGCTTCCTGTCCTCCTCCTCTCATTTCCTCTTATACTTCTCCTCTGTTACAGCAGGTAAGGGCCTGTGCAGGTTTTATACTCTATCCCAGTCTGCTAAATCTAATTCTTACTTTTCCTCCTCTTCCACTGGCCTCCGTTTGGTTAAGGTGTCTAAAACCAAACAATTACAAGTCCATGATTTTATAAAGGAGATACAGAGAGAAACAGTGAGTTCTTCCCATCTGGTAAGTGTAATTACAGTGGAGAGGGGTTTAGCGTAAGTGTTTTTACATCTGGCATACTGGAGGTCACCGGCTTAGTCAATCTTTTAAATAATTGTAGGTTAGTTATCATTACTGTATGCTCAGCTTTATGACATATTGAATGGAATTTGATTTGTGGTTACGGTTAAGCAGTCACAGAACATCTTATTTTAGACATCAGAGAGAAACAGAGATCCCCAGTCAAAGGAAAACAGAAACTGTGACGCACCTGATAAGATATCATCTAAACTTGCTTGGAAAGCGAAACCAACATGACAGTGTTTCTGTTATTTCAAGTTATGAAAAGTATATTTTTCCACGTTAAAGTGTTGAACACCTAATTAAGTGAATTATTTTAAAAAACAATTGGTGTAAAGGTGTTCCACACATGAGAGCATTCTTAAAATAATCTTAAAGGAATACTTCACCCAAAAATGAAAATTGTCTTTATTTACTCACCCTCAAGCAGTTCCAAACATGTATACATTTCTTTGTTTGAAGGTCACCAAGCTCATCATTTTTTTCCTACTATGGAAGGGAATGGCCTGGTTACAAACCTTTTTCAAAATAGATGACAGAATTAAATTTTTGGGTCAGCTATTCCTTTAAGTACCAAATTTGTCTGTGGATAGGGTATTTTCTTACAAACCTTTGTGTGATGCTGAGTTCACACTGAAAAGTGTCTGTAAAATCCAAGACCTGTGAGCAAGAATTACTTGGCTAAATGTATTTATTTATTTGAGCAACCTTCAGATTGAAACTTTTTAAATTTAATGCTCTATTTCCCTGTTGCTAATCTGTCTGTCAATCTGTGCTCTGAACAGACCAGTTCTTCCACTATCCATCCCCATCAATCTAACTCCATAACATTTCACCCCATCCCAGAATGCCCTGCTCCACTCCATTTATCCTTTAAATTCTACTCTGCTTCTTCATTAAGGTACAGCAGTGATTTTACTGTTAACACTCTTCATGCTTGTGCTCAATAGTTCTAATGCCTTTCAGAGTAATTTCATATTAACATATTGAGTATCACTCTCCTCATGTCTCTTTTATAGCAGTAAATTAATGCCACCAATACTTTATGGCACAAACATGAGTTTTTAGAGTTTCAAAGATTTGAGAATTTCAATGACTTCAAAATAATTGAAATACACAGAGATAATTGGTGTAAGAATTAACTTAAAACAAGATTCACTTGCTAGTAGATGTCACAAATAATAAATAATAGAAAAGTTTTATTCTTTAGTATTGTAATAAGACAACAAGTAATGAATTAAATGAACATAAAATGTAGAATTTAGAAATTTAGCAGTTTCTTGTAAAACATACTGTCAAAAAACAAAACATAATATTTACATCATCAATATTTACAAAAAATAAACAAAATTTGAAAGTCCAAATAAAACAAGAATGCTTTCTCTGAAACAAATAGCTTGGGAATTTCTCCTTTTGAGTCCCATGGAAAAAGATGTCATACGGGTTTGGAGGATAAATACATTTTTATTTTTGGGTAAGCATTTAATTTAACTTAATCAAAGATGATCATAACATTTGCTGCAATAAGCTCTCAAATCTACATTTACATCTGCCACCAGCAGTAGCACAACATCCTTCACTGTAAGAAAACAAGCAGACGTTCTTCAGTCAAATGGAGACTTGTGTGCTCCCAAACAGGTATATGACCATATCTGTGGAATGACTCTTATCCACAATCTGGCAGGAGTCGCATGATGTGTAGTCTGACTGGAATGAGTCTTTCGTGAGATTGTTGGCATGTTGTAGGCAGGACTGGAGAGCTGTGATCAAGGCGGCAGCTTTCTTTGATGGACTGTCTCTCTTTACATGGTTGGTTTTCTAATGAAAACATGCCAGTCTCTCTCTCTCACACACACACACACACACACAGACTTGGCTGTAAGCATCTTTACATTCCAGCTGACCACAGTGAGAGAGAACATTCCAAAAGTCCTCTTTTCTATTGCCAGACTATCTGACCTAAAACTCTAGCTCCACCCAATGAACAGTTCAAGTGACTGGATCATTATATAATCAAGTTTTACTTGATGCCTTTAGAATTATCTCCAAAATGACTGACAACCCTCATTGTGAGCTGAAAAATTGAGCTCTGTTTTAAAACCTACTAGGATGCCTATTCTATAAATGTAACCCATACATGCATGAAAAATATGCAACTTATGCTACATTTCTGCAAAAGCTAACCTGAACATTTCACTACAGTTTTCAGCTGAAATGTACTTTAGAAGACTTATACAAATTATGATTACAGGGGCAGATAATTGATTAACACAATAATATTTTACTTTTATAACTTCTATATACTTAGACCACAGTGCATGATTTGTTAATTAAAACACTTTGGCTTAAGCAGCACATAGGCAGCTCCATATATATATATATATATATATATATATGGATTTTCTGACATGGTAAACTTGCTCATTAGCTCACCTAGTACAGCACTGCATTTACCATACAGAGCTCAGGTCAACAAAAGAGCTGAAAACCTCAGAAGGAAGCCTAAGCAGCATGGTTGTTTCAGAAAATACAAGCTACTTATTTCAGGTTTTGTAGAAATGTAGCCAGAGTTATATGTTTTCAATGATCCTGAGTTACGTTAATGCCTGGCTTCTTAGTGCCAATTGCCATCTTCACTAATTTTCCCAAAAGCAAGGAGGAGTGTTTGGCTTTTTTACACTTAGTTCCTGTGATGCTTTAAGATGGTGCCAATTTAGGCAGCTCAGTGAGTCAGAGAAACTGTAGAGCAATGCAGTCTGGTCCAGAAGAATCTATCGATTCAAACAAACTCATTGTTTGGCAGAAATGATTTGTGAATTATTTTCTTTTATGTCCTCTCTGCTGTCTTGTATTGCTTTATCCTTCTGTTTCATTCTCTTTTTTCAACTTTCTGACCCTGCTCTCCTATTGGCTGGTAGCGCACAGTAGGCAAAGTGTCTCTGATTGCGAGTGCTAGATCTGACTCTCTGGTTACACTCTATGAAAATGATCTTAGTCCCGAGGCAAGCAGCTCTGACACTCCGGTAAGCCACAGATCAACTGATCATTTGTCTGAAAACAAATATTAATTAATCTAGGATTTTTATGATACCCATCCTATGCATTTAAAGGGGTCATATAATGTTGCTAAAAAGAACATTATTTTGTGTATTAGGTGTAATGTGTTTATGCGGTTCAAGGTGCAAAAAAACACATTATTTTCCCCAACCTGTAACTCATTTTTTTCTAATAAAGTGAGATCTGCTCTGGTTGGCCAGCTATCCAGTGCACTGTGATTGGCCAAATACCACAAGCATGTGGCGGAAATGTTACGCCCCATACCAAAACGTGATGCTGCATCCTGACATTATGACACCAAAACAATAAAGCACATTACAAATGAGGCATTTGTTGCATACAGTGGGGACATAATTACTGATTACACACACTTTTTGGAGACTTCAGAGTTAAATCAGTCACACTGCATTGTGGGATACAGTAACCAGTACTGTATGAATGTATACTGCATCATTTTAGTAATTGCAGTTGGTCATATAAAGGTACTTTGTGCATGGTATTCTTAGAGTTATTTTCAAGCATGCTTAATCGACACAAACCATTTTTTCTTGTTTTTCCCCCATAGCCTTCCTTAAAAAGAGAATTTCCTCAGAGTCTGGGAGATGTGTGTCATGCATGTAAGAAGCGGGTGTTTGTGGTGGAGAGGCTCAGCGCAGAGGGATTTCACTTCCACAGGGAATGTTTTCGCTGTCATACCTGCAGAGCTCCGCTGTGCCAGGGAGGGCATTCCTTCGATTCAGAGGAAGGTACTGTGATGCATTCTCGCTGTTTCTCATCTAATAGCTCATCCTGCAATGAGTAATAAATCATTACTAATGCTCGTGTGCTGAAATATACCACTATAGTTTTTATTTTATCTTTTGAAACACAAAATAAGAATACCCAGGCTGCCTTTTTCTATACAATAAAGTAAACAGGAACCGCGGCTGTCAACCTCTAAAAATGTAAATAAAATAAATTGAAAAAATACAGAAAAAAGAAAACACCATAAAAGTAGTCCTACAAACGACTTTATTCCAAGTGTTCTAAAACCTTGTGATAGCTTTGTATGAAAACAGATCAAAATATCAAAAATAAATAATTAAACATTTGTACATTTTTCGTTTTTTGTCAACTACTGTATCCCATTAAAGGTATAGTTTACCCAAAACTAAAACCGTCTTTCAGACAAATCTAATTGGAGTTTTATTAAAGGTGTAGTAAGTAAGAGTGACAGCTAGTGGGTGAAATGGGTACTGCAAAAACAAAGGCATTTCACCCCGGAACGCACATTTCAGAGTAGAATTACTGGCTATACCATTATTTATAAAAAAGCTATGTAAACATAACATGATTTCTTAACAGCAATATGCTGTGTTTTCTGACAACTGGAGGTGGACAGGATCATACAGATAATAATATTGCTAGCTAGTGGTTTAAATGGATACTGCAATTCCAGCCTGGAATCTGCCCAAAACGCCCATTTCAGAGTAGAATTATTGGGTATAGCATTATTATACAGCTATGTAAACATAACATTTTCCTAAATAGCTACAGACATGATATTTTTTTGCCTTTAAAACTTACATGCAGCACCTTTCCAAGCTTTATAATTGCAGTGGGCGGATGTTTTTTCAAGTATTCAAATAGTATCTAAATTGTTATAAACACTTTTCTTTCACCTCCACTAACTGTCATGTGTGTCACATGTTTGGATGTTTTCTGCTGTCATTCCCCATGTGCTCTGTGTTTTTTCCCTGTGACCTAGTTCTGCTTGATTAGTGATTCTGTTCAGGTGTGTCTAGTTAATTATCGTTGATTACCTTTCCTTTATAAGTTGCTCTCGGTCCTTCAGTTAGTAATAGTTGTGTATTAAACCATTTCCTTGTTCCTTTAGTTTATATTAAAACTGTTATATCATATTAACTGTGACAGTATGTGTCTGTCACTCAAGGCAGAGGATCTAGGACAAGTTGAATAAAAAAGGACAGATGAAAACGTAACATACGCATTGATATTTCCATAAATAGTAAACTGCATTAGGTAAAAAGACCATGTCTGCTGCACTAATACAGGAAAATAAATACTAAATAAATTATATAAAATTAACAATTCATGAAACATGGTAAAATATGGTGACCACGCTCTATACTAATATTTTTTGTTGTTGTTGTTGCTGTAGGAAAGCTGTACTGCAAACTCCACTTTGCTCAGAGAAAACCCTTAGTGAAGAATGGGACGACACCCAGTCTACACACGGTAAAAAAACATTTATGCTTCATCTAATTTTTCAGTTTAAACGAGTCGGTATTAAAATGAATATTGATTCTTTAGGTGTGTAACGACGAATCCCACACCGGCTCCAGCTGGAGTCCAGAGGCCCATGAGCATGTTCTCCAGGACGAGTCTGCAGGTATCCTGTCCTCACTGAAGAGAAGCCTGCGCTGGCCGCTGCACGTGTGTGCTGTGCCTCGGCGTGTGTTAAACTGGCTGCATGCTAAAGCAAGGGCCACAGGAGCCCACCTGAGGGATAACGCCCAAGATTACGCCTTCCTGTACGAACTGCTCAGTGTGAGTCTGCCTCTGCTCGCGGTTCTCCATGAACAGCTCGTCCAAATGTACGCAGAGGCCGAGCCGCTCAATCTACAGCCTCTACAGCGCTGGCTGGAAGAGCACATGGGCCGCTGGGTCTTAATGTGAGAGAGACATCTCCAGGACTATTATGAACAGGACGATCTGAAATGGGCTGGTTTGGATTGCGCACAAATTACCAAAGCCTTTCTCGGTTACAAAGATTTGCATAAAGAGTGTCAAACACGGAGTGAACTTCAAGCACTTTAATAAATGAGCTGCCTTCATATACACGAATGAGATTAATTATTAATGAGCGTTCTTTATCGAGACTGCAAGTTTACAAAAAAAAAACCCTGACCGGTCAAGCTGCGAACTCGTCTCGCCTGCTCTGTTAACCATTCACGAACACATTCTCCTTGCATGTTTACATTTCTTATGAAAAACATACATTTAAAAGGAATGTTCCGGGTTCAGCGCATGCTAATCTGTTGACTGCATCTGAAAATGTTGTGGACTACCACAGAAAATAACTGCATCTTATCCTTCACACTGTTAAAACAAACAAGTATTACGATAGAAGTCTGTGGGACAAGACATTCCAGAGGGTTTAAAGTGGAAAATTTCTATCAAAGCATCTGTAGTAATTTAGCAAAACAAAAGTATGCTATCTGAGCTGTAACGTGATATTTTTAATGTCGTAACACACTAGTCTATCAACCCAGTGTGTTGTCTTTTGGCTAGACTTGTAACATTTAGCCCTGTGTAATGTCTTGTCCTGTAGACTTTGTAGACATTGTTACCGTGCGTTACTGTAAATGTGATTTTTGCAGTTATATAACAGATGCTGTTTATAGAGCACATTTTCAAGTTGAACTTTAAGCTATGAAGACTGTGTTATTACATGTGTGCTGTATATGTAACTAGGGATGCACAGATTTGGACATGATTGGTATTTATAAAATTCAAAAAAAGCAATTCAAAAACGCTCCATATCAACAAACTGATGAATCATTGGAATTATGCGTAACTATGATAATACCACTAAGAATACAAATAATACATTTAATACAGTGAAATAAAATAATAAGTCAGACAGGTTACCATATATGATCATTTATTAATCGTATAATTTGGCTTATTTAACCTAATGGACCGATTCGGATTTACTGGCTAATATGGATGCAGATATATCATGTTACAAAAGACCAAATATGTAAGCATTACACGTTTTTCTCAGGCTTATTTGTAGAATCATGAACAGTTCCAAATGCACATGTATTAATTTCATCTGTTTACTCCTGTAGTCTCAATCATACATCAGTTTGGGGTCACATTACACGCACTATGAACTTATGAATCGTGACAGAAACACTACTTTAGCAGTTTTGTAAACGTCCTCTCATTTGATTCACTGGACTATATTGCGGTTGTCATTTGCTACCTATGATGTGCTCTCTGAGGGCAGGGTAATACTGTACTTGCGTATGGATTTTACATTAGCACATTTAAGTGCACTTGCTGAGAAGTATTAATAATATGAAACATACTTTTTGTTGACACTGGAAGGCGACTGTTAGTTTGTGATGCGTTCATTAGTATGAATGGTGATTACGGATAGATCATGCAGAAAAATAAAGCTCGTTTCGAAACGCTGTTTACAAGCTGCCTTTCAATATGATTCAGTTCTCATGTTTCTCCTTTTTTATTCACTTGTAGTCCTTTTCGACTTCTCCGCTGCGTCTGCTCCTGAGCAACGCTGATCCAAAGGTGATCATCTGCAAGGTCACTTGTGACGTCTTTGACCTGTTTGCACGACACTAACTGCCTGCCTCTGATTCTTTCATCTGCACGTCATGTCTGACATGTTTCTCTTTTCTGTCTTTCTTCAAGGCTTGTTAATTACTTGCTCATGCAGCCTCTGTCTTTTCATCATTTCTTTCTGTTTCAGAGGTGGCTTACATTTCAGAAACCTACACGCAAGCGCCCGTGTGCCTCTCTGAGAGCAGGTCGTTAGGCCTTTAGTTAAAGTAGCACCTTTTATTGGACATGTTGTAAAACTGTTTGAAGTTTTTTGCTGTATATTTTCCATTTGAAACATTTGTTGTTGCCTTATTTATGTTAAGCCATACTCTTCCAATAAAGGAAAGATCAAAGCCTTGTCAGTTTTACTCTTTTATATGTATGTCTAGTGTTACTGTTCAATTTGGGCTTACCTTGTTTAGATTTTTATTGGAGCAAAAAAAAAAAAGTATATAGTTTAAAATTATTTTTAGGAAATCAAATTTGTTTTATTAGGTTATTAACAATAGTTGAGTTGGGCAATATTATAAATCTACTTTCTGTAAAATTTTTACAATCTCTAATATCCTTAACAAAGCCATAATTTAATGCAAGACGCTATATGTGAATATGGTCCACTTGGTTAGTCACAGTTCATTAAGACAGCTTTAATTTTAATTTCATTTAATTTCTTTATTTTTATATGATTGTTTTTTTCTAAAATACTGTTCAAATACGCACACATTTTTATAAACATCAAAAATATAAATCTGGACACTGACACTGAAGCCAGGTTCAAAATATTTTTTGTTTTATTTTATTGATTCTATTTGTGATTTTATTTATTTTTTAATTCTATTTGTGATTCTTTTTTTATTATTTATTTTTTTTTACAGAGGAACAAAATCCATATTTAAGGAATAAAATGTTATAAACTGTAAATAAGGCAAATTATATATATATATATATATATATATATATAAAGTATGTAAAAAATTCAGAATATAGATCATAAGGCTCAGAGCATGCAAAAAAATATATTTTTAAGAAATATTCTTTAAAGATAATGTACTGTAATTAAAACTCTCAAATGCAAATAAATAAGTGTAATTTAAATAAATAAACTTAAAAAGTGTGTTTTGGATGCTTACAAGAAGACAATGGTTTTACCTGTGCTGTAAAATATCATATGGTCACTAGTCAGGCATTCATATTTCTATATGATCACAATTCACATATTTTTTAATACATTGACACATTTCTTCCTTAGTATGGTAAAACAATGTAAAGTCACAACCCTGCATCCCTAGATCCATCTCCAGAGTGAACTCCAAAATTCTTTCCATTACCAAACTCAAGTGGGTGAGAAAAAAAAGCTTTCAAGACCTGTAAGTGCCGATAAGTGTTCAGAGTGACCTTGGATGAGACCTTCTTCCTCGTTGGACGTTAGACAGATCGTGGGTTTTGGCTTCGAGGTCAAGGCCTACACGCTGCATCACTTTCATGTGTGACAGCCTTCCTGCTTTCCAAAACCTTCAGCGCTGTGTGGTCCTTATCACTTCTTTATTATCTTACTCCATAGTTACAGTGTTGTGCTTTGTGCTGTTTGTTCTTAAAAAGCAGAGCCAAAATACATTCAGACATCTGTTTTAAATGTAATATATCCAAATAGCACTACACGTCACATCCCTGAAGCTTTTAGCCATTAATTACTGAAATATCACAGACTCTTATCTTGTTGCAAGTTTTTATTCAGTCATATCAAGATACGCAAGGAAAGGTGGCTTGCATATTGCAAATCCAGGTTAATTACAACCACATTTTATTTAGATTATTGTTTAGAGATTGGGATGATGGATAAAGGTATTTCCATGCGTTATATTTGATTTGCAAGGGAAGGAACAATATTTCCTGTTGTCGTTGACACATAAATGAATAAATAAATGGACGATACACGTTAACGTTAATAACGAGATTTAAACTTTACAAGAAGCCTCATGAAGGATAGAGAGTAAATATGGCGCATTAACGCCCCCACGTGGTTTAAATAGAGTAGAACGTCACAGGCTCAGCGTCTCAGACCGGAAGTTATGAGATTTTCTCAGTACTGTCAGGTTGTGTGTGTGTGTGTGTACCGAAAAGTTATAGTTTAATGACAAATTAACGAAGTAGCCTACTAAAAATGTCTGGCGTTTATAAATTATTACATTTATAACATAAATTATGTTAGTACAAAAGGGGGTGTTTAATCTACCTATGGGGCATAACGATGAATTCCAACCTGAAGTAATATGCGAAACATTGACAGCACAATCAGAAAACAACCAGTTTTAGCTTAAAATTTAAAAGAATATAATTAATGATTAGCCTTTTTGAAACATTTTGTTAGCTAACGTTAACCGAGTAGCTATTTATCTACCTGTTAATAACTTGAGGTCAATTTTAAATATAAAATCCAATTTCTCTAGAACATAGGCTACTACACTATTTTTTTTTTACCAAACTATAGTAAAGATACATCAGTAGCTACTGTACCTACTATGCTTAAACCCCTAACTGTGATTCTTATAGCACAATTTCTAAAACTATTAATACTTATAGCAAAACCACTCACTGAGTTTGCAATTTTGTAACACGCACTTTGCAAAACTGTAGGTACAATCCACTGCACAGCACTCTTTTTGTGGAACTGTAAACACAACTCACTGCTTTACTCTCAATTTCCAAATGATCAACACACTCCTAGCAAAACTATACACTTTTATGGCTATTATTTACACTATTTTGCCAACTGTCTGGCACACTGTCACATGTGAAAACTGTTTAAGATAACTGGTTCACTTTGCAATCAGCCTAAGCACCATAACTAAGCTACAAGCAAGCTGTCCGTGTAGAGTACAGGAGGGAGCAGGAAGAGGACATGGAGGTGAAGAAGTAGGAATAAGAAAGAGGACGACAATGACAAGGAGGTGAAGTTAGAGGAGGAGGACAAGGAGGGGGAAGAGGAAGGGTAAGAAGAGTAAGAAATAGAATTACTAGACTACCAGATATCATCTTCATCGTATGGGACAATATGAGTTTGCATAGAGCTGTTTTGGTCCACAACTGGTTTACAGATCACCCACTCTTCACTGTACTCAACCTCCCACCATACTCTCCATTCTTGAATCCAACTCAAGAGTTCTTCTCTGCCTGGCGCTGGAAGTTCTATGACCTTCATCCCCATCAACGCATAGCCCTTTTACAGGCAATGGAGGCGGCATGTGGGGATATTGACCAGGCATCATGTCAGGCCTGGATATGGCATTCCAGAGGATATTTTGCCTGGTGCCTTGGACTAGAGGACATTGCATGTAATGTAGACTAAATTTTGTGGCCGAACCCAGAGAGACGACACAATGTAGACTGATTTCTTTTTTTTTTCTCAATGAAATTACTATTTTGTTTTGACTGTTTGGGTGTTTACAGAGCTATGACAAAAGTGTGACCTCAAACTGACATAGCCTAACTTGTAGCCTAAGCAAAAGCCAGATGTGTTTTTTATTCATACCATCAGTGTGTAGTTGATGCATTGTGTGCTTATTAATGTGATGGCTTGTGTTAACTGTTAACTGATAAGAAAATACCATTTTTACGAAGGTTTTTAGAGTTAAGCAAGGTTTATTGGCTTTTGCAAGAAAACTACAATGTTTTGCTGATTTGGTGAAGGGTTTTCTTATTTGTGTTTAGAGTTTTGCAAAAATAACCAATTTGTTTTTGTTATTGGCTACTTTTTTTATCTATTGACTGATATGTCTAAGCAGAAATAGGAGTCTTTGCAGCCCCTGAAAAAACACACATAAACACAGACAATTAAAGGGATAGTTCAGCCAAAAATGAAAATTTGATGTTTATTTGCTTACCCCTAGGGCATCCAAGATGTAGATGACTTTGTTTCCACAGCAGAACACAAACAAATATTTGTCTGGTAGTCATTTAATGGAAGTGGATGGGCACCAAACCTTTCAAAGTAAAAAAAAACATGCACAGACGAATACAAATTACACCCTGTGGCTCGTGACGATACATTGATGTCTTAAGACACGGAACGATTGTTTTTTGTGAGAAACTGAACAGTATTTATATCATTTTTTACCTCTGATAAACACCCATGTCCAAACCGTCTTACCTTTAATCTTGAACTACATCCATGGTAGTGGAGTGGTGCTGATTCTGTTTTTTATCATTGGGCTTGATTGTTTCCTTTAAAACAATAATCATAATAAAACATGTAAATGCTACTGATTTGACTTTAAAAAAGTATGCAGCTAGTCTTTAATAATTCTGCTGCATAAAAGTAGAAAACATTGTTTAGTGCATACATGGTCAAGACTGCATGGTCAAGGAAGAAGGTATGGAGGACTGCTAATCCTCATCTGACAACTAAGGCCAATATGCCTGTCCACCACTTAAAAAGGTGTCTGGGCCATAAATACAAGGGGTCCAGGTTTAAGGAGAATGTTATAGTGGATTGTAATAGACTTTTGCTGTGCAAGGACACCCAGCCAATACTTAGACGTGTAAAGACGTTCCTACGACACGTGCCGTTATGGTTGCAAGATAGTTCCAAAAAGAAAACTGAACAGATGTGATATGCGTGTCTTTTCTGCACGACTTAACATGTCATCTTCTGGGAGTTTATAATAAGATGTTCTGCTGCATAATTTACCTTTGTACATAAGTCTGTATATAAAATAATCACACACCCATTTTATAATGTTGTGAAAGACATTAAATTACAAATCTAAACTTAACAGGTTCTAAAAAGGTCCAAAATCAGGTCCCAAATCCCAAATCCACATTTTAATCACGCGTACATCACAAACAATAACACATTATTTGTGTACTTAAGCAAGAAGAAGAGTGTTGTAATTGGAAAAACGTCTATTTAAACAAACAAAAAAAACCTGTTTACTCTCATTTTCTTGGTCCATGACCACTACCTGTTCCAGGAGTGTAATTAATGTGTTTCACCATAGATACATGAAGTCAGAGCTGAGGAAGTACCCCTATTATTAATGTAAAATTAAACATGTCAACAACAAAAATGACTGAATTATGCTTACCACATGTTTTTAGAGTGTGTGAAAGTTGTTTATGGCACTATATCATATCCACCGCCCCCAACTCTTGCTGAAGTGTGTTTTAGGTGTTCTGCCAATGTAATTCATTTACAGACTTCAGCACATGTTATTATTGAGCTCTTCCTATATTTACTTAACATTTCAATTTCGTTCAGGTAATTTACTTTTTTGAAATGAACTGAAAAAGCTACATCAGACAATAAGAGCTTTTATTGAATCATTAAACATATGCAGTATGTGAATCGTGCACGCATAAAAAGGTTAATAATATTATTAAGATTCGCATCACACATAAACCATATTCATAAAATAATTCAGAATACATGAGACGTATATGAATATGCAAATTCTTGAAAGTCAATTCACCACTTACAATTCAACACTGCTTATCTGATCTTTATAAGAAAGCTAATAGAAGTGTATGAATTTCCTGCCTTAGTTACTTCTGCTTCTTCTTCTTCTCTTTTCTCCTTCTCTCTGGCATCTTGCTATTAGGTGCGCCTGCCCTATTGACTGATTTTTTGATTATACTTATTTTATTCAGACATATAGGCTTATTACTTAGATGACATATTGCATTGTAAGATAACTGAATGTACTGTATTTATTAGATCTACATTTTAGCTTTAATTATGATTATTGTTTTACTCTGCATATTTTTAACTCAAATACAACAGTCAAATGACCTCTATGGTCTTTGTTTGTCAATCGAGTTTTTGTTGGTGTCAAAACACTTCCAATGAAGTTTAAGCAATTTTGTTTTTCAAAAAGATCAGTCTCTGTTTTTGTTCTCTTGTTTTTATGTTTTTGCAAATCAATGTCTGTCGGTGACCTTTGACAGACACGAACTGTCTTATGCTTTAGTTCTTTTAGTTCTCTGTTTTTAAGACATATATTTGTCATACAGAGTCAATCAGGTCAATTCATGGTTGGTTTATTACAGGGCTGTCCAAACTCAGTCCTGGAGGGTCAGTGTCCGGCAGAGTTTAGCTGCAACTTGTATGCATGGAGGTTTATAACATGCCTAGTAAGAGTCTGATTACTACTTGTGTGTGTTTAATTATAGTTGGGGCTAAACTCTGCAGGACACCGGCCCTCCAGGACCGAGTTTGGACAGTCCTGGTTTATTATAATCATGCTCCAAGATATGATCATACATGACATGATGTGAATTCAACGATTTATCTATAGATAGAGGGTAAACATGGCATAATTTTGGTTAAAGTGCCCTTATTACGCCATTTTAAAGGTTGCTAATATTGTTTTATGAGTCTTTTAAAACAGGTTTACATGTATGCAAGGTCAAAAAACATTTTCTCCAAAAATAGATTTCATTTTACCCGATTTCTAAAAGATTCGTAAACGACTCGTGTGAAGCAGTTCGAAGAATCATCAGTCTGTCTAAACCCCGCCTCTCTGTGAGCCCTCACTGCTGT
>JAUYWG010000040.1:25440964-25505654 GCA_034779775.1 Enteromius afrohamiltoni
CTTTTGTATGACTGAAAGTATTAATGTGCATGTAAGCTCAACCTTACATGAAAAAAGTGCATTTTATTCAAAGTGCATTTTTAAAAGTGTGAATGTGTTATTTATTTCTTTATTGTAAATAACTGAAAATTAAAAAAAAAACTAAATAATAAATAATTAAACTAAATGAAACATTGATTAATAAAATCGTTAAGTAAAAAAATTCACATTTAGCTTTTGTTTATGGCGAAGTCAAGTTGTAAAAATCCCCAAAATTGTTACATTGACTTATGCTGAGTAACATTTTGGTGTACACCTAAAGAAAATATATATTATGCCTTCAGAAAGGAATGTAATCTTTTACTTTGTATTAATGCTTTTTTCTTTGGGAATTCATTTTATTAATATTAAACCAAAATTAAAGTTCTAAACATATATATAGTTCAAAAAGAACTAAAACATTGATTAGAGTACGTATATATATATATAGAGAGAGAGAGAGAGAGATAGATAGATATAAATTAGAGAGAGATAGAGAGTAATTAGAGGGGGTTTTTTCGGTGTAGGGATTAAGCAACTATTCCAGACACCTTATAGAAACTGCATAGCAACATGCTAAAAAGACATGCAGAACACCCTAGAGTTATAGGGCAGAGTTTATTTACAGATAAGCACAGTTGATTTTTACTTCAGAAATCGTAAAAATCTAATTTTGGTACTTCTTCCAAAATACACCCATGTTTAAACACAGAAGCAATTTCACTGCTTTATTTGAACAACTACATCCATTTTTTTATGAAAAGCAGACTCTTGATTGAATGTCCTGAGTTTAGCATGCTATTTACCCGTGCTTCACCAGCAGCTCCTCTCTGACACAGGCACTCTCAGGTTTCCTCTGTGCATCAGGCGCTTTGTTCTCTAACCACACCCAGTGTTAATTCAGGTGAGCTCTGTTTGTGTGCGCTGGCTGTTTGAACATATGGAGAGGCCTGGCTGTGTGTATGTGTGTGTGTGTGTTAAGTGAATGTGACACATGGAGGTAGACACCTGAGAGTGTGTTTTAGGGTAAACATCATCCGGCCTCTGATTTGTCCACAGCTCCCACTTTTTTGCCTGAGGGTGTGAGCCAATACTAAAATATTAGGCAGGGCAGTATTAGATAATTGTTTATCTAATGATATTCTTCAGTTGAGCTCCTGCATAACCGTGTCTTTTTTATAACAAATACCAGGTGTAAGTTTACAAACTCAGGGTTACAGTGAGTCATCACATGCATAACGTAGTTTCTTAACTAGGCCAAGGCTCGGCCAAATTGCGTAAGTTCTCATATTGTTTGTAATACATCAAACCGCAGTTGAATGATCAGCCTCGGGCATCGGTAGGGATTGCAAGAATATTGCTCAATTGTACCTTGTATGAAATTGATTGAATCAGAGTGCAGAATGCTGCATGAAGCTGGAGTGCTTATTGGTTTCTCAAATGAGCCACTTTATCATTTTATCTGTGTGCACCTCAACCGTGCCATCGTGAAAAATGTAATCTCATCCATACGTTTACAGGCCGTGTGTGACTCTTAAATTGCCTGTGACATCCGCAGATCCACGTCCTGCACTACGCCGAGACGATATAAAGCTACTTTAGCCAACAGCGGCATTGATTTACTCAGATTTTGTGTTGCCAAAAATCTGTAAATGCATTATTGACTGCTGTACTTGTTCCTCAAAGAGGCCTTTAATGTTGCTAGCTCAAAGACCTACAGTACGCCTTCTGTGATTAACGCTAGCCGTTGTTTTTCACGCGCGACATTTCCACCTGGGTTCACAGACATGGAGGGATTTTCATGTGGCTGCTTTCCACCAATCCGATCTGCTAGGGCAGCTCAGCTCTAAGATAAGGCAATGAAAACAGGCTCTGATGTAAGGCTATGAAGCCATTTACAGTCCTCTATTATGCCGGGATCCTTCGCTGAGGCTTCCTGGATACACAGAGCTAATGTTTAACAAGGAGCTTGTGAAACCCTTCTGGCAGATGACCCATGACGGTGAATGAATCACTGCTGTGACTGCACTCAGGTGCTGGAGCTCTGCGCCGAGCCGAAGGGGCAGGCTGGCTCCTCCAGGGCTAGCTGGATTTGCATAGATAAGCCTTGCCTTTTGATGCTTAATAGTTTGGTATTGAAGGAACAGACACCATTCGCAAGGATGAGGAGCGGCAGATAAGATAAGAAAGCCTTGTAAAGCAGACGTGGGGCTGATATTGCAGATACAGCGGGGGAAAGGGAAGCGCTGCACTTAAGCAAAAGTCATTATTCACTAGTAATTAAACTTTAGGGGCTTCAAGGAGGCTGTGTTATGTACGCTGTGCTTTTATGGTGTTACTTTGAAAAGAAAAGCCTGCAAATCGCAGAAAAGATCTAATGCGCTGCTTTCAGCGTCTAAAGTGACACTTAGAAAGGTGTGAATGACATGAACAGTTTAAACAGTATGTGCAGTGCATATAGGTTGTAAAGGACAATTATTACTTTTGATCCACCAATCCCAAAAATACACTACAGGTCAAAAGATTTACTTTTATGTTTTTGAAAAAGCAAAAAACTAACTTTTGATTATTACAGTTTCCTATCTAAATATTATACTGATAATAGATGAAGATAATAATAAGAAACATTACAAACACACACGCACACACATATATTATCTGTATTTATATTCATATAATTTATGTATTCGTATATTGAATATATGAACACATTTTTTTCTGAAATGTGTACATGCCTTTGTGTGTATTTATGTGCCTAAAAAAATATAGCAGTACACAAACATATATGCAAATGAAACTAATCGTAATATACATGAATACATTCAAATAATGAATCAAATAAATAGATATTACTTTAAATAATATATTCAAATACAAATACATTTTTGCATAATTAATTACAGTTAATGCACAGTGAACTTCACCCCCTAAGGAAAGTCAGAAATATATTTGGACTACTTTGTATAAAAGTAATTTCATGTGCCACACTTTATTACAGCAGTGCTTATGAACATAGATACAAGCATACACAGGTTTGCCACTTTAGACATGCCATTGGTCAAATCAATAATTAATAATAAATAATTGTACAATTTTTATTTTGATAAAAAAATAAATACGGGTTCCACAGACCCAAGCACCACGGGCTAAAAAATGTGGGAAATATATTTGGACTGCTTTCTTTCTGTGTTAATATTGATCTGAGTTTTCATAAATTTAGCTACATTTTTGGCAATTTCATTTATCACACTTAATTAAAGTTTGTGATGTTATGCTGATAATTCAGAGGTGTTTACATATTTTAAATAAAAAATGTTTGTCTGTTACTTGTCTTGCAGACATGCTGAAAGCAGAAGGCACAAGTGCTCATAAGCATAAATACAAGCATACAAAATCCTGCCGCTCCTGTTGAAGAACGGGCCACGTGCCATTGATGCCACGTTTAATAAAAGTACCGCTATTATTTTTTTAGAATAATGATATTAATTATTTTAATATGCTAACTATTTTATTACATTCATTTAACCCAAATAAAGGCGTCTACAGTAAAGACAGTAAACCTCGCAAGTGCTATTATTACATTCATCCGAATCAATAGGTTGCAAACAAGTGGGTTAGAAGAAAGTATAAACAAGCCAGCGCTGCCTCCCATTGGAGAACGGCTCGGACGTGTCCTGTGAGGTCATCCCCATGGATGTGGGACAAGCTGCGGGATGACGCCACCCTCTGGCTCCGCCCTGCTGCAAACTCGACGCGGCTCGCGTTCATTTCATTCCTGCTCTCATTCCGAGCATTCTTCGCATCTCTATCGGTGCGGCGGAGATTCCCGTTCACATTCCCGGCCGGCCCCAAAACACAAGAATAACTTTACACAGTTTGCAAAAAAAAAACTATACAAACCCACACTAGAACAAAACAAAGGGGCCGAACTTAGATTTTTATATAAATAAAGCGGACGTTAAGGTAAGTTTTAAGGTAATTAGCCCTTGACGGCTTAAGAGCAAACGATTTTATGGATTAAGTTAAAGCCGGCGAGCAAATGCAAAAGTGTTTTGCGCGATTATTACTATTGATAGGCATGTAACAAGAGGGGTCGGGCTCAAAGTATCTTTTCAATGGGATTTAGTTCGACGCTACAGCAGCAACAGGGTGCTTTCACTTTGTCCACTGACTCAGTCTGACATAGCACGAAAATCTTTGACATTTTTCGCATTTTTGCTAAAGAAGCTGACCTTGCGCGCTCGTGCTCTGCAGTAAGTCCTGTACATTTACACCAGAAACAATACGCGTCGTGTTGGGGGAACATTTTTTTGGACATTGATTGTTGCATGAAAAGAATTTTGGACAAGATGACGGATCCAAATGTTGCTGTTTTCTCCTCCATAGTTGGCTACGCTGCACATTTCGGAGCGGAGCACAAATATAGCGCGGAGAGACTTGTTGCTCGCGTATCTTTGGCGTTTATTCACCAGCTTCTGTGCGCATCTCACCCGTAAGTACACATTTGACTTCTCTTCTCTTTATTTAGACGACTTACGTAAACTCTTGGCATCTTTATTGAGTTATATCACGGCGTTATTTAACACGCACACGGAACGACGCGGAAATACCTCACCCCGGTGAGCTTTGATATTTGTGTCTTTTATATTAAAAACAACAATAGCGACCCTGCGCACTTCGCTCTGAACTTCCCGGACTTGGCTACTCTGGAGAAACTTTACTTCGCCGTTGTTGTGCGATTGTTAAAGTATCCCTTTTATTTGTCCGAAGCTGCTAGAGACAATTCAAGCAGTTGTTGACACTGTTTTAATGCATCAGCTTGTTTCAGAAAGATTACACGGGAGAATCTGGCTGCTATTCCTCTGTCATTTCCTTTGTTGGGATTTGCCCGCCCTGTTTCTTATGGAGTAACGTCGTGCTTCTGCGCGTCGTATTTGGACTTTATAAACGACGATGTAGGTTAAAACACAGCTTGTCAGTAACTGTGTTTGTTTTAAACCCGCTTATTTAGTCATATTGAACGGAACTATGAACGTAACGATAGTAACGGCGTAGCTTAGCTTAGCACTTCATCAGTGACTAGCTTTGCCAACTCCACTAACTAACTATCCAGGCTTTTACCTCATGGCGTAAAGATTATTATTGTACAGTGTTTTAACCGTTTCACTGTCCTATTGCGAGTTAACGCGTTATGAAATCACACACGCCTCTGTTCCTCATTCACACCTCCAGCTGCAGAAAACCCAAAATAAACGAGCTGCGAGTTTCACTTTTAGCTTATGCATTCTATATAATCAACCTAATTATGACTCATCCGTTATACAACCTTACTGTTATTACCGTTGTAATAAAACGGTAACTCAGTCACTTATTAGAGCCCTAATGATTTATTACTACTAACTTATTTTGGTTTAGCACATTTCAGAGTAAACCAGTGATGATGCCAAAGTCTGCAGGCCATCTTACTTTTTGACCAATTTAAATGTCATCTGTAATGAAATTTGAGTTCACAACATGACAAAAGTGATCATGAATGGATGGATACAAACTGATTACAGCGCAGGTAGAAAGGGCTTTCCACTTTTCCAACAGCAGCGATTTTATAATGCGTTTCTCGTCTTTCTAATGCAAAACTTGAAGACTGCCGCCCCTTACCCCATTCCGGACTTTAATTCCTAACAGGAAACAAGTTCCTCTATTGTGTGTTTTGGGGAAAAGACTTCTTTTCTTGCAGTTAATTATTGTCTTATATTTCACATTGGCCCTTTTATAAAGAAGGGTCCGAGCGACACAATGTGTTGTTTGTGTCCTCTAACTGGGCCATTATCATGTACTACAGTAAACAGATTGACTTCTATCAGATGTAACCCCTGACATACAGTATCACAGTGATGAGAAGCAAATCTGCTTGTTGTGTGAAACAGGCATAGCAACAAGTGCTTTGTGCTCACGCATAGACCTGTTGAATGCATGCTTGCTTGACATTTTCAAATGAGAGAATGAAACGCTGTCTCGCATTGAACCCGTCACTTGATGTCGAACATCTGACTCTCGATCAGATGCTTCGAAAACAGAGGAACATAATCAAAATGCTCATTAGCTACATTCAAAGGCATATAAAAAAAGAAACCATGCAATCGTAGTAGAAATACTTTTTTGATGCAATTGTTTCAAACTTAACTTTTAATTTGCTGTTTGCTGTTTATTCTCTGTGAACATTAAATGTGGCTCAAATAATTTTGCACAGATATATGCAGGCTGCCGGTGATCTTCATTATTGCACCTTTCATGATTTCTGTGGAGCTTAGATTACATATTGCATGATTTTAAATCACCCAGTGATTTATCACCCAGAACACAACCGAGAAAACTTTTGAAGCTGATTTTCCTAACTGCTTCCTTTTCAGACGAGGCTGTTTGAAGCTGTGTTTAGCTTCCAAAAGTAGCGCATTGCCCTTTTCAATAATAGGGCTACAATCTCTGTTAAGGAAAATCGCATGCCACTGACCATAAATAATGAATTTGAATCGGGAGGGGAAAAACATTAATTTCAATACTTTCTGTTTCAGTGGTGCTCTCCGGCGTGGCTCAGGAAGAAAGCAGTCTTTCAGTTGTGAAATGAGAAGAGAATAGGTGCACTGCTCAGACATAGTGGATTGGGTTACCTCTGGGAATGGAGGATTGTGGGGGAATGGGAGCGCACAGAGAGAACCTATTGTTTTTTCTGTTGCTGAGCCGGGGAGGAGATGTGTGTGTGTGTGTGAGGCTGTTGAATTGCAGAAGGCAAACAGTGTTGTGCTCGAGCAGACATCTGGTTTAGACCCTTTCCGCACCTGTAAGGGAAAAAATGCAAATATGATCATACACGTTTACTGCTCAGGGAATCCAAGCCAATACCGCGTCCGCTTTTTACTGTCCAGGCCGGGCTATTGTTATGCCAGCAACAGGCGGCAGCGGCCATGGCACCATATGGCCCATGTATGCTTCAGATAAGATATCAGTTCCTTTAGCTTATCAATGGCATTTAAAATCACTTCATATTTGAGTCGCCAACTTTCTGTTGATGAAAGTGTTTGTGAGAAGTTTCTTTTGAAAGGACGAAAGATCAAAAAGTCGGGGAATATTCTTGTCCGACTGACATCCTGCATGCTAAACAATAGCATTTCCTCGGTTTGCAGTTTTTATGTTCCCGTCTGGGATGTTTGCTAACAGTCTGTTTTGATATGCGTGTACAAATGACTGATGGAAATCGGATGGAGTCGGAGTATGCAAGTTCAATATTACAACAAACTGTTCGATCAAAATCTGCTATATGGTTTCCAGAATGATCTACCTGCTGTCGATCCGCTTTTGTACCCTTTGCTGGAAACATTGCATCATTCTAGTGAATCATTTAAAGAGTTGTTTTGAATAGTATCCTAATGAGCGGTTTTCTTGAATTAACACCTGGCACATTAAAAACAAGCAATGCGCTCGGCCTCGCTAGGCGTATGTTCTCTCGCATGTTGATGTTTTTATTGACTGCATGTGATTTATGTTCACTCGGTGGGCAGCGTGGAACAAATAGGTTTATAATGGCGATACACTATGAAATAGGGTTTACCTCAACAAGACTACAACAGATATGAATGAACCGCACAAAAGTGCCTTTGCCACTTCTAGAAGCAGCTAACTCACTTTGCTGCTCTTTGTGGTCAGGCGTAATGTGAACTACTAAACTCTGCTGGGAGACAGACCAATACAAACAGCCACGTCCTGTGTGTTTTACTCTTCATAGGCAGCATTTCCTATTAGAATCTATCTGTGGTCGAACAGGAATCAAGATTATCGCCGGGAGGGGGGGGGGGAATCTAAGCCATGGAAAATATGAGGTCCTTGGAAGGTCCTGCTTTTAATGATTGACGTAATAGCAGGCGAACGTTTAGAGGAATACTGTATTTTGTGCTATATGAGGATGGTTATATTTTGCAGCAGTATTCTTGTCTCTTCGTGTAATGGAAACAGCTGTTATAAATAAAGAGCTGAACCGATCCGATGCCGTTTTGTGCAAACCCAAGTATTAGTCACTCTTTCCTGATTGATGAACTCGACAGATGTATTTATGATGTTTGGATGGAGCCTCTGTTTTTGTTTGTAACACAATGCAATGTTTTTTGAAGAAAATGAATTGCATACGTTGGACGGAGAAAAAAAAAGAAATGTGTCATAATAGTTGAAAGTTGGTTATTAACATCAAACTTACCAAAGATTGAGCCTTCTGCAGCTCTCGCTACCGCAAGCATCAAAACCGCAGCTGCTACAATGACATTTTAAAACTAATCAATGTCCGTCATGTATTGTTCATTTAAATTAAGTTATGAATTTAGTGGAGGAAAAGTGCCGCCACTCTGTTTTTCTGCTGAGACTGTTTATATTAATTCACACGAACTGATTTAAATTGCATTTGTTAATAATGGCTACTTAACTGCCTTAGCCCTGTTTTCTCAGACTATATCAAGAAGCATTTTCAATAAGCAGTCTTTTCTATCGTTTTTCTTTCACAAATACTGCTGTATTTTATCATAAATGCTACAGCACAAATGTTGTTGTTCACATTCGTGTTTGTAGGGAGCCGAACCAACCCAATTAAAGTACCCACAAAACCAAAAATACCAAATAGCTTACCACAATTTGAGTAACTTGTACTGATAATGCTAATATTAAGTGTTTCTTAATAATTTGACACCACACAAAAATGAATGCTTGTAAACACTTAAAAAAAAATAAATAAATAAAAAACTCCTCTTTTGAACATCTTTCGAAAAGATAACAAAATTATCATAAAAGTACTGCTAGTTATAAAAATGACACTTTCTCAGGTTCTTAAAAGAAGCTGTTCAATAAAATGTCACATTTTTCTATGTGTCACTTGCCATTTCTTTGTAAGTAATTGTAAAATACATAGTTTAGTATACAGGCAAATACTTACTTTTTAACCAAATCCTGTATCCTCTAGGTATATGTCCAAATTTCAGGTTGGATTTGAATCACCTTGTGGTGGAGGAAGAATACCGTCAAGCATTAATTATGACACAATGCCTTTTTCATCTCTCAGATTTTACAGTTGGTCAGGCTCTTTTATTTTGTGAAATTCATCTAGCCTCCGTTTTTTAAATCGAGTGTTGTTTATTTAATGTTTACTAATCTAACGTAGGCTAAATAAAATGTTTATTCGCTACTTTAAAAAAATTGTGGTTGTTTAATCTTGTGTTACAAGCAGAAACCGGTAACCTGGAGTCTGAGCACGACCCACGGTAAATTGATTCTCCAAGGGAATAACTGAGTGTGGTCTGCTGTTTAGTTGTAACAACAAGCCCTTAAAGAAGCTGAGGTAAATTGCCACCAAAATGAGAAGCTGGCTCTTAGCCACTGACGTCATGTAAGTAAATGTGCTTCAGGACAACTGCCATAAAATGACTGCCAGCTTCGGAGCGCACTTTGGTCCCGATGACCATTTCTGCATGTGCTGTTCGTGTTTTGCCTAGCACTGGTAATATTTAGAAAAAATCCTGTTTTGGATTATCAGCTGCGGTAGTGAATAGGATGCCCTCATATGCGTTGGAGCTATTTAAAACACAGAAACCACTTTAGTTTGAAGTTTAAATGTCGCCTGATTTTGGAGTGTTCTCCAAGTAAACATTCCTAATAGAGGAGATGTTCTGTGAATTCAAGAGCATTTTTGCTTGATGTTAAACCCTGAAAAGACTAGCGAGACCAGTTCCAACACTTCAAAGTTATAGCCTTGTAATTCAAACCAGATGGAGGGCTTAGTCAGTTCAGAGGAAGAAATTAATGTTAACACAAATGGCATCCGAACAACTTAAAAAAACAGTTATTCTGAAGAACTTATGCTTTATATCTAATAATACCCTTTCCTTTCGGCCATCTATGGCATACTGTAATGTTGTATGTTCTTATTCAAGCAAGTATTTCCATGACCAGACGCATGTGAAAAGCAATCTCTGATCCATGAATCATTAGATGAGTCAGTTCCTGAAACTGCCATAAACCTCCAAGTTCTTGGCCACAGCTGAAAGCAGGAAATCCAGGCTTCAATAACTTCCTTTCCCAGAGCTGGCCACGCTAGTGGTTAGAGCGCCCTGTTCCTTGCTAGCAATAGGAAGATGTACGCCTGTGGAACAAAGACACTCAGTCACTTCATTTACTGAAACTGTTTATAATTTGTGGCCTGTATTCAAATGTCGAGCGTCCAGGATCTCTGGCACCGTATTCTGTTCTCCTCCGTCGTAATAAATCCCTAGCAGGCCTTTCATTAATTGCTGCTGTATTGTTATCATGAGCGGCGGAGCCCGGGCAGATTCCCTCTGCCCTGGAGCTGGCCTGGATTTACAGGGGGAAGATACAGACTTTAAGCTACCTCTGGACATTAGTATGCAAAGTGGGCATGCTCAATGAGTTTGAAATCTTGCTACAGTGCGGGCTTCAGCTTTGTAAACACCGCTTAACCTCTCCAATGCCTTATGCAAATACTAAGATTCAGGGGGTTTGGCTTGTTTTTCTTTAATATAAATGTTCCAGTTGCTTCAAACATTTCGTATGTCATTCATCCATTGATTTAAAGGTGAAGAGCAACATTTTTTAATTTTTAAAGGGATACCCCACGCAAAATTCCTTCTTTTGTGGAACATAAAAGAAGATATTGTGAGAAATGTCTCTGTGTCTCAAGTTAAGAGGCTCCAATGTTATTTGGTTCCAAACGTTCTTACAATTTCTTCTTTTGTGCTCTGAGAAAAAAAGACATTGGAACTACAGGAGGGTGAGTAAATAATAACGGAATTCTCTATTTTGGCTAAATTATCCCTTTAACAAAGAGAGAGAAGGTGGTTAAGATCTTTTAGGCATTTCTAAATATTACTCATTGTTTTCTGAACAATGGCAGACTGAATGGGTTTTTGCAGTTAGTGGTGCACCACTAGTTAACAAACTACATGCTTCAACTATATGGTTTATAGCATAAACTAAAACAGTCGAGTGTAGGTATGAGTACACTGGAAAAAGTGGCAGATGTTTTCTCAAGGACCTATTTTCTTTTTTACTGGGCCCATAAAAATAATTTTTGTTGGTCTGACTCTAACCTAACCTAATTATTAACCAAAAAATTTAATATTTGACTTAAACACTTTTTTTTGCAGTCTGCAGTGTTGGTATATGCTGAATATACTAGAGAGTCTCACTATTAAGATTACAGCACCATACTTTGTGATTTATATGTAGTATTACACTTGACATGTCAATATACTTTTTAAAACGTGTATTTACATTTATAGGAATTACACACAAAAACGCTAACCTAATTTTGGTAAAGCCTAAATTCAAGAAGTCAGGAATATTCAAAGCATTACAGAATCAACCATACAGAGTGTTCTGTTGAACACAAAAAAGATATTTTGAAGAATGTGCAAGTGTAAGGGCCTTTTTCGTACCATTAATGCTTAGAGTATTTACACTGCACACAAAATACTACGGAAACACTCTGGAAATCAAAATATCCTTTGTGTTCAACTGAAGCAATTCATACAAGTTGAACTGTCCGTTTAAGGAAACTATTTTGATTTGAAACTTGTATTAGAGGATTTAAGAAACTGTAACATTTTGTAATAACTCGATCAATCCGATCATCGCTGGACTTTCTGAACCGATGTTTATTAATAATAATATTTTTAAATGACATTGCTCAACCTGACCAGCTAGGCGGTTTTACTAGCATGTTAGCGCAGAACCCGGTGGATGGGTCTCATCTGGTCACCGCTGCTCATGAGGCACCAATAAACACAGACGCATCCCTTTGCCGATGGATGACAAACAAACAGCGTGTCAGAAAATTCCATGTGACCTTTCCGCCATTAGTGCTGTGGTGGGAAGAAGTGATTTATGACAGATGGAGGTGCACTCCAAACAGACGCTGTCTTTGACATGCTGGGACTTGTGAAATGCAGATGGCCTTTCTGCTCATCACTGCCATTTCATTCCTCATGCCTCACCGCATGCCGCTCGGCCCGTGTCCTTGGCTCTGGCTGGGAAATCTCTGATCACAGGCAGGATTTACTCACAGCTTTTATGAATTGTTTTATATGCATTATTTCCACACTTGTTTAACATCTAGGCAAGTTGGGATGGTGGAATTTGGTGCATATTGTGACAGACATGCTTTTTTTTAATAAGGTCAACTAATGCATTCTAAAGAAGCATGGATAAGGTCAGCGATGTTAAAGTACAATTGAATTCTTTACTGTTATTTAAAAAGAATACATTCATTTAATTCCAGTCCTGATTGCTGTCTGTTATGGAAGACACAGAGCAGAATTTTCATGCAGGTCATCAAATTACGTTGTTTTTTTTTGACCTGTATTCAAAATTGTTCCATCGGATTTCATGTTTCTCGTAATATGTGCATATTCGTGTCGCACAAATACGATTATTAAAATATTTCTTGTGTTCCTCACACAAAGTTGTTATAAGGCTTCAGAAGACTTGGAATGTATTGCATGAGCAATATAGACTACTTTTTCCAGTCATTTGGTCACCACTTTCATTCTATGGAAAAAAGCTTGAACGAACATTCTTCCAAACAATGGAAGAACTAAAATCAGTAAAGCCCCATTCATACCAAGCAGGATAACAATAAAGATAGCAATAAAGGTAAAGTTCGAAAAATCATTCTTAATGTTAAAGAATAGCAGCATCCACATCACAACTTTAACAATAAAAGCACAGAGAAACAATATCGTTGGAATCATTCTCAGAAAGATTTTTTTCCAGCTGATGAACGATAGAAACATTGATAACCAATCAGAATCAATCCACTTGAGAATTTAAAGTGGCAGATATGCTTTAGCTTATAATGAACAGACAATATCGTTTGCTGGTGTGGACGCAAAAATAGTTATCATTATCTTTATAGTTATTGTGCTTGGTGTAAAAAGGGCCTTATCACTTCATTATACTAATAGTAAGTACATGTGCATCTACATGTCAACTAGCAGTCATTAATGAATTAGTAGACTGTCTGCTTAATAACTTCTAACGCTTTATTTTGATGGGTGCATAACAACATGCTGATCAGAAACATTGCAAGTATATGTTAACTTATCTACAAACCCTAAACCTACCCTAACAGTCTACTCTGAGAGTTAGTAGACACGTAGTTGCAAATTACTGAGAATCAGTTGACGTGTATTTGGCATGTAGTTACAAAGTCACTTATAGTTAGTAGAATATCTAAGGAGGACTATCAAAATAAAGTGTAACCCGAAAATCATGCGATTTTGGAACGACACAAGGGTGAGTAAATGCTGACAACATTTTCATGTTTGTGCAAAATATTATTTTGAGCCTCAGGCAGGAAATGGGACTAATGCCTCTGCCCTTCCATGTGCCATAGGTGTGATGGGCCAAGTGTTGCACATGATTGTGGCGCATTGGAGGCAGGTGGAGAAAGTTGTTTTGACAGGCCCTGTAAATCAATCCAGTGCTCTGGCCAACAGAAATTGATCCCAAAGCGGCCCGGAGTTGCAGCACCGGGCGGTAAGCTTCGGGCCTCAGGTTTGAGTTGGATGCTATCAGACGGATTCACCGCATCTAACCCCGTCGGTTTAAAGAGGCATGAAATAAACGCTTGGGTCTTGCCAGCAGGAGAGCTCCGGTGGCCGCCCACTCCACTGGACCTTTGCTGTCTGCTTTAGGAGATTGGTCGTGAGAGACTCGATCATTGATTCATCAGCGCTCTGGGACTTTAGATTTATTCATGAAACCAGCAGAAAGATCCAGTACAAAACAGATCAATTGATTTTCTCTTTCCTTGCAAACAGAGATTCTTGGAGAGTTCATAGACTTGGGCAAAACTCGAAGAGCATTCCTAATGATGTTTACATACCTTTCATTCAAAATCCAAAAAGCAAAGTTGAAATATTTAAAGAAAGAGATACCGCAAGACCTAGTAAGTTATATGCGACAAGAAAAGTGATAATTGGCTGACAAGGCATTTTGATGAAGCAATTTGATTTCTTTTCGGTCATTGCAGACTTTGGTTTCTATGAAAATATGTTATTATGCAAACAATGTTAATGAAATTTCAATGGGCTCTTTCAATTTCGACTTAAAAATTTGTAAAATTGCCTCTCAAGGTTCATGCGTTGTACTTATTACGCTTTAAGCATTCCAGCAATAATGAATTTGTTAGGCGGACGGATGCGGCGCGAGGAATCTCAGTTATGTCTCGCTGCTATGAATATGCATAACTTGATGCAGCTTGTTCCAAACAAACATACTTTGAAATACTTCAGACATTACTGAAATAATTCACAGCATCAAATAATGCCCAATATGAGGTATTTAGTAATTATATGGTAATTATAGTTCTTCATTCAGGGACCTTAACCACCGAGGGTCGTTATGGGGTCAGTGAAAGTCGTTCACTGAACCATTATTGCACCTTCAGAGATAACGGCACAAAAGGAGTCCGCACGGAAAATTACATTTCAGACCTCTCATCTTCTATTTCATTACCTCGGCCCTGTGCGATGGATGAAATTGGTTCTCTTCATTTAGGGAGCCAAATTCCTGCTTAGCTAGAACCTGAGTGGTTTATGTAATCTGTCGATAAGTGTCATCTCCCATCATGCCGTGTCACAGCCACGGGCCGCTCTCACCATGGCATTCACTTGTTGCCTGCTTCCTCCTTTATCTCGCTAATAAGACCATTTCCATGGTGCTGGAGACGGGCAGATAGGAACATGCAATTATTTGTTAAGGCTGCAACTGTTTCCACAGGTGACATTCCTGCCTTTTAGAAGCTGTGATAATTAGTGTTCTAACAGGCTGTGGCACACTAGACTTTGGCTTTGACAGGCTTGTGACCAGAGCCAGAGATGTAGGAAGCCGTTCTTGCTAAAGTTAGTGGAGAGCCACTTATCTCGCACCTTTGAATGTTCGACTCCATTGCTTACGCCTAGTTCAAGCTCAAAGCAATGCACAGAAGTACATGGTTTCAAAGTTGACTTATCCGCGGGTTGCCCGAATGACTACTTAAATAATCAGTCCTAATTAGAAGCATGTATAATTGGTATTGTTCAGGGCTTATTGTTGAAATTTACTGTTTGTAACAAATGCATGTTTTCACTGTTTATTCAGCCACATATATATATATATATATACTTCTCCTCTGATTATTTGAGCTATGCTATATATATTAATTGAGTAGATCTTATGATACTTCTGCAGTTTTAAGTGCAAAACAATTAAATGTTTAAAAAAAGTTCAAACCCAAATTATTTTATGATTATTTATGTTCTATATTTATTAATATTTTTTGTTACAGTTGTTTTTGTTTTTTCACTTTTCATTTTAGTAATTTAAAACTTGAACTTTACAATTTGTAATTTCAACTAACGTTTGAAATTTTAAATTGTAATTTTACATTTAATTTTTATACTTTCTTTCAGCTTTTTCAATTTAAGAAAAAAAGAAGAAGATTTTTAATAGTTAATTCTAGTTTACAATAACAACACTGCTTCAAACAGGAATCGTGTCGAATGTCTTAAAGAGCAAAAAAGCAAGAACATTTACTAACGCTAAAACCTTTTGGAGAAAAAAATAATTATAAATTCCGGTTTATATATTTAATTTATATTTGTATAGCACTTCTCAGAATATGTATTATTCCAAAGCAGCTTTATAGTGATTAGTGGCTTGCAATTCCCAGCAAGCATCCTACAGGAAACAGCTCCCTTATGTTTAGGTTTTCTTAGAATCAGTATCCACAGAATTAACATAGAAACCTTTTCCATTGAAAGATTTCCATAGAATTCTACAACATTCTACACCTCCATTACCTCTTGCTTGTTCATAAAAATTTTAGATGAACACATAATGCTTTTTTTCGACTGATAATAGTGTAGTTCTCTCACCCTCAATTAATGCATATGACCATATTTAAATTTCTTCCACAGAATAAAAAAAGTACCCAAAACATCCTGACTCTACTTATAAAGCTAATTCCATTGTATATTTTAATTATCCAGAATAGTTTGATATAATAATGATAGAGTTCAAACGAGACCCAGAGCAGCAAGAGATGTGCAAACACAAATATGCTGTTGAAATGCTAATTTCCAACACAAAAGAGTAACCTCTTAAAGAGCACATTTAAAAACCTTTATTTGAGGTTCCTAACCAATATATGAATTAGCATAAGAATTATGCCAACGATGTAATATATTCATTATATCACAGTGGAAAAGCATCAGATCTATGTATGTAGTTACTGTGCACATTTATACAGCGCTTCACTAATAACTGGCTCTCCCACACGTGACTCACTTTGCCTGGTTTTAAATAATCAGAATAATCGGACCGTGCAGGCATGTGTTCAGTTTAATGACAACAATGAAACGCCCCCACAGAAGTATTTCAGGGCTCTCTGTGTCACCTCTCATACGTTTCCTCTCTTCCGTATCCCGAGCTCTGGAGTTGTTGTGGGAGAGACTATATAATGGCATCGAGTTGTGAGGGAGGCATGTTCAGGCACATCCTGGCTCTGATCTGCTGGTGTATTATCAGCGCCACACACGTATAATGCAACACAAATGTGCTGACACACTTGAGCACACAAACACAAAAGATTGCATGCATGCACATATACGCACATATGCATGCATAGAGAGGTATAGAATTGAATGAGTGTGGACGTCTCTAATGTGTGCATAAGGTTAACGGTGTTTGGTTCGGTGCCTCGGGCTAATACAGGGAATTATGGCTTAATTGGCAGCCGCCATATAGCAAAATAAAAATAACAGTCCATTCTGTATACGATACTGTGGGCTCGTATGAGCACACTCATGATTATTCATCTCATGCGAGTTTTAAACAAATTAATAAAGCAAGTGCTGTCAAATGATTACTCCTGATTAACTGCATCCATGTTTTTGTTGATATAATATGTGTACTGTGTACATTTATGATATTTTTATAAATATACAAATGTGCATGTGTATATTTCAGAATTTGTTTATATATTAAGTATATTTAATTCTAATAAAAATATAAAAATATATATTTTAAAAATATATACTGTATGTGTGTGTATTTATTTATACAGGTAATAAATATACATCAAACACACACATATGTTTTTATTTTGGATGCAATTAATTGCGATTAATCGATTCACAGCAATAAAAATAATCTTTATTGGGTTGATTCCTAAAGCAGGCAGTATGATGATTAGAAGAAGTAGTGTTATAATACACATAAAACCCAGTCAGGCCAGGTCTGATACTGTTTCAGGCAATATGATATTCTATTTAGTAATAATAATATTCATAAAAGTAATAATTTTCATAATTTGTTTTATATATATATCTGTTGTTTTTGTTTTACATACTTCAGCAAGATGAATACAACCTTTTTATAGATAATTTAGAAATTCAGAATATTTCAATATGTGATAAACTTTGTTCTGAGATTTAATTTAAGGCTGGGAAGCAGAATTTGGATGAAGATATTCAAAAGGAATGAGTCAAAATTAATTTTAATGTACAAGCGTGTTGCTCCATGCAACATGCAGGTGCTCACATTGTTTGAGCACAGAGCAGCACTTGTTTCTCCATTATAGTGTAATTTTTAGTGAATCAAAATGGAGATGCTTCCAGCTACATCCTTTTTCGCTCTTGCCAAAATGCCTTTGTCAAGGCTGTGTGTGCCTGCGTGCTTCTCGCCATAAGGAACTCTCACTTTGTCTGCCTTTCTGTAGTCTTTGTGGTAGTTTATCGCTTACTTCAAGATGTTTCATTAGGTAAGACCAACATTTTTGCATTTTGCAATTGACAGTGCCAAGTCTATATTACAAATGTGACTATACAAGTTATGTTTATGTAATGGATTGATTGAAAAAAAGAATCGTTCCAAATAAATATTTATTTATTTTAATATGTTTAAATTCATTTTAGTTTTTAATTATTTATTTATTTAAAAAAATATTTATATTGCAATTTTTTAAATATATATTTATTATTTATTATTTTTTGTAATATTTACAGACCAATCATTCAAATTATCGTCATCAGCAGTATTGCCAGGTTTAGTATGCTTAAAAAAACACGTACAGAAAGGGTAAAAAAATAAATAAACTATGCACCTAATTTTAATTGCAAAATTCCAACAGCATTAAGTCTCTATTTAATTATTATATCTAATAATCATGTGTTCCATGAAGTGAAAATGATGCCAAAAACTTAAGTGAAATCGTTGAAGGCTACATGACATTGTTTTCATTAAATTGATTTTTTAGTTTTTTAAATCAGAATGTAACTTTTTTTAAAGAATGAGCTTCTTTCATAGCATATTCATTTTTGCTTTGGTGTCTGTCATGAAATTTCACTGATATTGGTGTCAACCTCTCTGGTTTTAGTATTGTGACAACATTAGTTAAGATCATTTTAAAATGTTGCTTACATTCAAAATAATTACTTCCATTGCTCTTAATTCTTTTGAAAGCTATGCCTGTTTCACTCAGGTGTTCATTTAATAATCTCTCTCCTAAAAGTAGAGAATTGGTCTCAGCAATGTTCGTCTCTATTTAGACAAGTTGTGTAAGAACTGACAGTTTGCTGTGACATTTTTTAGAGAGCGCTCACAATAAGACATTGACCTGATAGAGTTGTCTTCCTAAATGATGTTCACTTTTGCAAAATAGCGAGCGCATTTTGTTTTTCTTTTACATCACTTTAAGACTTGCAAAGGATTTTCTCGGTCCCATCTGATGAATGACTGCTTTATTATCAATTGCAGGGGAAAAGGCTAAAAGATAAAATCCTGCTTTAATCATACTCCCATTTATTGTGCATGTTGAAGTAATCCAATAATGCAGCGCTCTCGAACTAGGCGGAAATTATCATTATCTTTTAGGCGGCATTGATCTGGGCCTCCCATGAGAGATGTTGCATGAAATAGTGGCAGAGGTGAATCAGTTACGTTGATGTATCGAAGGCTAAATGATCATCGAGGGACTTCAGCCATGTAGCATGATTAGGCTGTTTTTAGGCTATTGATTTTTTTCTTTAACACTTGTTTCTGTAAATGCATGTTCATATCAAATTTTAAATGCAAAAGCAAACATTGCTCTTACATGTAAATGCCAATCTTACATTTAGATTAACCAGCCTATAACCTTTGGCCTGGTCTCTAACATTTACCCAAGCATATGAACCGGGTCCAATTCATCAGGTCGACTGTTTCTCTTCTCTAAAGAGCGCCTGCCTATCTAGAACCAGCTACACTTTCCATCACCATCAAAGGCAGAATAACCTCCAATTAATGTAAGTGGAAATGTAAATTCAGAGTAGATCCATTTGGTCTGATGATAAAACTCAGAGCAGTGAGTGGTTAGAAATTGCCATGGTCTAGTATTATTCTGAGCATCCATCTCGTGCAGTTTAAGCTTAGCATTCATCTTGTGCAAATTAAGCTTTAATTGCTATCACAATTTACTACGAATGCTTAAATAATCTTTTGAAAATATGGTCATTTGCTAAATGTGATATATCATTTAGGACAGGCAAATGACTGCTTTTTCAGTACGGTTTGTAACATTATCAAAATTCTGACCGTTTGTATTTCAAACGATCATTCTGATTGGAGTATGTGACTTTGTGGCATTGTTATTGGTGCTTATGTTTCCACAAATCCCAATTTGCTCACTTAGTGTTCGATAAACATACTGTATGTACTTTTATTCTGGGATACATGTGGTAAAACCATTAGCACTGTCACATCATAAAAATTAAATCTTGCGATCACTTTGTACTGTTAACAATTTCTCACATCTCATTCTTTTTACATTTTTTGGTTGAAGCTGAAGCTAAAGCTGCCATGCAGCTTCTAAAAGTATGGACCATGGAGATAAAGGGATGCTTCAAACAAAAATTACAGTTCCTTTTAAGTAAGAAGGAATTGTATATATTGTGAACCATTAGTGATGCTGCCTCTTCCATTGCACAATTGTTTGTTGGTAATATTAGCTGAAGAAAATTGGCGTAGAACAATTTATTACTTAGAAATTGCTATTAAATTTCACAGATTAGCAGAAAGAAACTGCAATTAATATAGAATTAAACAGGAAGACAGAAAATAAAGGATGAAATATTATTTTTATATTATTGGACCAATTCTCATTATTAACTAGTTTACCTATTGGCATGCATATTATCACTAGTTTTTTAGTAATTATAAACCACATCTTAATGCCTTGATGGGCATGCACATAATTTAGATCTCTTCATTCTATACCATGCTAAACATAACTACTACCTTATTTACTCTTAATAAGCAGCAAAATGAATTTATTAAGGCAAAACCTATCAAACTAAAGTGTTACGACATACTCCTATTTTTTTTCACTTCAATAACGTACATGTACACCAACTTTACTACTTTCAATGCACTAGTACATCATGCATACTAAAATAATAAAATTTGAAACAAACATATGAAAGCCAGTGTCCGTTTTGATAAAAAAATCTTAATTTCCAGTCGTGCATATATATTTAAATTGGACATACAAGTTGACAATTTTATCAATGATTATGGAACGTTAGCTCAAGTCATGCAAACAGAACTTTCTCAGGCTGGTCTAGCTAATGCTTAACTAAATCTACCTGTTGAGGTTGGATAGTTCATGTCACTTTGAAACCGCACCCTTATGTCGCTGTAGGGTAGTCAGACTCCATCAGGCAAAACAGACGTGTTGAGACATCAGCCTTAGCTCGTTCTCTCAAGTAGGCCACATGTGGCCGAGGGACCAATGGCAGCCATTTTTCAAGAAATCTTTCTGTTAGCAAATGGAAGCCAGCACTGGAAGGATAGCCGAAGTAAACATGTTTATCTACGCTGAGCTCCTGAGAATTCCCCTTAAAACTGGCCATCTTTAAACAGTTTGTATATCTGACAGTGGGGGGAGAATGCGGTTCCAAGATGAGGTGCTGCACTGAACGACCATATTATGTTTGCAGCAGTGCTGGAAGTGATTACCAGTGTAGTTCATTATTCAGTTAGGTCGGAGGGGGAGAGCGTGAAGGCCCAAACCATTTAGTGGTCAGAAAGGGGAGGCTTTTTTTCCTCTCTCATCAGTCTGTGAGTCTGTTCTGCAGTGTCAGCATTCAGCACACAAACACGGAATTCAGTAAAAGCTCCCTCCACTCTCCCAGAGCGTTTTTTCCCTCTTTTTTTTCCAACAGCCTGCTCCCTTCCCCCCTCGTGAACTGACATTCTAGAAGAAACATATGCTGCTAGTCCCACATCACAACAGCTTGTGCTGGCTGAATGGACGCAGGCATGGAGAGAGGAAGCTGTCGGAAGGGTGGGGGAAGAGGTGGAGTGGCACACAGAGTAACAGGGAAAGTCTCTAAGAATGAAAGTCCTCGGAGGTGTTGCATGTTGGACATCCTCGGCCATTCATGTGGAGAATAAAACATTTTCAGGAGGAAATTGCATTCTTATGGTTTATGACCCCAGTTTATGAGGTGATTTGGAGTAGCTGCCAAAACTCAGGGCTGGTAACCAGAAAGTTGCTAGTTCGAGCCTTATTAAGTCAACATGATATTAAAATGGGCAATTGAATTTCTTAGTACTTTGATTTTGTTTCATTACTCATGACTGTTTTTTAGTATCTTTAAGAGTCTTTATTATTATTTTTTAAATGTATTTTGTTCTGTTTTCATTTTAATTTTAGTTCTGATGTGTTTTTGTAATTTTTTTTTTTGTAAATATATGTATATATTAGGGCTGCATGATTTGGGAAAAATGTCACATTGCAATTATTTTGGTCAAAATTGCAATTTGTGATGATACGATGTATAAGTGGTTGGACTCAGTGCAATCTAGCAACAACTATAAATTAACAATGTTTTCCAATTAAACTAAATTGTACAAAATTAAATAACAGCAAACTTTAAAATTTAACTTTAAAATAAAATTAAAAAGTCAACAGTACAGATAAATAAAACAAATCCCCATTTTTATATTTTTACATGTTGTCCCAAAACATTTTAGCGGGATGTAAAATATACTTAGTATATTCCTTTTGGTATCTCTTGTCCAGTGTGCCAATCATTTTCTCAAATCCTCTTTGCTAAAAGCGCGTTCACACCTGAGGCGACTTGGGCGAATATATCTCACTATTTGCGTGTAGTTGGGCAACTGAACATTTCGAGTTTACGCCGGTTTCACACTGAATGCGTGAGCAGGGCGTATATTTTTCGGCACCCATGTTAACGGATGAGAGCTTTCACACAGCGCATAGCAGGTGCAGAGAAATGACATAAAATACAACAGAAAGATGCTGCAGTACAAGCTTAAGTCAACGGCAAGAGGCAATCAGACATCCTGCAGCGCGATTCACGCGAATTAAGCGGCGTGTAAGTGCATAAGCAGTGCAGAAGCGGCACGCACCGATTGTGATTTCATACTGGCAGCATTTGTCGCGTGCCGCTTCCGCGCTGCTTATGCATGCAGTGATTCTCGCTGCAGGATGTCTAATTGCATCTTTGCATTGACTTAACATGTAAATCTGCTTAATGTGAACATCTTTAACGTCTTTGACCCATTTACATTAAGTCATTTAGCAGATGCTTTTACCAAAGCAACTTTCACATGAGGACAGTAGAAGCAATCAAAAATCATATGACTTTCTTTTTCAGCTTGCATCACAAGTCCCTTTTTGAACTATCATGATATCAAATATCAGCCTAATCCTGCTTCAGTTTGAAAATATATCAAATGAAGCTCTTGTCAAGTCACTTTGGATTGTATCTGCTAAATTAATAAATGTAAAATAAGAAAAAAGTAAAATGATTGCGAACTGTGTAAATGACATTTTAAAAAGTACATGCATCGTAAATGTGCCCTTGAGAAAGAGATAAGAGATGTGCTAAATGATACCTAAGTAGTTGGAAGGTCATTTGTGTTTCTGCTTTTTCTTATTTTATTCATTCTTAATTAGAGTCTTGCATGTTTTTAGGTTATTCACTTCACAGAATAGATGTTAGGTCATTATTTAATTTGATTGGAATATGATAACAGTATTGCCCTGGATGTTGACAAGCAGAGGCGACTCAAGACCAGGCAGCTTTCGAGTTTTATGGATTTATGCAATTTTAAGGAGATGCCAGGTGGTTTTAGGAAATATTTGAAGGGTAAACCTTCTAGTCAGAAACTTTCCTCAGGCAATTGGATTTCAGTTACAGTAATCTTACAAGCACGACTTCTTACAGTCATAATTCGCCATACGAAGAAATGAAAGTAATTTAGGGAACACTTTATTCGTGTCTGCATTTCTACTTTGACTGTGATTATGACGAAATGAGCAAATTCAATTTAACAGTGCTATGTAGTGTGTAATTTTTTCAATGTTAAAATATTTTCTCTAATGCCAGATTAATGCGCAGAGACAACTATGAAAAAGCCATTCACTGAATTCACCAAAGAGGGCAGTCTCTTTAAAACTTATAGCTCTATTTTTATGAATGGTTGGAAATGTTTTGGCTCAACTGGTGGCATGAAAATAATCTAATTGCATCACCTGATATCTCAGTGATAGATCTCTGTTCTGGAGAGCGTAACCACAGCTCTGTCTTTGTTTATTGTCACTTTCAGGATTCACCCTAGTCTGCTCCAGGCTTCGGCTTGGAGGTCCCAACCGCCACCATTGATCCCAGCAGCTGGAGTGGCAGTGAAAGCTCTGCCGAGGATATCGAGAGGATGAGCGACTCGGCAGACAAGCCCATTGACAACGATGCTGAGGGGGTGTGGAGTCCTGACATAGAGCAGAGCTTCCAGGAGGCACTGGCCATCTACCCACCATGTGGACGCCGCAAAATTATCCTCTCGGATGAGGGCAAGATGTATGGTAAGAACTGTTCTCTACAGGATATGGACAAAATCAGTTTCTTTGGAAACGCAATGAACTGAAGAGAGAAAAACGAAAGGTGTTGATTTCGGTTAAGTTCAGTTGACAAATTTATAATTTTTTTAAATTTAAAATTATAAAATGGCAAATAATCAAATTTTTTTTCTAACAAGCTGCACATGCTAAATCTTTTTAATGGTCATCTGAGGTTTTGGCCTAAGCGCAACTATTGATTATGACAACTGGTTACTTAGGATCACTTGGTTTCCAATTTTGTGTCGCACTGTACAGCCCCCGGAGACAGTGTCATCAAGTTGGCCTGAAATCTTGCTCAATGGCTGTTTGCTAAATCAACAGGAAATCAATATTGACTCGGTTTCGTAATACATGTTCCTAGCCTTGTTGACCACAATTCAGGACATTAAGAAAAAAAGGGCATTGGTATTAATATTGTGATTTTACAGTAATGTAAAATTATTATAATTAACTCAACAATATTAATAATAATACTTATTATTTAGCCATATTGAGACCATCGCAAACGTAATATAAAATCTTTATTATATTTTTATTTTGCAATGAAAGTTTACATTTTTTAAAACAACAACAATTTAAATTATCATAATTATTTAACCATATTGATATAATTACAAAGGTATGGCCAAATTGTTCCCTACAAACAAGCACAGCAAACTATAATTTTATTAGGGAAATTTTTATTTTTATTTTTATAGGGAAAACAATCTGCCTGGATCGTGCAGAACCAATAAATGCTATAATGTTAGAAAAAAGACTTTGTACTATTAGCGATATTTTATTTAATAGTGTCACATTTTAACACCACAAATTACGGACTCTTTTATCACATGTTACCAGTTAAATTTATCACTGCTTTAGTCACCTGATCACTTTTTAAGAACCGATTCATTGCAGGGGGAAAAAATTGATCCTAGATATATTTTCAGTTTCACATTGCATTATAAAAGTAAAATGGCTTGCGAACACTGTTTTTGTGTTAAGTGTGTACAAATATTGAATTTTTACTTTGTACAGAGACATTACTTGTTGCTGGAAACTTGTCACTTTGCGTCTGGTTAAGACTCATTGTCAGTGTCACATGACAATGTAACAACATGAATCCCCCACGATGTAGCCTCAGCGTTCAGGGCTCTTGGATCGTCCCAGAGCTGATCGCTGGAGGTGAGAAGTGAAATGGGGGGCTCTGAGGAATAACATAATAGTGAAGTGCTGGAGAAGATGAGAGCAATTGTCAATCAGGAATCTCTGAAGTCTTGGCGGGCCTCTGCTGCAGGCTTCCCATTCGTTGGCTTGTTGTTGAGTAGTGGGAGTGTAAGTAAAGCAGCATGAACTATTAGTCAGGAGCAGATGGTACTGCGGCTGTCACCAGCTGTGCCACCCCCTCCTCCTCCTCCTCCGCTCCTGCTCCTGCCCCTGCCGTCCTCCCCCTTTCCTCCATTCCTGGCTGGGTGATGTCATGGAAAGAGGGAATATTTTCTTTCTGCAGAGTCCCTCACAGCTTGTCAGAGTCAAGTGAAAGCAGAAGGCCCTCGGGGCATTCGTTTGCAGCTGTCATGTGACCCCTCCGGCCAAATGAAATGTAAACTTTAGGAGTGGCAGCGAAGCTTTTCAGCTGCCATTACAAAACAAGTTTTGGCCCACGCTGCCACCTGAACACCCTGCACAGCCTCTGCTCTTAAACGTGCTCTCAATTATTCCCTCTGTATATGAGTAAAGCATGAAAACAGGTTTGGCTGACCAGTCTGATCATGATCAAGTCCAAATGCAAGATTTAGCATTTGTCAGACTGATATAAAGAGGGTTTTTTTTTGTGGTTTTCTTGTTCATGCAGAAACTGCAACTTAAAGTTAGAGTTTGCAACAAGTAATTTGCATTACAATTCAAAAGTTTGGAATTTTTTAAATACTTTTTTATTATATTATTTACTATTATCTCAATAGCCCTAAAAGCGAAAAATAGTAATTGTAAAGTATTGTGACAATTTAAAATGCCTGGTTTCTGTTATTATATTATATTATTTGATATTTAAATATAGTTTATTTCTGTTATGATGGCAAAAATCGACCTTTATAAATTATTCTAATATGCTGATTAAATTCTCAAGAAGTATTTTTTTTCTAATAAATAAAAAATGTTTTAGCTGCTTAATATTTTCAGGAGTATAAAAACAGAATAATAATATTTAAAATATTAGGTATTTGATCACCCTGTGATTTTGCAAGTTCTCTTACTTAGAAATCATGGAGGGGTCAACAATTTTCAGCATAGGTGCTTTTCTACTGTGAGAGACAGAATCTAAAAAGAAATCACATTGATGAATTGAGTATGAATTTTTAACAATTTATTTGGGAATTACTGTGTCAAATAAGTAAGACAAGCAAATGTTATTTTGCTTTTAAATAGTCCAGCTACACTCGGCTCATGATTCCAAATTAGTAGCATCTGTCGTTAGCTGTCATAAAGACACCTGTGCACCCCACAAAAAAAGTAGCAACATGGGCAAAACCAAAGAGTTGACAAAAGACACAAGAGATACAGTTGTAGACCTTCACAAACCTGGAAAGGGGTACGTGGCAATTGCCAAGCAGCTTGGTGAAGGTTCCCCTGCTTAAGTCAGCCCATGTCTATGCCCGTCTGAAGTTTGCCAGGCATCATCTGGGTGATCCAGAGGAGTTATCGGAGAAAGTCCTGTGGTCAGATGAGACCAAAGTAGAACTTTTAGTCTTAACTCCATTTGCGGTGTTTGGAGGAAGAAGAATGATGAGTATCATCCCAATAATACCATACCTACAGTGAAGCATGGGCTGGAAGCATCATGCTCCGGGGGTGTTTTTCTGCAAAGGGGACAGAACGACAGCACTGTATTAAGGAGAGGATGAACAGGGCCATGTATTGTGATATATCAGTCAGAGCATTAAAGATAGGTCGTGGCTGGGTCGTCCAACATGAAAATGACCCAAAATTCAAGGAAATCCAAGGAGTGGCTCTGTAAGAAACATATCGATGTTCTGGAGTGGCCTAGCCAGTCTCCAGACCTAAATCCAATTAAAAATCTTTGGAGGGAACAGAAATTCTGTGTTGCTCAGCGACAGCCCCGAAACCTGACATACCTAGAGAAGATCTGTATGGAGGAGTGGTTCAAAAACCTTCCTGCAGTGTGTGCAAACCTGGTGAAGAACTACAAGAACCGATTGACCTCTGTAATTGTTTACAAAGGCTTCTGTAAAAAATAATAAAGATTTTGGACTCAAGTGATCAAATACTTTTTTGACACAGTAAATTTGTTGACCCCTTTATGATTTCTAAGAAAACTAGCAAAATCACAGGGTGGTCAAATATTCCATATTAATGGATGAGAGCACACAGGGGTGGTGCAGAAGTGCGTAGCAGGTGCAGAGAAATGACATAAATCAAAGCACATGGCACATTGTTCGGAGAAGAACGCTGGAAAATACAACAGAAAGATGCTTGTCTATAGCCTGCTGCAGTACAAGCTGCCAGTATGAAAACATAATTGGCGCGTTCTGATCATACTCTGCATATGCGCCGCTTCCGCGCTGCTTATGTGTGCAGTAAAACCAGCATGTTTGAACGCGCCGCTTAACTTGCTGCAGAATGTCTAACTGCGTCTTTGCATTGACTTGTAAACATGTAAATCACTCACGCTTAACGCTTCATTCACGTCTGGTGTGAGCTCAAGAATGAATGTCTTGTTACGTCCACAAATGCATTTGTTTATTTAATATAATCGCAACATTTGCTGTAATGTAATCGCACAGGCTGACATCGCGATTGGGATATGATAAATCGTGCAGCACTACTGTATATATATATATATACTTTTTTTGCATTAGCAGATTTGACACTGCTTTTAGCATAAACCATATGAATGTGTATTTTGTTGGAAGGCTTATGCTTAAAACCTTTAATTTAAACTTTAAACTTGAAAAACTTTCAAGATACTTTTGTTTTAAAAAACATCATTGTGCCTTTCACATAAATTAATATTGTTTTAAATGTATGACTTTTTAGTGGGCAAAAAATGGATAAGTTTTAAGAACAGTTTTTGGATTCATAACAGAGTTTTATACTGTAGCGTAACAGTCCTGAATTGTGAGCCAATATAGACAGAAAAGATAATCATAATGACAAAATCACCTGACAGCGTAACCAGTAGAGAGCTGGTTTGCAGCGCTGGGGTTGCTGACCTGTCTGAGAGTGCAGAGATTGACCAGAGGTCAGCTTTAGCAGCTGTTTAGGGTGTCCGGTTGCATGTTTACTCAACAGTGATGTCCATCATACCCTCAGGAGTAATGTTGCACAGTCCTCTAGACCACAGGCAGAGACAATAAGAAAGCAGCACGGTGTCTCGGGGCCGCATTGTTACACATGTTATACGTATTACAAGCAGATGATAACATACTGTAGATAAATCACATTTGTAAACAAATTACTTACATCAAGTTTAGACTTGATGCTATAAAAGCATATTGATTCCGTTATTCCAGAAATAAAGACTCCATGATTGTTTGTTTGGGTGTTTTTTGGTTGTGCTCATAATCTGTTACAGAACGGCGAAGTTATTGGGAGAAAGGGCAAGTAACAGAGCAAATAGGAGGCTGTATAGGGCAATAATGGTGAAGCCCTAATTCAGCATAAACTAGCAAATGGTTCCTGCAGACAGAAAACTGGCTCTGGAAAAGGTATGTTAAATTCCGCTTAAGCCAAGGATTCTAAATATAAAGCCTTCCCTTCATCCCACACCATGTCCTAACAAAGTAATACAAATTTCAGCAATAACAAATCTGAATCAATTTGAGCTGATGCTGATAGTTCACTCAAAAATGGAAATTCTGTCATTAATTACCTTAATGTTGTTCAAAATCCGTAACATGTTCGTTCATCTTCAGAACACAAATTTATTTGAAATCTGAATAAATCTGAGAGATTTCTGAACTGGCTTTTCTGTCAGTTTTTCTGTCTGGCTGTTGTGTCAGAAGTGGGACTTTTATTTTTACAGGGATGAGAATGGCAATAGCATAGTTATGCACAAATTAATGTCCATTAAGTAAATAAGCCGCTATGTCTAGGCCTATGTCACACTGGGTTAAAATAGCATTGTGGAGAGGAATAAAAACAGAAAACAGATCATTTGCACTGGTGTATAAGCCACACATTAAAAATAATGTAAAACACTGTTAATAAAATGATTAAAAACAAACACTATGAACATAAATTTTTGTCCTCTCTTACTGTAAAAAACAAATACACAAAAAAATCACTATTTCAACTTAAAAAAGTTTAGTTGCTGCATTAAATTGAGTATAATCAACTTGCCTGTATAAGTAATTTAAACTGAAGTTACATTAAACTGACAGAAATTAAGTTTAATTTCTTATAAATGAAAAAAAAAACGTTGCCAGTTGTTTTGTGTTTGGTGTTTATATGTGCATAATATATGTTTCTTTTGATTATGTCACAGCACTTTCATCTGATGTACTATTCCGGAAACTATGGTAATTGTGTATGTTTTTGCAATATCAACCTTTTTTCTAATTTACTGTATTGAGCATTGTATCTAGAGCTCTGAAAGGCAGTGTTTGGGCTTTTGCAAACTTTGGCGGGACACTGAAGGCAGCAGATTGCCGCTGCCGTCTCTTTGAGCGTAGAGTCGTTGTATAGTCTCGTCTTTCAGCTCTGCAGCTGTCACTTGGTCCTAGTGCCAAAGCCATCACACCGTGAACTGTGACCTGCTCACTCACTCAACCATTAACATGGGCTGTTACAACTGTCAAAACAAGAGGGTGCGTTTGTCAGTGGGGTTCCGGGACAAATTAGAGAAACAGACTTGATTGGCATTTTTGGTGAATTGAATGTGGTTAATGGGCCGTTTTTTCTATACAGGGTCATTTTGACTCTTGGGTTGTTATGCATGTCTGTTGTGGCCCATATACAGCACAGACTTAACAGGCTTTGCCCATTTAGGGTCTTGAACTTGCCTGCAAAGTGTTGACACTGATGTGTTGTGGAATGCATGTATGAAATTTATATTATGCTAATGATGTTTGTGGGTTAATTTGATCTACATAGTTCTTACTAAAAGGTAGCTACACAGACTCAAAATAATAACTTCTTTTTAAAATGTACAGTTATATAGTTTCAGTATGGTTATAATGTTGGTGATAGATACAGTTTTAATCTTTTTTTGCAATTTGTATAGTAATTGTAAATTTTTTTTTACCGGATTTTCCTTTTTAGTGTGACTTATGGCATTGAATTTAATCCAATTATGTCAGTATCCAAAAAGTGTACCCAAAAATTTTACCTACAGCCAATCTCTTATATGTTAGTTAAAGCTGGTTGGGTGATGGTTGATTTGGTGGACCATAACAACCACATTGTTAACCAGCAAAACTTGCTCACTGGCCCAAAGAAGCCTTGCTACTTAAGGTTGTTAAGAAGACTGCACTGTAAAAAAAAAAAAAAAGAAAAAAAGCTGCTGATGATGTAGTTGGCAAAATAGTTCTGTAAAAATACAGTAAAACATATACAAAAAAACCTGTAGAAGGAAGGAAGGCAGTTTAAAGTAATGATTTGTTCATTGTACTTTCAAAAAGGGTACAATTAACTGTATTTTACTGTAAAATTACATACATTTTTGGTTAGCACTTTTAGAGTTTTCACCTGTATTTGGTAAAGAAATTAGCCCTTAAGAAATCAAAATGTTTTCAGTAGCATTTTTACAGTATTTTACAGCTAAAATTACAATCAATGCAGCGTGACACGACATGACACAACACAGAAAAATCCCAGACAATAAAGTGCTGCATTGTTTTATTTATGATGTACTGACAAATTATTTAAAATGTTAACTCTGTCATGTTCAGTGTAGACAGTCTTTAGCTACTGCATGAAACGTCACCTGTCAAAAGTCCGGTGTAGATACTCATTTTCACAGTGTGATGAAAGCACCACTATCCCATGTTAAACACAACATATTCAGTGATCTAGCCATTCATGATCTGACAGTGATTAGCCGTTCTTAGTAGATTTTTCCTCTCTTAATAGTTCAATATTTTTTCTAAATGCTTGATATTTTTATAGCAGTAAAATAGTAGCAAGCAGTTTTTAAATGTTAGACAATTACCACAGTAAAGAACAGGAGAGTTTCATGCATACAATTTTTTTTTTGTTTTTAGTTTATTTTTTAGTAGTGATCTTTTAGTCTAATCTTTTTAAAATCTAATGACCTGGAACCCTGACAGGTCATCATTTTCATAAAGCACAATTCAGAACAGCGACCTTACAATATTGTGACTCTTGTTTCTGTATTTCTTCTCCAATGTGTACCGTTGCTTTAATGAAATGCACTGGATGGCAGGCCACTCTCCAGAATGCCACAGGAGCTGATGAGATCTCCTTCGAGAGGTCCTCCATGCTGATGAAGCAGCCTGATTGGCAGGGGATTGGATGATTATTTTTTGTCGTGGGGCATCTTCGAACCCAACAGCATTGAGATTCACATAGTTCTCTAATTGGTGTCCAGCAGCCTTTAGCCTTTAGCCAGTGTCTCCTGGCTCGCTCACAAGGAGGAGAGAAGCTGAGGCGCAGGTATTTTGGTGCAGAGAGACCCGCGGGATCGCACATATTCACTGCGCATAGCTCTCTGCGAGAGACGCCGTCCTGAGTACCCTTAAGCCCTTTGTTCCCCTGGCTGAATGCAGTTAATTAGCAACAGTCACTATAGCAACTGCCTCTCACTTCAAAACAATGTCTAATTTTTGCAGCAAAGCTTATCATACTGTTTACCTGATGGGCTCTCTAGCGCCCTGAGTTGTGCCGGGGCTGGCTCCCTGCCCAGCCTCAGAGGTTAATTGTGACCGCGGTGAAAAACATCACAACAGCTGCTTTGTGATGAGAGGAGCATGAAAAGGGGTGGAAGAAAGTAGCGGTCCCCTTCAGCAGAAAGAAGCGAAGACGCGGCACTTACATAATTCACCTGCTTTGCGAGCCTCCATTCAGCACGCCCTATGTGATTACATACCCTCCGGAGTATATAAATGAACACATGACCAGATGTGAAATATGGCAAAAAACGCACAATGGGACATTCAGTTCTCAGAGATTGCATTTAATGGGTGTTATTGTGCACGCAGCAGAGCCTTAAGTCAAATTGTTAGGAATAATGCGCCACAGCACGATGCTGACTGTAACGCGTAATATGTAGAAACTCGTTTGGAGTTTCATTTTTCAAAAGTTTCCAATAGATTTTTGGAGAAAAAATGAAATTGATTAAAAAAAATTTTAATTAATTGCATTAAGCGCCACATTTATATCGTACATGTCCTTATGAGCCATGGCTGCGACATTTGATTGATTGTTGCGCTGAGTAGTAAGACAGTCAGGTGTCGTCCAGCCGTGGGCTAATTCATAGGATGATGCCTTAGTAGACAACGAGCTGTTGGGAGCGATTGAAGCTCTGAACTGAGGAGAATTTGCTCTTTTCCCAGTTGCCCTGAAGGTCTAGATGTCTGAGTTGCCGAATCACCAGGTCGGTTCACGCTGTGAACAGTGGGGCAGCCTATGGGGGTACTGATCCCAGAAGGATAAACGTCCTGGAGAAAAGTCTGACTGCACTGGGCAGCTCTTACCTGCTCATCTGAGCCAGGTTCAGCCATAGGTGGCGCTCCCGGACCACGCCTGTGGACATCACCTGGCCAAGGGATTGCGCCGCAACTTCCGTCGCCCTTTTTTTAAGGCGAGGTCGTCGCGGTGCAAGGTTCCTGCATAAGCCCTTGATAAGGACCACCCTTGTGCAGCTCGTGGCATGCAGGGCAGTGGCAGTTTGGCCCGTAGCGGCAAGTTCGGCCTGGCTCCTCGTACACCTCTAGGAAGAAAAGCACTGGGGGGAAACGCGGGAGTGCCGCGGTCTTTGACCTCAGAAACCAATCATCCAGCCTCGAAGGACCAAACGGGGGCACCATGGACACCTCCAATCCGACCCCCTCAGCGGCTCTGAGGAGCATAGCAGGCAGTGTCAGGCTTGGACAGAGCAGTGACCATGGAGGGGCAATGTCCTGGCGAGTCGTCCACCTTACCTCACCTCTCTGTCCGTCCAGAGAGGTGAGGAAACTACCGCACCCGGAAGCACACGGCTGGATAGACATTCTGGGAGAATGCCTTCCAAACGCAAGAAATTGCTCTTTTTTCCCGGATTGCCCAAGGAGGACCTATGCGGTACAACTGTGCACTCTGTCTTTCCTTGGAATGCAAAAAGCTGGCTTTACTAGTCTTTACAAAAACAACCAGCCTGCAGGAACCCGCCGACAACTGTCCAGATGTCATTGCCGTCAGGGGGAGAGAGAGCGTAAACTTACAAGAATTATTTTCTTCCATGCTTACGAGATGAGGCTCCAAAGAGAAAAGCTGAAGGTGCAATTCAACAGCTCTTTCTTATACTCATGCGGTGATCAGATGCAGCTGGATTCAATCAGTGCACGCCAGTGTTCATTGGCCTTTTGATAAAGCTCAAAGGTGATTGGTTTCTCATGTGAGTTCTGTGACTGAAGGGGAACTGTAATTGTACAGTAAACAATGCCCAAGTATCTTTCTTCTATAGATCATAAAATGTTAGTGTTTGCTTACTGAAACTCTTAAAACAACAACAGTCATTGAACAACAGTGTTGCGAGATTAAATGTTGATGGGTGTACTATCCCTTTAAAGGTTTTCTTAAAGATTTGGGTCAATCCAACAGTGTCTTTAATGCAATAAATAATTTTCTAAAACAGTTTTATTGATTAATTTTGTAAGGTGAATAATAAAAAAAAGATCATGCTCAAGTTTTAATATCACATATTGTAGGTTTTGAGTAAATCGATCTTAGTTCTGCAAGGATGTTTGGATATTTTTGCGTGAAAAAAAAAAAAATAGCTGTTTACGAAATAGAAGTAGAATGCACTGCTTTTCAGACATGCATGTCGGGAAAGTTTTTGTGACATTTATTAGTATAATCAGTCAGGTTATTACCATAAAGCAGTGTAAATATCACAGTGTGACAGGAGCGTGAGAATACATAAGGCTGCTGTAATTATTACGTGTGAAACGACCATCTGTCTCAGGAGCAACGAGCTGCTTTTAGCGGCAGTCGCGCTTGCTGATATCAGGTTTTCGGCACCAGAGCGGTTCCCACAGCGCATCTGTTTGCTTTGAAGGTGGCAAACATTTATCATATTGTGTCATTTCCACCCTGACCAAAGGATGAAAGACATTTGCGGGGAGTGCGCTGCCACGTTATCGTCCAGACGTTTACTGAACCTATTTGCTGGAGTTACCGTCAGCCATTGTGAGGCCATTTTTGTTCACCGTGTTATTACAGATATGCAGTGTGCTCAGCAATCTCATCAGGGCCGGACTGGCGTCTCTGACGGGCACTAAGTGGCACTTGGTTTGCAGGGCTGCCGTGGATCATTTAGGCCTAATGAGCGAGCCTGGCCTCCCCCGTGGGGCTGCCAGAGCTCTGTTCCCAGACCTGCCTCAGCGGCGGCCCGCTTCGCACTCGCACCGCTGGCGCACCCTAGCTACCCGCTGTGAGGATAATGAGGAATTCTGGGATCCGCTCAGGCCCCTGCTTCCTGCATTCGCTCAGAATGGAGTCTGGAGAACTTTAGTCTAACACGCACCTCCAATATAATCCCTCGCTTTTGTTTGTGCGCAATTGTAGCTTTGACACGCCGCAGTGATTTTACACCTGCAAGAAACACATTTCCGATTACAAAACGATTACGTTTCACTCTGGCAAAATGAGTCAGAAATACCACCAGGGTTGTTCTCATGCAGTAAATGGAGAATGAAGCCACTGTCTGCATTTTTGATTTTTTTTCCAGAATAATGATGATTAGTCTTTTTTTTCGCCACTGACTTATTTTGCGTAAAAATCAGCTGAACACCGCACCCTGAATTACGTGTGCCTGAGGGGAACAGCTGCATTCATTTTCTGTATGGATAATACAAACCAGCAAACTAGCTGTGTCTCTTTCTCTGTGCCTTGTGGGATTTTTTTTTTCATTTAGCTGAAATATTTGGAGTGGTTTCTAACAAAGCATATTGAGTTATCATTGATTGCGTGCCCTAAAATTCATATTACCGCCGTCCGTCTGACTGTAAAATAAGAGAGAGAGGCTTTGCAGTGTAGTGACAAAAATATGCTTGTGTTTGATCCTAAAACACAAAGCTGCAGCGAAGTCAGATCGCAAGCTATTTAGCCGGGTTTTCAGAGTGATGGACATGGACTTTATCTTACACCTCCTGGTCGTGTCACATTTAACAAAGCTTAGTCTTGACGGCCTTGTTAGGGCTTGTCAGCACCTGATGTTTTGTGCCAACAATGAATGAAAAGGAATTTCGCGTTCTTTTGGACCTAGTCGTTGTAAACATATGGACCTGTCAGAAAACTGATTTAATTTTGTTTGTATTGACGCAGGCCATTTTTCAATGGTGGTTTCAGATTTCTTCATTTATCTCTAGTGTTCTTAGCCAGGGCATGCCCCGGTGTTGACCTTCTGAGCTGTTTAAATGACCCCGGGGTCCCATGCTGCATGTCCCCACTGGTCAGACATTCTCCAGGCCTGCCAGGTGGAAAGAAGTGTGACCCAGAGTGCTTTGGGTTGTCTAGTCTATCCCATGCTTGGCTGGCCAAGTCTGAAAGCAGAACGCCCAAGGCATTTCATGTTTGCTATTTGTTGACCACTGTGTGTGACATGATACTATTGACAGCTTCTCCAATTGCACAAAAAGCTTGTTTTGAAGTTCAGAGACCGTGAGGGCATGTAAAATGTTGTGGTCAATTTTTAGCAATTTCATTTTAGTGCGAAAGGAAATGACTTTATGATTCTCAAGGATATTAGAATGAGGAGAATAAGTCTGGAATGTCAGAAATTCTGTTAAATCTGTTAAAACAGCGTACAAATAATAAGGTATTTAATACAGCGTCCTGTAAAGAATGAATGTGCCAGCTCATTAGAATCGACTGCATGTTTTAGATTTGAGTACAAAGATTTGTGGTGATCATGTGAGCTGTCTTCTTCACTGCTAAAGAGTGGATCCAGTCGAATCAGCCAGTGCTGAGGCTGGTCTCATATCTTTCTTTTTGGCTGCTGGTGTATGAGTACAGCAGGACATTCTGCTCTATTTTGAAGAAGCAGCAGCAGCATGCATTGGTTAACATATTCTGGCAATTTACTGTGCTGCTTAAATAATATTTGAAACTTACGCTGTGATAAATGCTGTTAAACTGTAAAATATAGTACTTTTATCACATGATCTTACTACATTAGTTGTGTTTCCATTCAACATTTTTTACATTTTGGAATATTGCAAAAACAAAAATTGGATCACGAAAATGCCAAGATGTGCATAAATTAAAAATCCACTTTAAAAGCTTTTTAAATAGGATCATCATTGTATCTAATATGAATACATTTGCATAAATCTACAATGGAAACGCATTTAGCAAATAAATTCCACCACGTGCATGAAAAATTCATGTGAATTTGCGCTAGCGGACCGATCTCATTTACAGCATCTATATGTTGTTATGGTCATTCTGAAAAGCTTTTATATTCAAAGTATTTCTGTATAATTGTTATGCGACTGCGTTCCCGAACAACAGCCTCCCACAGCATAGAAAGTATTTAGTCTTTCGTCTTCTTCTTCCGAGGCGCAAGTCATTTATATCGTATATGAAAATTGTTATATTCATTGACTTCTCCTGTATTCTTATTGATATTTAGTGTATACCAGGAAGTGATGATTTGGTTCTCTTTGATTCGTTGGATGGAACGGTGCTTTATTTGCATGTTTTATGTGATATTCCAGTTTTGCGCACAAGTTTAACTTGAATCTTTGGATGAAAACATAGCTATTAACTGATTCAATTCATTAATTGTTGTTCATTTATTATCTAAGAAATGTAAAGTGGTATGAAATGTAAATATGTTGTGGTACTTTTGATGGTTAAAGACCTAACTTCTAGCATTTTGATGTAATATAGGGTCAAGAAAGACATGATGATTATTTCAGATTTATGCATTATATTGGAAGTGTATAGTCAAGAAAGAGCAGTTTGCATTGTGGGATGCATGCAGTGGGTTCTATTGCGTACGGCACGTTTTGGAAAACATAATAAGTGTTGTGATTCACAGTTTGCATAATTTATAGTGCAGACATAGTAAGACTTGTATGGTACATTCAGAGAGGAAGGAGCATGTCATGATGTGATTTTTGGTTATGCAACATGAAATGATCCTTAATGAATGTGTTACCAGATGTCTCTGGTGTTGTGTGCATCAGTTGTGATTTTGTTTTCGTATTGTGATAATTCTGTCTCTGGCCTGAAGCGACTGTTGTGAAGACTGAATAGGCGGGGAAAATAATATAATGTTACATCTCAGTCAAAAACAATTAAATCTAGATTTAGCCACATCCTACATTTTTTTCTTGCTTATAAATATTTTATAATAAATAAAAAATAAAAGCCTTTTAAAATTATCAACATTTTCCTAATAAATAAATAAATAAATACTTTTAAAAATAAAATGAAATACACATATTTTATATTTGCATTTGATATAATAATATTAAGGAGCTTTGCTAACTGTTTTGGTCAGCAACTTTTATTTAATATTCACTTTCAGTCGGTTACTCCGAGTCATGTCAGATATGACGGACGCAATTGGGTTATCGTTTCGAGAGACCAATCCACTTTGATTGTATTAAAAAAAAGCAAGATCCCAATTTCATCGGTCATATCCGACGTGACTCGGAGTGACCTTATTCAGGAAAGAAGAGTTACATACGTAACCAAGACGTTCTGTTGGAAGTTTCTGGAAGGTGGTGTGACACAGGAGCCCAGTTCATTCGAAACTTGAAACATTTCTGCTGGGTTTGGGCTTGTTAGAGAGCTGCATTGCAGGAGATGGAGCAGGGAACTAATAGACAAGAACTATCAAGGTCATGAAGTTTGGCTTTTCATTTACACATATTGGTGACTGCTAACAGGTTTCTCTTCATGTTCAGATGGGGGATTGATCCTGAGAGATTGAAAATATTGATTTAACCCTCTTTCTTGCTCTGAACGTGCACTCGCTGGGAGGTGCCAGCCGACTCTAGCGTATCAGTCCGCTGTCCGTTCATCCATCCGTCTCCACCACTCTCTCTCTTTCTCCTTACCCCCACAGCCAGGCCTGCCTCAGCAGTAATACATGTGATGATGTACTCACCACCTCCTAATTGATAGAGTGATTCAGTGGAGGACTTGCTGTAATAATTGGTCCTATGGGAACACGAGCAGACCCTGGGAAGGAGGGCGTTTGTCTGCCTGCTGGGAAACACAGAAGACTAGCTGAGGAAAGATGCCTCTTCCTCCTCACCTGCCGCCTCTCCGTGAGGATTTATAAGGGGTCGTCTAGCGTAATCCTCTCTGTCTCTGTGAAACCTCCAGGTTGCGACCCACAGCTTTCTGCCAGTGGCTTGTCTGTTCCCACAATGGATGGCCACCGTTAATCCTTCCGTGGTTTTCTGACTCATGACCTAAAGCCCCGACCACAGCTTTCAGACTTCTTGCAGGTCATCAGGAGTTATCTATCGATCCCATTTCATGTTCGTACACTTTCAATTGATTTTTAAAGTGGTATTTATTATTTTTAAAGACCGTATTATGAGGAATTAATTGATTGGTTGTCATGTCGATGTACTTGTGGTAAGACTTATCGTCTATTAGTCAGTGTTAAATACTGCATGACCAAATTATATTCTTAAGTCATACTGACCGATATCTGGTGGCCTTTGACCTAGTGATGTTCAGTTTATGAATCAATCGTTGTTTCTTTGTAATAACTTGATTGTTGGATTAGATAACTCTCATTTTTGAGAGTGAAAGTAAGATGCTGGAAATATAAAGAACTTTTTTTTATAACTGCCGATGCAATAACATCGTCTTGTCTGATAGTGATCTATAAAAGAAAGTGCTAACTTGTAAAAAATGTTATGAATGAAATTAAAACATAAATTGTGTGCTACAATGTTATTTAGACATATTTGTATTTAGGCATATTTGTAATATACAGGAGAAAAGATGGATAAATATTTTCATTTTAAAATCTGCTAAAAAAAACCCCAAAAACTTTGTTTATATTAATTGAGAAGATAGATTAAGATGCTAAATGAGTTATAACCAATGTATCTGAATAATTAGACCTTACAGAAGATTTATGTAATTTTATGTAATTGAATTAATTTTATGCACTAATGTACATAATTACAATCAGCTAAAAATTCAAACAAGCATTCAAATTTTTTGCTGTAAAAAATTACTTATTATAATGTTATAAGTAGTTATTAATAGTAAGGTTAATGAGGGATGTAGAATATGATCATGCAGATAAATATAATAAACAATTACTATGCTTGTAAAATTCATGTCATTAAGCAGCTAGTCAATTGTAAGAATTGACTAGCTCTAGACTGTAAGAACACCTACAAAAAAAAGATTTGACTTTGTCCCTTGATAAACTGTGCTAGCTATAGTTTTTCTCAGGTTTGCTCCAGTCTCTGTCAGTCCTTTGGATGAAAGTGATGGTCTATTACCAACGTCTGCTTGTAGATCCTGTCTACATACCAGAATCCCACTCACTGCAGACCAGCAGTGCACTGCATGACAGTGATGGAGAGGGGGAATTTTCAGTAAGACGTAACAGCTGAAGTTTTCAGGCCTGCAGACTTGTTTTTTCATCCTTTGCAGACCACAAAAAAACCTGTGGCAAACAGAAGCTGCTTTTTGAACGTTAAGGTTAAATGCTTTTAACGATTTTTATGTGCATTGAGAAACTCCTCATGAAGCATAGGCTTATAGATATGAGGGCTGTGAGACAAAGCCAGAAATCCTTGGCTCAAGTGTGGATTGGAATAAATGAAAGCATGTGAAGATTAGATTTAATCGAGTATCTGAGAGATTAAATACGACCATCACTGTACCTGTGTCCTGGTGAGAGATGTGCATTATTGACTAAATTAATGCCTCCTTACAAGAAGAGCTTAAATGCTTCTCCAAAACAGTATTATTCACACATTCAAAGGATTTCTCTGTATGTTTATTTAATATAATATTAGAGTATAAATAGTTTTATATACCATGTATAAGTCTTGTTTTTAAGCTGTGAACTGTGCTCTGGATGCATATTTTGACAAGTAGTTTATCTAATACTCCTAAAATAAGCCTTATTTTTTGCTTGAGCATGACTAGCAGGCATCCTTGTGATAATGAGGAAAATGCACTATTATGTGCTATATGTGTTTAAAAAAAATGGTGTCAGCAGCTGTAAAAGCTTCACTCTAAAGTTTCTTGTATGAACATTGTTTAAAGGTTTTGATGAATCTCACTATAGGTTTTTATGATGCAAGTCAGTTTCACAATTAGTATTGTGCTAATTCTGCACATTCTGCTAATTTCCACACACGCCATTCATGTTAAAAATTCTGTGTCCATGTGGACAATGGAGAAAGTGCAAGTGATCTGCGCATTTAAAAAGATGTTCTCTAGATGCAAACGTGTAAAAAAGAATCAATGCGTTCTCATGGTCAATGGAGAATGCATTGAAAGCCTTGTGCTCTCAGTTTTGCTTAAGATTAAACTTAACGCAGATAATAAAGCATCAGTCTTCAGAAGATTGTTCACTGTGGTTGCTAGGTGGTTCTGACCTTAGTCAATCTAAGTCTAGAAGTATTAGCTTGTTTTACTGTTTATCAGGCTAAAATGGGATGTTTAGATAATAGTCTGTTGCCAAATTCTAATGATTTGGGTTAGTGGTTTGTTCATATCTGTGTAATTATAATAGCAAATTCTGTCTTGGCAAACATCACTAATAAATGGACAGGACATATGGTTTGAAAAGCTTGTTTCTTGTTCCATTCGGCCTTGAAGGGGCTTTCTGAGTGTGGTAAGTGTGTGATGCATAAATGTATGTGATTGTGTGTGTGAGTGAGTTCTTCTCAGCAGGTGGCAGATGGCACAGAGGACCCGTCCGAATGGCCTAACCCCAGACACGTGCAATCACACTCATTAGGTCGTGGGGCAAAATGCATGGTCTTGAACTCTTGTTCAAGTCAAAGGGGGGTTGAGAGGCCAATGTTTTGAACCCTAAAAAGGCCAGGGTACCGCTAAGTGCTTGTCAATTTTTGGTGCTGGGATATACCACACTTTTGGCCGCCCAAGAAACCATTCAATAAAATGTACTAAAAAGAAGGATTTTGCCAGTATAAAGAACATTTTAATAATCTTGAGAACTTACAAAGGACTTTTTGTGCAATTCATGTAAAAGGTTCTTCATGAAACAATAATGCCAGTAAAAAAATGTTTAGTGCTCTCTAAAGCGAGGGGCCCTGTAATGATGAAACATAAGCCCCTGAAACAGGCAGCTGGTTTGCATGACTCAGATGTTTATAAACAGTCTTTCTAAATAGATTTCAGTAGCTAGATTAAGGTTATGCACTTTCTCTTGTCAGATTTTTCTCTTTTGTCCTGATGCAAGTTCATGTTCAAACACATGGTCACATTTGTTAACTTGTACATTTTGTAATTCGCATACTCAAAATTAGTTGTTGAAGTTTGTCACAAGTCTTTTCAGATTTTGTCAGAGGAACTTTTTCATGAGACTTTTTTGTTCCTCAGTTTGCGCTCTTGAATTGTCACCTGCTCAACTTCCAAGGCACAAATCTCGCTCTTTGTCTCCTGTCTCCCCTCCTAGCAAGCAGTGTTCCTTGAATGTCGTTGTTCTTGGGAGTAAAAGGCTTCCTGCCTGCCTCCCTTTGCCCCACTCTTGCCCTTCCCCCAGCCCAGCCAAGCCAGGCACCCTTAGAGTGAATGCCTCCATATTGTTGGTTTAGTCTATTGTGATGCTAATGGAAGCCGGAGACCCTTGAGTCATCTATCACGCGTGACAGGGAAGCAGGGGCATTGTGTCTTGTACTGCTCACAGGAGAAGGGCTGCCGTCTCCATAGGTCTCACCGGGAGAATATCAAACTCAAAGATACATGCTTTTGTGATAGATTGTCCATAATTACTGTAGAAGCAGAACTACTCAATAATTACACTCCCTCAATTTAAGAGTGATCTGTTTTGAAAGGTACTCCCCAATATACCATATATGATAATGCCCAATTTTTAAAGTTTAACATTAACAGTTTGTCTAGCAGTTGATGTGATAACAATAACATTGATAAGTCAGTTTGCATTTTTTTTTTACCTGTTGATTAAATGAAGTACCTCTTGAAAGTCAGAATGCAAGTTTAAAGTCTCACAGGAACGAATGTTAAGAATGATCAAACTTCATATTTTAGTTCCTTTCTGCTCTGACAACCATACAGATTCAATTTGTAGCCAATTGGGGATTAATGCTAGATTTGGATGAGGTGAAGCCGTCGAAGTGAGCCTTTATGTGAGAAATCTCTCACTGCTTACTGGCTGGATGGCGGCGATCCAGCATCCACTGACATCATAGTTGTCCAACCGGCCAGATGTGAGTGCGGTCAGGCCTGCGTTGAACAAATGTGGTACAACAGGAAATGAGTCCTTTAAAAAGCTCTGAGAAAAAAAAAGTGATGTGTTTTTAGCAATCAAAGAACATAACCAAAGCCATTAAAAGGCTTTAATATGCTACAACTATAAATGAGGACAATGTTTATGGCATGGGGTCTGAGCCAAGCTGCAGGATTTTGCTTTGATTAAATCATCTTTGCTATGACATGCTGGCAGGAAGGATGATGGGGCTTTATTTGCTTCACCCCCTCGGTGTGGAATCAATGGCAATTTTATGCTGTCTTTTTAAATGATATAACACACTCCTGCTGTAGAGGCTCTTTGGCTCCTGTGGAGTGCTATCTGTGAGAGGCTGAGAGGATGCTAATGGAAGGGCTGGTGTTGATGGTTTCGTCCCAGTTAGATGTGTAAGGAGGAGGACGCTGCCACGTGTTGCTCATACCAGCTTAAGGTGGTCATTTTTGGCACTTGAAATGCTGGTTAGTTGCTGCTCTGAGGTGTTCTAAGCTCTAACTAGCTTGCTCAAGATGACCTACCAGGTTGAAAACAGGTCCGCCAAATAATAGCCCAGTTAATCAACCATCTTGACCAGATTAAAATTGTTGTAGGACCTGAGGGGATAATGGTAGGCCATCAAATCAACCATCTTGATCAGGTTGCATAAAAGGTTAAGACTATTCTTAAAAGTTAGTCAGCTCATTTTTTCTTTAAGACTGGTCACAGTTTTTTAAAATTCAGTTACATAAAAATGTATATTAGTCTAAGCTGAATCAAAAAATTAAAACTGATTACTCTTGGCTAACTGCTAGTTGGTCATACCAGCTCTTAAGACACTGTCTTAACATGAAGGCTAAGTTTATGCAACTGGCCACATTGAACAGGCTCTAACCAGCTTGATCAATATTTTCAGTAGAACAAAAACAGGTCTACCAAATGATAGACCAGTTCAACAACAATCTTGACCAGACTGAACTCTTGTAGATTTAAGAGGATGATAATGCAAGAACTGCTAATTAATGTATTAATATAAATTGTGAAAAGGAGAAAAGAGATCTACCTTGTGCTGCTTTACTCTGTTAAAGGTGGTCAGGCAGGTTTTTGTAACATAGCAGCAGATTTATTGCTGTTCCAAGGTGGTCTACTACCCCTAACCAACTTGACCTGTGTGGTCTGCCATGTTAAAAAACTGGTCTACCAAATGCCAATCCTGTTAATCAATAATCTTGACCAGCTTGAGCCTTCTGTAGGGTTTAGAGGATGCTAATGTAAAGGCAAGCTGATGATGATGGATCCCAGCGGAGGAGCTGGGAGCTGCTGAACATAGCAGCTGGTTTTTGCTGTTCCAAAGTGGTCTACCGGTTCTAACCAGCTTTCTAGCCCAGCTGATCAATCATATAATATAAATTGACACTTAACTGTTTAAAGTGGTCAAGTGATTTTTTTCAACATGTTAGTTGAGGTTTGGTGTTCTAACATGGTCCCAACCAGCTGGGTCAACCAGCTTGACCAACTAAATCAGCTTGGACCAATTGTCTTGTTGAGCAGAACTTGATCTTCTAAAAAAAAGGAGAAAGCAGGCGATGTATAAAGCACATTTGTTATATAGTTTTTTTTTCTCCATAATGACATTATAATTTATGAATATTTCAAGTCGAAAGGTGTCATTGTGAGCTGAGAAAAGATATTGAGTCTTGACACATTAATGGTGATCAGTAATTTGAAAGTCCAATTCTGCTTGGGTGTTTTGGCAACTCTGAGAAACAGCCATAAAACACAGAGAAACTGCTTGCTGTGCCGAGCCATTTGAGAGCAGCCCAGTAGAGGTAATGAATCTCCATCCGAATTAAAGAAGTGTGATGCAGCATTGTGAGGTGAGAGTGAATGTGTGGTAAAGTGGGCCGCAGCAGGGGGTCGTGGGAGGAATAGCGACCAATACAGCAGCTGTGTAAACCTCCTCAGTTTAAAAAAAGGGGATGCAGAAACCAAGGGATGGCGGATGTAATGAAAGGGGAAACTCTTGTACCGGGACTGTTAATTGTTCTCCAGCTTAGCCAGCATCCAGATACAGTCACACTTCGGCTCCAGACTGCAAAATTATCAACGACACACCCTTTTCAGGGAAGCATCAACGGCCAGAGTCTGTTGGTGGATATCTGTGAAGTCTGAGCAGGGGAGGATGAGTTAGTTTCTAAATTGAGGTGGGAGTGCTGACAGCTCACAGTAGGGAGCGGGGAGAGAGTCCGCTCCTCTTTCCTCTGAGGGAGTTGGCACAAAGGGCGGAGATGCATTCCTAATTGAATGAAGAGTCAGCTGGGGGACAATCCTAGAAAGAGGGGTGCCGGCAGGCCCCACTGAGGGCTTCTGCTGTTTTAGAAGCTATTGATATGGACTCCGGTGTCTTTGAAATTAAGGGAAGCCTTTTCCTACTCGAGAGGACAGATTTCTTCTTTGCCGGGTTCTCTGCTTTTTAGTCAGGCCATAAATACCTAATCCTTTCCCTGCTGTTTTGATTGACAACTGGAAAACTCTCGCAAGGGTTCACATCCTCCCGGTTCCCACCCACTGCTCTGCTGTCTTTCTCATGTGTACCTTATTGCAAAATGAATATGAAATTCACCATAAATATCCATCACAAATACGTCTTTAAATTGAATCAGCGCATTCTTAAGGAGCTGTTCACACAAAGCAAAATACGCCCGATTCTCTTTTTTACTTTTTATTGTTATTCATGAATATTCTTATTTAATTGACTTACTAAAACAATAAATGACAAATCACAAGTAGACTTTTTGGGCAAATTTGTGCAGGCCTAATTCATATGAGTTTGAGTAACATCTTATTTTAACATCTGAATGTGAGTTTCTGTGTGCTGAGACACACATCCTGATTTTAGGTGAGTATTTTGATCAACCTGGAACAACATTTTAAGCCAAAAATGTAGTCTTGCCCATATCCCTACACCTAAACCTAACCTTAAAGGGTTAGTTCACCCCAAAATGCAAACTTGGTCGAAAATTACTCACCCTCATATCGTTCCAAACAAGTAAGAGCTTGGTTCATCTTTTGGACACAAATTAAGATATTTAATGAAATCATCTGACCCTCCATAGACAGCAACACAAGTGAAATGACCCAGGTCCAGAAAAGTAGCAAATACATCAGTAAAACAGGATGTGACATCAGTAGCTCAACTTTTAACAGTTTTGCGATGCTACGAGATTACTTTTATTTTTTTGAGTAATCCCTAAAATCATAGGAAATTCTAGATGAAAGACACTTACGTAGAAGCACCAGACACTGATTGTAAGCCTAAACTTCACAAAAACTATAAACTGATATAAACTTCAAATTCGATTTGTTAACCACCGTGTTGTTCCAGTTTCAACAAAGATGTCGCTCTTGGCAAAATGCTTGGTCCAGCTTCATACACAACGCCTGTTCACACTCTTTTAGAATAAAAACTGGAACACATATTACTTTAAAGAAGTATTTTCTCTTATTATTGTCATTAGGGGGCAGCTTGTTTCCTGGAGTTTCAGGACCTCCAGTGTGTCCTTACCCTTTTTTTTCTCTCTGCCAGCGTTGTTTTGCACAGCAAACACAGGAAAGAAAGCGTGCTGGCCAAGTCCCGCTGAGCAGGGTTTTTTTCAAGGCGGTGAAAAGAATGAATTATTCAGCAGTAAGCATGCTTACAGCTGGCCGTTTGTGAGCTTTGATCTAGGAATCAGGCGGCCGCATGAATGCCCTTATTGTCATGTTATGTGTACACAGTGTGTGAATTATTGAAAGTGGCGAGGCCCTGGCTTCATCTGGAAGAGATTACAGTGTTGGCATGCTGGGGAGGTGGGCTGGAACTGAAAATCCCCAGATGCTATTTATTTGTCCTGAAGGTCACATGATCTCCCACCGTTGTTATAGCCTTGAATGGCCTACGTGAAGAAAGAGGGCTGCCCCTCCATTCAGCCCGCACATGCATCAAGCATGCATGTTGGAATTGCACGCTCATTGTTGAAGGCTGCGACACACTTGTTAGGACTGGGTCTTTGTAGAAGGAGTTTGTACTGTTTCAGATAGACGTCTCAATATTGCCACATGTGTGTACATGGTTTGTGGGTATTTCCAGAATTTGGTCTTCAGAGGATCAAATGGCCAAATGGGGCTTTTCAAACTTATGTGCACACTTTGACATTGCTGATGACCTCATAGTTAAATGGCATGAAATGAAAATTCACCTTATCTATTTTCTAAATTAATAATATAGAACTTAATAAGGACTTGCAAGACTTCTCCAATCATTTAATCCACTTGAACTAGCAAGGTTATGCTCATCTACCTACATTTTTGAGTGCATTTCCCACCCAAATTAAGTTTTTATTTGATAATCTGTTACATTTGGATGTAGGTCACAACAGAAGAAAAGATCTGTTGAAACATTATATTGATATACTATATTGTTTTATTGTTATATCAACACTTTAATGTCAGGGTAACACTATTTTAAGGTGTCCTTGTTATAGAGGTCACATGTACTTACTATTATTACAATAATTAATTATGCATAATTGCATGCAAGTAACCATAAACCATATAGTAAGTACATATACTGTAGTTAATAAATATTACCCAGTTCTTAAATGTTTAATTACACTGTATCGAGGACAAATTAAAGTGTAACCAAAGTCTGAAATACTTATTTTGAATAGCAATTACTAAGTAATTTGAATTTGATAAAGTAATTGTAATCAATAATATCCAGATGACTCAAGTGTGGTGATGAGTCTCAGTATAGCATGACAGATTGTTTTGGTCTGCTGCATATTCTACTATTTAGCACCGACACTGAGATATTAGTAATAATGACACACAATTTTATTTAGCACTGATTTTGTGGGCGTGTCTGCATCATTGCCTCATTTGCATAATTTGTTTAGTTGTGTTTTAATAGACTAATTGAGTTCTAAAACATAGACCGGATGTGCAAAGAAAAACTGATAACAGCAGGTGCAATTCATTTTTTATGATTTCTCTTGTTTTAAAAACTTGTGAGGATTTTACTGGCAGAAAGGAAAATAACTGGTACGTGAGAGAGTGGAGGTGAGTGAGAAAGAGATTCCCTTTCACACGACAGGTGTGCCTAATAGAAGAAGCTCAGGAGATTACCCAGCCCACCTGAACACAGTGAGCCCAACGCACAGCAGGTGGATGATGCGGCTTTGCCATCTCAGTGTGTGCCCATTTCACAAACAACAGACATCAGCCCAGCCACTGCTACGGCCAGTCACCCCACTCCACAACCAGAACACATCTGCTGTTTTTTTTCTGTTATCGACAAACCTACCTTTACTTTTAATGCGTGATTTATTAGACACATGGCTAGGTAGCTGCATGCTGAGCTCTGGTGTTTATATTCAAGTTATTTCTTTATGGACACTTTTGACAGACTGTGATGACACATTTCCACATTAATTAAAGAGCCTCTGTAATGAATTTTTGAAAATTTGCTTTCATGAAGTGTGTAGCACAACTTGGTGAATGAACACAACATGCAAATTTTCAATCTGATGATCTGTATAAAGTTATTGTCTTTCAAAAGAAAGAGTCGACTCTGAATCATTGAAACAAGTTGTTTGTAAAATGAAGTCAACACAAAACATTATCATATTGCCCACCCACTTGTTTGCGCAGGCCTGGGAAAACTTGCTTTTCGCGTTGGTCTGAATGAAAATGCACATTAATTATTTGCCACTAGGTGCCGCTTTTGGAGCGTTAAAAGCTCACAAACACTACCTTAAATTAAATCGACCAATCAAATCGAGTTGTTTGGAAAAATTAATCGTTAAACAAATAGTTTTGTGACTCATAACAATATAAATATAAACCTTTCATACTCCATAATGTGGGCACTTTAAGAGAAGGTTTTATTTATTTAATTTTATTTGAAATATAGGGTACTTTTCAAAGGTTTGGGAAATATTTGGTTATTGCAAGTTTGTAAGGTCTCCCATACTCGCAAAACTTGCTTCCATTTTTTTCAGAAATACGCAAAAAACACTAATATTTTGAAATATAATAACATTGATGCGTAATATTTTAGAAGCATTGTTTGTCTAAGTAATTGAGTTCAAATTAGGATGTTTTGGAACATTATAAACACCTCACACATTTGAATGGTAGCATATCATGGTTTCTGTTTAAATATAAAGAAGCACAACTGTTTCCATCATAGATAATAATAATAAATGTTTCTTAAGTAGCAAGTCAGCGTAACTCTTTTGATTAACATAATCGATCTCTCTGTAATTTTTATATGTATGTTACGTGCATTTGTACCCAACACGGTGTTTCTATTTCATGTGTTTTCTATTCAGTATTCTTTTTACTTTATGCTAATTATATTTTGAAGTAAATATAGTTAATTGTTGTTCCAAAGTAAATTGTAGCTACATGTCGCTTCTACTGTCGCTTGTTTAAAAAGCTAGTTTTACTACACAGGTCTGAAAAAAAAAGAAAAACAAGGGCTCTATGGCAACCGTTGGCTACAGCTGGACACATAATTAGAGTGGCTCCTTACCTATAATTTGCGTAATAGTTTTGGGGTGGCGGTATGTTATTAACATATGAAAAGGCTAAGCAGGGGTCATTGTGCCTAGCATCAGTAATTAGAGCAGTGCCAAGCGCGCAAGAATGTGTAGAGCTGCCATTAATTGGAGATCACTACAAAACCATGCTTTAATTATTATTTAGTGAGAACAGTAGTGTGTTAAATGAATATGTTTCCTCTTCCATTACGTGCTCTAACCATATGAACGTCTGAATCTGTTTCTTTTCATAGCGTGAGGCTTTGAAGAAATTGGGATTAAATTAGATTAAATTGAAAGGCCGTAGAGTTGTTGGGCTATTTTCATGGTAATAGCATGCACGGCCAAGTTTTCATGAAAATTAGGCGTGTTTGTTCATTCGCTGGGGTTAGGATTGCTACATGTTGCTGACGTGGTGGGAACAATTAAGGCTATAGAAATTTTGGCTCATGCATACAAACTCAAGGCTGTGCATTCCTGCTTTGATTAGGTTCATTCAATTTAAAGTACTAGGATTCCAAAGTTTTTACATTAACACATCTCGTCCGTTGTCTTTCTGTAGGTCGGAATGAGCTGATTGCCAGATACATTAAACTCAGAACTGGGAAGACAAGGACACGGAAACAGGTAAGAGAATCCGTCTTCTTGCATGCATGCCACTAAACGGGAGGCCAGTACTGTTGAATGCACCTGCTATCTGAGCTTTTGCAGGATAAAAACCTACAGCTCACACAATGCAAACAGCAAAAATAAAAAGATACTCGCAATAAAGGGTGGGCGATATAAGGTATAATGTCAATTACAGTGTTCTTACAGATTTTTTATGTTCACTAACCAATATTGCAATTCTGCTCATAATCACTTAAAAAAAAAAAAAAAAAAAAAAAATTGGCTTAAGTACATAACCTTAATTTACAGAATGAATATATAAATAATTGTGCTGTCAAAAGATTACTTACGATGAATTACATATTTACAAGATATACAGTTTTGTTTACTTAATATAAATATATATACTATGTATATTTAAATACAAACACATGCATATATTTATATATACCTTAATAATAATAATAATATATACCTTAATAATAATAAATAATATATATTTATATTTATGACAAATGTGCTATGTTTATGTTAAATATATTTATATATAATATAAATATAGACATTTAGATATAGATATTTAGATTAATATCTATATTACAATAGATATGTTCAATGTATTTACTGTAAGTGTGTGTATTTACATATACATAATAAATATTTACAGTATACACACACATTATGTAAACAAAAACCTTCATTTTGTTTGCGATTAATCATGATTAATTGTTTGACAGCATGGTAACACTTTAGAATAGGTAACGCTTGTTAACTATTAACTATGACTTTCTCTTCAATAAATTCTTAATTTGCTGCTTATTAATAGTTAGTAAGGTAGTTGTTTAGTATTAGCATTAGCGATGTAGAATAAGGTCGTGCAGAAAAAGGCATTAATATCTGCTTAATTAGCACTAATAAATGCCTAGAATTGCAGTAATAGGCATGCTTATAAGCAACTTATAGGTGTAACCGTAAAAAAACAGTGTTACCGACATCGCTAATAAAAAAAGGATTAATAAATTTGTTTGGTAGTTATATAAAAATATATAATAAAAAATATTAAGTTGACTATAAACTGCTAAAATCTCTGTATTCAGTCAGATTTAATGAAGGTTTTACTGTAAAACCTGACTGATTTGTTTTTCAAACAATGAAAGAATAGTTTGTTCTAGTATTTTGTACTAAAAACAGAAAAACCTAAAACGTGTTGGGAAAAGATAAAACTTCAGCAGGCTATGAAAAATATGAACTGCTTTGGCTTGGTGTGAAATAAGCATTGTTTTAGAAAAAGTGGAGAATTTGAGTCAACCTTCATCTGGCATCTTTTACCTCGCAGTGGTCGAGGTCATTGTAATACTTATTCTTTTGTACCAAGTTTTGACCAGTTTATTACTTACTGGTGTATCGCCCACCCCTGCTCATACACGCACATAGACATAGGTTGGTGCAGTGCACGCACACACACACACATGCACACATAGCCACTCATGCAGGAGCATGGAGCTTTGCAGCATGTTCAGGCTGAGTGAAAGAACGCTAATGCGATTGTAGAAGAGACGGACCCTGAACACTGGGCTCAGCCGGCAGATGTTTTATTCAGCTGTATGAGAACACACCGCTTCGGCCAAGACACTCACTCACACATTAGCAAACACAAAGCATCACTATTTTAAAAGGCTTATTAATTAAAACAATTCAAATAGACATGTTTTTACACAGTTGACCTGTTCGGAACCCAAATGTATTTTTAAGTCCGTGAATCTGTTTTTTTTTTTTCTCCATTTGACTGTAATGTAATTTGTTATGGTGATCTGTATGTGCTGGTGCAGCTGTAACACTTCAGTGGGCTGAGCTTAGACGGCTCCGTCTCAAAGCTCTTATCAGATAGATTTACTACAGCAGACAGGAAATATAATACTAGACATCCTTTTGTTTTAAATTATATGAATATTCCAGGTTATACAGTATGCTACTTACTGATGCCTCAGACAAACAAAAAGGGAATACAGAGGAAATCACTTAAAGTGATTTAGCAAGCATAATAACATAATCAATAAGATTTTGATTCTGAAATAATTGATTCTGGTCGGTCAGTTACAGCATTCAGAAAATAAAATATGGGTAACACTGTACAATAGGGTTTCATTTGTTAATATTGGCTAACAAACTAACAATGAAAACGTTCATATTAACTGAATATTTAAGATAATTGCATTATTTGCTAATACATTATTAAAATCTAAAATGGTATATTTTGATATTTTAATTGACTTTTTAAATGACTTAGTTGACACAAAAATGAAAATATATTATATTATATTATATTATTACTAATATAAATATTTTCCAAACCTGTTGTACACAAGAAAGATATTTTTTGAAGGATTTAGAAGAACCAAACAGCTGTTGGTCCTCATTGACTTCTATAGTAGAGGAAAAATCTTTTTGTATGTTCAACATAAGAAAGAGTCTCATACAGGTTTGGGAACGACAAGAGGCAAAATTAAAATTGTTGAGTGAACTATGCTTTTAAAATGAATGATAATTTAGTTATTTACTAATGCATTATTAAAATCTAAAATTGTATCTGTTGATATTTTGGACCTGAAATAAGAATGAACAGTTGCATTGTTGTTTAATGTTAAAGATAACTAATAAAACCATATGGTAAAGTGTTGCTCAAATATGTTTTAATAATGACCATCGACCAGAGAACAGCATAAATGAGCATAAACATTTTCTTCAACTAGATAATGTAAACTCTAGTCTGAATGTAAACTCTGAAGGTCTGATTTTTAATTATTCGCATCTGTAATTGGGAGCTTGCCGCAGAGCTTAAATTGTATTTAACCAAGATCACGCACAATTTCCCAACTATCTGTGATGGAACAAGTTGGCAAAAACCTCCATGGACGGTAATAAACAAAAGATGGACACCTATCGCAGCAAAGCGAAAAAATCCAGAAATCGACCCAAACGCTGAAACATCACAACAATCCCATTGTAATTTCATTTGGCTAAGCCTGAACCATTGAAGTGATTGTTGTAATTAATTTGGAAAGGTCAAAGGACCACTTGTGCTGCTGAGATATGTGTAAATGTGACTTTGCCAGGCTGGAGAGTCGAGAGCGGCGGGCCTCCGGAGACCGCCGACCTCATTAACACACGAGGCCCGCTCAACAGCCACTTGTGCGTGATTGGCCTGATTAAGACGAGGAACGCTCTCGGCGTAACCCCTCGGAGCAGAGCCTCGTTACTACATCACACAACCTCCCACCTCACATCACTATTAATGCGCCATTAGTACATAATTCACAAACACAGCTCGTACGCAGAGCGGCGGTTAAAGGGCCCCGGGGCCGGTGCCATCCGCTCCGGCTCTCCTCCCCAAAGAATACTAGACTTGTCCATTCTCATTCAGCACACAGAAGATCACATCTGCGCTCTCTTAATGTGCTTAAGAAGCCTGCATTTTCCTTAATCAGCTCACTTAAGTGAGGAGGTGAGCGGGCCGGGGTGCTGGGCGGCCGTCGGTTTGGCCACGCTTTCCTTTTCACGAAGGCCCTCCTTGAATGTTTTGCTTGTGTACGATGTCTGTAATCCTGTATTGCTTTTTCTTTTTTGCTTTTCTTGTTTCGTTTTGAAAAACGAAGGTGTCTAGTCACATACAGGTCTTAGCAAGAAAGAAAGTTCGAGAAATCCAAGCTGCCATCAAGGTACGTCTGGCTCTGCCCAGTTGCAGGGGGGGCTTTTCATCGCCATGGTTACAGGCTGTTCCTTTGTTTTCCTCCCCTCCCCTACCCCGCAGGTGTCTAGTCACATTCAGGTTCTTGCCAGAAGGAAATCTCGCGAATTTCATTCCAAGCTAAAGGTATGCGCTTTTCTGCTTTTGGGCTTGTGGTTGCCATGCGTCTCACTTCCTGTTTCCTGTGAATGCCTTGTTGCTCTAATTCCTGTAACCTAGATCCCTTGCATGCGATGGCCTGTTTAGTATACATAATTCAGCGCCTCTGCCCCGTCCCCAATGTGCATCCTCCTTTCACGCTTGTCAGTGGAGGTCTGTTTTCATGGCCGCTTTGGTCTCTGTCTCTGGCTGACCGCTGAGTGCATGTGTGCTCTGAGTTTATCGCTATAGGTCCCACAGAGGCTCCTGGTTAAATATAGCAGGAGCGCTGGAACTATCGGCACATGCCGCAAACCTGCAAAAGCAGCATATGCTTTGGAAATTAATATGGATGTGAAATTCAATAGCTCTGGAGAGCGAAGGCAACTATTAAGTTTGTTCCATAATGCAGCACAATTTTTCTGCTCAATGATTTGTAGCCGAGGCTTTATAAATCCCAGTTTTCTATCCCTGTAATTTTGGGAGACAGAATTTTTAGAAGTTCACAAACTAAATCTGTAGGTTCCATCTTTGTGGGATACATAAATATTCTGTAAGTTAATAAATGATTAAATAGAATAAATCCACACACATTCTGATCTTATGATATTTATACAGATCAGAATGATCTAGAATAAATATATCAGAATGTATGTGGACTAAATAAAAGCTCATCCATGCATTTTTTATTTTTCTAAACAATGTGGATATTATTAAAAATAGGTTTACTGCTTAATGATAAATCAATTTTAAAATATTTTTAACATCTGCAACAGTGGAATTTTAGTATTATTGAGATACTATTGTAATTTTTATTAATATTTAGATAGATGTTTTTATTTTATTTAAAGTAATTTTTGTTTATTTAGTAGTTTATATAAGTCTATATATTTTGTGAATTTTTATTTCAAAGTTAAACTAAACTAAAAATAAGTGTTCTCTTGGCAGCTAGCTGAAATTATTTTATTTATTTATTTTTTTATTTCAAGTCATTTTTTCATTTTAGCTAACTATAATTTCTAATTTGATTTATTTTGAATGGTCATGTTTACTAACTCTATTGGTTGGCTTGCTGTGTCAGGAAATTTTGATAGTGACAGACATAGTGTTTACACCCCTTTCTGGTAAATCAGCCTTCAAATAGCTTCTAGTTGCCTCTGCAAAGGCATCACGAGACCTTTAAAAAAATGTATACTATAAAAATTTGAAGTCATTAAATGACGAAACAAAGCCTCAGAAGCACAATGCTCTTTGCTGGTCACGTGAATGCCTTTCTTGTGTCGTGTTTGCATGTGTGTGTGATGTGTAGAGTGTTGTCTCGTGCTGGCAGTACGCTTCAGCTGGTAAAGAGTGGCTGAGAGCTGGAGGTCAGAAGAGCACAGTCTAGAGTAAAACCAGCGCTGCTTTGCCTTTATCTCTCCTGGAGTTTAATGAGGTCATCTGTTCTTCCCAAACGCTCTGCACAAGAAGTCTGGACCAAAGAGGCCCATTAGGGCCATCGCTCAGATGCTTTTTGTGGCGTTCCCCTCTCTCCTGGCTCTTTCTCTTGGCTTTTTTTTCTATAACCCATTGGTCGTCAAACGCTTTCCTCATGCCGCATTAATGAAACTACTGAAATCACCCCCCCACCCCACCCCCCCATTCTTTCCCACTATGTCCAATTGTCCCCCCTGTGTGATTCAGTCATATAAACAGCAAAGTGTGCAGCATATAATCACCTTACACCAAATGCATCTCATCCACAAAGGCTGCGGCTTACAAAAAAGGGGCCTTTTGTGGAAGGGATAATCTGATAATAAATTGACCTGTCATTTAAGATACATCTGCAAGGGTCGTTTCCTAATGTCTGTGTTTACTGAAAGGACCTTGAGGTTGGTCTGACTTCTCTGTTACTTTCTTTTTCTTTTTGTGAGGTGATGACTCAACTCCTTTTGACCAGCACACTTTTCCACAGTTCCCAGTTTACTCAGATAGATTAATGACTCCCCCATTTGTGTGCGTGCTTATGAGAGTGTGTGTGTGTGTGTGTGCCTAGTGGAGCGTCTGTGTGCATTTCCGCCATGAATGGCTGGTCTTTCAGGGACACTGGCGGCTGCCTGAGTAAAAACAGCCAGCTTTTGTATGGGTCTCTGTCTACTCTCATCTAAAGCAAATTAGAAATCAGGAGCGGGGAAGAATTTGAGCTCCCTCCTGCCATTTGCAGCGTAGCATTATAGTAAACCTGCCCAGTGTGCTCTTATCTGAGACATGTTGACTGAAATGACTGTCATTATGGTGCCACTTTTTGAGCTGGTCTGTAATGAAACCCTAGCCACAGTGATCTCAAACTGCCATATTATCAGCTATAAATCTTCCCTAAAGATGCTTTCTGCAGTTCATATGCTTGACCAGCGCTCACACTGAGCCCTTAATCTTGGTTTTACCTTTAGCATGTGCGGTGTGACTTCAGAGGGCTTAGCATATCATGGGGAGGATATGACTAAAAGCATATTTATGACATAAAAATGACTTTTTCGTTACTAAATTCACAATTTGGCCGTATTCAAAATTAGTGACATTCAGGAAGTCCTTTAAAGCACTGTTATCTAACTCTGCATTTCAGTCACTGTGTTACATCACTGCTGAAAAGACCACCACGGACAAGTTTGTGCTGGTTAGGACTAGTTCTGCACTGGTTAGCACCCTGTTCACCAGCTGGTATGCTAGTTCCACATGCACCAATCAGGGATACATTTTCTGTACAACAGCAAAACACACTGATTGACAACCATATGCAGTGTTGAGAAAAATAATGGTAGGGTATAGGCGATTTCGGAGACGCTAGCTAGCTTTAAATGCATAAGATCCCACCCTGCCTGCATAATCACTCTCCAAAGCCACGCCTCCAAAACACATGAGGCAGACCAGAGGCTAACTAGTGGGGTGATGAGAGACGGCATTGGGCATTGATTGGCAAACATTTTATGGTCCTACATCTTCCATGGGCAATATAACGAGACTTTTTTAAAACGAACATCAAGTATTAACGTATTGCCTGCCCACTTGTTGGTCTTTTCACAATGAAAGTGCAAATGCATTCTTTGCCACTAGGTGCCATTTTTGAAGCGGTAAAAATAAAAGTTTCCCGGTAACGGCTGTACACAAAGCAGCACTGTGTAGCTTTTATAATGAAACGGAAATGAAATCAACCATTCTGACTAATTAATGCAGATAAGCGTCACGCAAAGAAGGGGTTTGGAAAAATTAATCGCTTAACAAATTGTTTGGGAGTCTTTGAGCAAATAAGTCAAGGAAAGTGTTCTTTGACCATGCATACATGTTGTTTAGGACTCTCATAATCAAAATATGAACTTTTCATTACCCATAATAGGGGCACTTTCAACTAGTTAGGACTATTTCCTAATTGGACTATTTACATGGTCACCTTCTGCTAATTGATTGATTCACAATCAACGTTCATAAGTAATGATAAAAGATGCGACCATAGTTAACTTTTGATGCCTTTCAGAAATGCAACCCAGCTAAAGATTTTGTGTTTTACTTACTCAATGAAAAAAAAAAAGTGTATAAAGACAATAAAACTATTTTAATGTGTATATAAAAGTGGTCACAAGCCAAAAATATTTTTAATATGACATAAATATTTAATAGCTGTGATCTCATGATATTAGCAAAACGTTCCATTTCAGATGGAAAGGGAAAATAAAATGACTGTTTTTGGTGTGCACCATGTCAAAATTATAAATGCGACATCCATCAACTGAACTGCGTGCTTACACTGTAGACGGCACCATTGATTTTAATAGACGCAATCTAGTTTTGGCGTGTCTTGACAATCACATGCAGCTGGTGTGAACACGGTGTTAGCTGGTGAGGGTTTTCCAGCAAGGTCTACTCTGGTGGAATCTGACTATCTGACTACAACTAGTTAAAAGTGTGGTTCTCAACACCAGCATCCAAAACACAGCATATGCTGTTTCTTTCTGCAGGAATAAATCAGATGTATGAATATGTGCGGACTTGCCTCAAACCTCTCAGCATTCATGTAGCTTGTTTGAATAAAACTTGCCAAGATGTGCAAATTGAGCATTGACAATACAACCTTGTTTGTTTGCGTTTAGGTGACAAGCATGGTAAGTACGAGTTCTCAGTGCTCTTGACCGTGTCGCCGTCGCAGTACAGCAGCTGCTAAACACTTGCTTGAGCTCTGAGCCTCTCTGCCTCTCTCTAAGCCATACGTGAGCTGCTGCTCCCAGCATGTTTTTCCTCAAACCATGGCCGCTTTTCACTGTCTTTTCAATGCAGTTGTGCTCCATTTACTGGCTATTTCACATGTTCAGAGGCAGGACTACCATCCTGTTACGGTCGTGCACACTTTACAGTCTGTATGGGGAATGTTCGCCTTTGTAGCATTCAGGCTTACACACGTTAGCTCGATTCATAAAATTACCAGTTTTAGAAATCCATCTATGCACAGACATTCCTTGTGTTATTAAAAGTCTATATTGAGAAATCATCTTTAGCCTTCTTGTGAGAATAACAAGGAGGTTGTGTAAAGGAGAAAGCATGTCTTTCAGGCCCTTTTCTTTGACACGTTCATCTGACACGTTCGGCTTGGTTTGATGACCTTGGTAGGAGCTTTTAGAATGAGAACATTACACACTGCAGAAAAGAAAAGTTATTATTACTTAACCCTTGTTCCTGACAGACGAAATGCATTTTATTAAACATGTAGGAGCTGAATAATATGTAACATTAATGTCACTTCTCATTAGATTTAGTTTGAGCTCTTTCAGCACTGCGCTTGATATTAAACATTATCATCTTCAGCTCTCTGTGCTGGAGGCTTTTGCTTCTTTCAGACTTTCTGTCTTCAATGCTAGCACATTCCTCTTAAGATCAATGCTTTCGGTCTGTGGATCTTTGTGTGTGAGGGTGTGGGCTGCTTTGTTCTGTGTTAAGTGCAGAGGGGTGATGGTTTCGTTTGGCTCACGGTTTGGTCTGTATGACAGTTCTGTAGTCAGTTCAGTAATCTAGGATTTTTTTTTCATTAATTAATTAATTAATTTAATTGATTATTAATTATTATGATTATTGATTAATGAATGATTAATCATTTAATCTACTAAATAATTTGCTTTCTCTATCGTTCAGAAGTTTGGAATATTATTATTATTTTTATTTTTTTTTTGTACTATTTAAATGTATTTTATCCCTGTGATGGCAAGGCTTAATTTTCTCCAGTCATTACTCCAGTCTTTAGTGTCTCATTATTATTCAGGATTTTAATATGCTGATTTGCTCATTTAATTAATAATGGTTCTTATTATTATACATTTTGAAAACCATTTTTGCTGCATAATATTTTGGAGAAAACTGTGATACAGGACTCTTACATGAATGAAATTTTCAAAGAAAAACATGTATTGGAAACAGAAATCCAATATATCACTTACATTTTTATTAAAAGTGTACTGTTACTGCATTGTTTACATCTTTTATTAAGTATCACTAGAGATCAAAATAATTTGTCCTTGCTAAATAAAGGTTTTATTTACTAATTTGATTGGTTTGCATGTATGCTTATATATTTATTTAGTGTAGTAGTCAAGTATTTTACCCCAAAGTTTTAAATGGTAGTGTACTACCATTTTCACAAAACATTTTAAGCCGCTAAATCTGTTTTTACTGCGATGTTCTGAGCACCCAATCAGCATATTAGAATGATTCCTGAAGGACCGTGTGACTCTGAAGACTGGAGTAATGGCTGCTAAAATCTCTGCTTTGAAATAATATTTCACAAAATTGCTAATTTTGGTCAAATAAATTTTGGCTCATCCTTGGTGAGTTCTTTTCAAGCTGTCTATCTATTCCAAACTTATGACCGGTAGTGTACGTTTTTGTTATAAATTAGAGAAAGAACAGTTAAGGAGCACTTACCCTATTAGAGTCAGACTTCTGGCATTGAGAAAAAACTGTGTATGCTGAACCGTGTAGTTAACAGAAACCGCTTCACTCCTAGCTCATTATGTCTGTACCCTTCCTGGATCCTAATTTCTTTTCTAAATGCTATTGAAGGATCAGAGCGTGAAGGACAAAGCTCTTCAGAGCATGGCCTCCATGTCCTCGGCCCAGATCGTCTCTGCCACCGCCATCCACAACAAGCTGGGTCTTCCGGGCACCCCGCGTCCTGCCTTCCCTGGAGCAGCAGGGGTAAGACCGCCCTCTGGCACTCACCTATCAGTACACTATCAGTACACCGCCTGTGTCAGGTCCAATCCCATTACACACCCTCAGAACCGTGCCCACATCACCTGCCTACATCAGATAAGCCCACTAATGCCACACTCAAGATAACTAGACTGCATGGCACATAGTCCACCTCATTTCTCAATGGACATGTGATAACTAATGTATCAAGAGTGCACAGACGTGTGTGTGGCTGTGGATAGGCCGTGTTTTGCTGTCTATTTATTTATCTAATTCTCTAGTTTTGGCAGGGCATGATATCCACAGGCCAGCCTGGATCCTCACAAGAGTGAGTATCTCTACTAGACGTTCTGCTCTCATCGACCCACTAAAGCTACAGTGCTCGCGAGGCATATCAGGCATTCTTCTGATTCTGTTTACCCTCTTTTTCACCACATTCTTCTTCTGCATCTTCTTCACTGTTGCTTTCTTCAGTTTCACCAACACTCTCTTCACTCTTTTCTTTCCCATTTTTACTTTCATCACTATCTTCTTTTTCTCTTTACCTCTGCTTTCACCACCCTCCTGCCTCTCCTCCTTGTTCTTCTCTACCACTGTCTTCACCTTCTGCACTTTCTTTTTCACCAGCCGTTACCTTCCTCCATTTTTTTCTGCCCCTCTATCTTTACCTTTTCTTTACCACCATCTTCTCCACTGTCTTTACCTTCTTCAACTTCTTCATCTTCCTCTTATTCGTCAACTTCTTTTTCTGCAATGAATGTACTGCTTACTCTAACAATTACATTGTATATCGCACATCATATTACATGATAATAACTGTAATTTTGTAAAATATATATATATTTGTTTACATTATATATTTATGTGTGCTGTGTAACCAAAGGTAGGTTTGGTTTAAAGCATCTACCACTGCTTTAAGAAAGTGTAGATTATAAGACAAATTCTTTAATTCTACTACTAATGTGCAGCAAAAAGCCCTAGATTATGGCCAGCTTATAGTGTATGCTTGCTGCCAATGCTGTCTAGTATGCGCACTTGTTAATGAATATGTTTATTTGAAATGTAGTCAGCCAGTTGTCCTGCCTAGCAAGAAGGTTGTCACATCCAGTGCAATTAAGAGAATGTGAAAGCAGGTGGAGGGAAAGCTGGTGGGATATCATATTTCTAATTCTTCTTTTTTTTATTGAGTGCCATGACTATGATCTGATTCAGCATTTAATTTCCACAGAATTAAATGTATAGCCCAAAACTTTAATGTGCTTCTTTGCTGCCTTGCAAGCACTGGCATTTCCTTCGTTATTCCTCCTGTCTCTGTTTTGTCTGCTTTATTGTCGTTCTTCTCTACTTGATGTCTGTATTTTCCCCGGCCCTTCCAGCTTTCTCTCTCTTCCTCGGAGGGATCAGAGTTAGAGGAAGCCTTTCCAGAAACAGGGATGGTTTGAATCCAAGTTTGAATACTTTGTGCAGCTTTGTTTCTTCTTTGCTGTGTAACCCTCTTAATCTCTTCAGTATGTAGTGCAGCTAAACTTCAGGCTGCTCGTTTTCCTGCTCTTAATTCTCCTTTGTCTATGTTTTAGCATCAAGCCATTTGCTCAGCAAGCGTACCCTATCCAGCCAGCAGTCACAACTACAATCTCAAGTATGTCTTCGGGGTTTTTTTTTTAACCAATTCTCATTCGGATTTATCAGAAAAGCTGATATTCAGTGTGTGTATGTGTAGGTTATGAGCCCCCGACAGTGCCGGCTCCCACAGTGCCCGCCTGGCAGGGCCGATCTATCGGCACATCTAAACTCAGACTGGTGGAGTTCTCCGCTTTTCTTGAGCACCAGAGAGATCCGGATTCTGTGAGTCACTTCTTTATGTTACTATAAGTCAAAATGAGATTAAAATGGAGCTAGTTTAATTGCTAATACACATTCCTGGTCTTATTGTACATGATTCATTATTGACCTTTAGCCTTACTAGTCAAAAGACCTCTTCAGAAGTGAGTGTTTTTAGATAGAAGTCCTCCACGATTGACTGAAAACGCACAACAATAGCATACATCATTTTAAATAAAGAAATCATGAAAATGTTTTCATGTTTATTCAATCATTTTTTTTTGTCTGCCAAAATAATTAAATGTAAAAATGTAAAAAATTTCTAACTATATATGTAATATTGTATGCGATTAATTGTGATTATTAATCAGCATATCATGAAATGTATTAATTAGAAGTTGTGAATAGATGGATAGTCCTAGTTAAAAACCAAACGATAAAGTACTTTTAGTCATTTTGACAAGGTTTCTGCTTCTAAGTTGTTCTCTCTCTTTTTTTTCTGTGCAGTATAACAAGCATCTCTTCGTGCACATCGGTCAGACAAATCACTCTTACAATGATGCCTTGCTCGAGTCAGTGGACATTCGTCAGATTTACGACAAATTCCCAGAGAAGAAAGGAGGGCTGAAGGAATTGTTTGGCAAGGGCCCTCAGAATTCATTCTTTCTCATAAAGTTCTGGGTGAGTGAATCTCTGCAAAGAATGAGCATCTGTTTAGCGATTCCCAGACCACATGACAATTATGCACAAAAGAAAACATATCTTTTGGACTCCAAAAGAAACATAGTATTTTTTATTTATTTATTTAGGCTTAAAATAAACACATATGCAGTGTGCTGTGTAATGTATGCCCAGCCTGTGCCAAGGTTTCTACAGTAATGAGAGCGAAATTACCACAGTTCATGTTTACCACCCATACAACTGCCTATTTAACGCAAATATTTATCCACCGAGTGATTACATGCATGAATAATTGTGCATTTCCCTAAAGACACTGGGCCACTTTAGTTTTAAAGACAGCCGTTCCCTGTTTACGCGTCCAATCCGCCACCGCTATATTTGGCACGGCATAGCTGAAGTGTCCATGATCAAAGCTCGCACTTATTCCGTTTAATATCGCGAAACAATTGGATGACCTGGTTGCTCCTCTAATAGCTATTCAAACATTGCATGCATTTTGTGAAATGCTAACTAGCGGCAAGCAACAAAGTGGGCCTCGTTGCGGTTGGAGCGAGGCTGCTCGAATTCCGTTTGAAGTGACAGAAGGATCTGAATTTCAAATGAAACTCTGGATCTGCACAATAATGCCTCTCTTGAATATGATGTGAAAATGTAACAGGCTTGTCTTAATGAAAAGAGAGTATGCCAGAAATGAATATTTGAGCTTTCTCTGTAATGAACATCGTGTTAGCTTACAGAAAGAGCGGAGAGAGAGCTGTTCTTTTTTCAGAATTTTTTACTTATTTAATCTATTCTTTCTAACCTTAGGCACAGCCTTTTTCTTTAATACCTGAATAGACTAAAATTTCTAAATAGCCAGTGGTTGGTAGTGTAGGGTGTAGATATAATGCAAGCTAAAAGGAACAAACGGACATTTAGTCACCTGCATGGTCTTCCATAACTGATTTTTTTTTCACAAGTAACACCAATATACTGCAGAGGGTCCATAGAGGACTTTTCATAATGTGTATGGATGAAAAACAAGTCTCATACTAGTTTTGTGTTTGTGTGAGGAATAAACTGAAGGAGAAATCTTCTATAGGTTTAGCTGTTCTTTCAGTCTCCACTAGATGTCAGTTTTGTATTGAATGTTATATGTTGATGAATCTATCTGTCTGCTGCTGTAGATTTCTCCGTGCTGGAAGTATTTGACAGTGTAGATTATTAGATTGAAAATTAAAGCTATTATCTCATTGCTTCATAGGCTGACTTGAATTGCAACATTCAGGACGAAACAGGGGCTTTCTATGGAGTGACCAGTCAGTACGAGAGCCCGGAGAACATGACCATCACCTGCTCCACGAAGGTTTGCTCGTTTGGAAAACAGGTCGTGGAGAAGGTGGAGGTAAATTTCAAGCATTTGTTGTTGATACAACTCAGTTGTGTTGTCTAAATATAGCAATAAATGCTCTTCCACTAATATGAGTTTCCCAGAAATGGAATTGCACTTTTATGACTCGGAACATTCAATGGATTTCTTAGTTCTTAGTCTGACTCGCAAAAACGAAACGCATTGTCTTTTGAATTTGACGAGAAAGTCATAGAATTGAAAACTGATAGCTGAATCTAAACTTTTGTGTTCAGAAATGTGATTTCATTTCATTTCATACAAAAAAAAAGATGTACTAAATAATTGCATCATGGTTTTGAAATAATACAGATTTTTTCATGTTTGTAAAAGACGGTCATGCTCATTTTTTTATCATGACATAAATACAGCAAAACAGTAATACTGAGAACTGTGTGGTTTTAATATATTTAAAAAATATGTATTATGGTGATGTTAATGCTGAGTTTTAGCAGTCTTCAGTGTCATGATCCTTCAGATATCATTCTGAATATGTTGATTTGGTGCTTAAGAAAGTGTTTTCTGCTACTTAATGTCTTTGAGGAAAATGTGATACACTACAACTCAAACTTCAGGGTAAGTAAAAAAAATTAATATGGAGCAAGGACCCATTAAATGGATCAAAAGTGTCATTTTTAATGTTACAACAGATCTTTTTCAGAAAAGTGCTGTTTTTTATATTACTCAAAACTATTAAGCAGTATTATTAGCTGTTTTTAAAAGTAAGAATATACTATTATTAATAATTAAGCAAATCAGCGTATTAGAATAGTTTCAGAAGGATCGTGTGACACTGGAGACTGGAATAATAGACAATTCAGCTTTGTTATCAGGGTAATAAGGGATGTTTTAACATAGTTTCGGGAAGAGCTCGCTGAGTGTCAGCACAGCCGGTACCCATCATCGCTCATTA
>JAUYWG010000040.1:25505754-25518282 GCA_034779775.1 Enteromius afrohamiltoni
CAGTGCTCTGCGGTATTTAGTTGGAGGTAGTGCAGTGGGAGAGATTAAACATTTAACTGAAGGTAGCAGCAGAAAAAAAAAATCATTACAATAACCCATTACAATAACCCACGTGACTCCCATGTCTTGTGCATTAAATTAATTTAAATTTATCATTAATACTTTTAAATTTGTCGCTTCTGGCTGAAATATAAGTCCTCTATATATAATATTACTTTCTTCAGTGAAGAAGCAATCAAAACCGTAAATAAATATACTGTTTTAACTCGCAGTCTGATGGCACCCATTCACTGGCATTCAAATTAAACACACCTGAATCAGCTAATTAAACTGTTCAGGATTAATACTAAACTACAGACAGGTGAGATTGATTTTTTTTTCTTTTTAAATGAAGAAACAAACATATCAGACTCACAAACTGACTTATCAAATCAGACTTAGCAAATCTGTATTCTTGGGCGAACTTGACCAAATTCTTGACCATCTCGCTATGTGTAGTTACATGAATAGCGCTGAACGCTAGGGGGCGTGATTATTCCACTATTTGTGAGTGATGCATTAATGAGGGTGAACAGCAGGGGTCACTGCAGGTTTACTCTCAGAGAGGTTTTTTTAAAAAAGTGAAAAAAGCATAATGGAATATATGGAAAATATAATAAATTTAATATACAGAGCTTGGCTGTTGTTTCATTGCCTATCCAATTGTTTAAGTGACTGATTAAACCATGCTTTTACATCGATCATGCAATTTTATTAACGTAAATTAGATCTGTTTCGACCATGCAATTAGTATTTATTTTACCTTACCACTGCATATAAACTCTAGATTAATAATGAATCTAGATAAACACAAGTGTGTACAATTTTAAATAACACATAATACTCCTAATGAAGCATCATTAAACCCAAGCTTGAAGAAGTAAATCTACTTAATTTTGACTTTCAAAACTAAAACAACATAAAAATGGTATTATAAAAATACTCTCAGTAATGCTGTGTCCATCACAAGGTGTGTAACAGTGGACTCTGCTCAGAAGGCAGTCCCAGTTCACTGTGGGTTGGGAGAGGCTGCTTTCTTTTGTCTTGGATGCATAGGGTTAAATATGCACTCAGGTTAAAGGTGAAGAGTGCTTTTAAAAACATGCTTTAAATCATATCCACTCACATGAGATAATTCTAGTTGTATCGGTTTCCTGATAAAAGATGATTTATTGTACACGGCCATAGTATATTGCTGGCCACACAATACTACTGATTTTCTTTCTCAGCATCCCGTTTTCCACTTTTGCTGATAAAATAAATGAATTATGTTGGACTGTACACAGCATATCTCTGTGATTTACTGTAAGGGATTTTAAACAAATAAACTAAATAAATAAATAGCATGTTATAAAAACTGCGTAATAACCTTCTGTTCTGTTTGTTCCTTTTATTTAAATAAATAATGAATATTAATTACAAATAAATAAATAAATACAATGGAATTAAACCCATAGAAGACAATAGTATGTATGTAATAAAATAATATGATTATCTGAGGTGAGTTTCTTTGAATTCAGTGACTTTAATTATCATTTTTGTCATGTTTGTATAGACAAGCAAAACAACTTATCAGTATCCTTGTTTTTGTGGATGGATGATGGGGATGATGATGAATATGATTTGTTATCGCCATGTTTTTATTTTGGTTTAATTATTTTAATGACTTCCAATTAGAAGTGCACACAACAGGTATCTCGTATAAGCCGTGATCTGTAGAGAGTGTGTAGGTCACGTGATCGGTGTAGTGTACTCGCAGAAGAGCGCTGTCCCGTCTGCTCTCATTCACTCACACACAACAAACCTGAAAACACTGGACTATGACGAACTCTTCAGTTCTCACACGGGCTGAGTCTGACTTATCTTTATTAATGAGGATTAAACCCGAGCATTTCATAGACTAGTTTTATTTTTATCATATATTTCACCTGAACTGAAAATTGCCTGCGCCAGGAAACTTTTACAGACTTGCTGGGATCCTTCTGAGAGATGGAGGCAGAGGAGAATAAAATTTCAGTGTGGGTTTGTCGCGAAGAGAAGCTGGTGTCGGGCTTGTCGAAGCGCACGACCTGCGCGGATGTGATCCGGGTGTTGCTGGAGGAGCCGAACCCGGAGCAGCGTGCGTCTCTCTCGGGCTCTCCTCAGTCCTACTGCATCGTGGAGAAATGGAGAGGATTTGAACGGATTTTACCCAACAAAACAAAAATTCTGCGCCTGTGGAGCGCTTGGGGAGAGGAGCAAGAAAACGTCCGGTTTGTGTTGGTGAAAAACGAGGCGTCTTTACCCAGCAACGGGCCGCGGAGCGCAGAGGCGCGCGTCGTTCTCAGTAAGGAGAGCCCGTGCGTCTACAAGGGGACCGCCAGAGTGACCATGGCTCTGTCACAGGAGAAACAAAGACGGATAGTCAGGAAAGCCTTCAGAAAGTTGGATAAAATCAATAAAAAACGGGCGCAGGCTGCGTCCAAAGATGCCTCGTCCATGGAGAAGATGGAGACCCTTGTGCACCTGGTCATTTCTCAAGATCACACCATTCGCCAGCAGATTCAGAGGATAAAAGAGCTCGACAGGGAAATCGAAAGGTACGAGGCCAAAGTGCATTTTGACAGAATGAAGATGCATGGGATCAACTATGTCCAGGATACGTATTTAGAGGACTCCAACCCAGATACAGTTGGCGAAGGGGACAAACCCAGCCCAGAAACAGCTCTCGCCCAGTTTGAGGAATATGCTCAGAGATGCGAGGAGGTCATCAAACTGCAGGAAGAACTGGCCAACCACGAGGCCCTCATGGAGAGCATCACCACTGAGATTCAAGAGGAACTCAACCAGAGGTGGATGAAAAGAAGACACGAGGAACTTGCGAATAAAGACTCTGAAAGCACTTCGGGCGAGACGACTCTCAGAGTCACAACTCCAGAAAAAGACAACGGACCTTCGGTGGTGGATGCATCTTCTGAAAGCGAGGTGCTTCTGGAAGAAGAGAGGATCAGAACCCAACTCGACACCAGTTTGTACATCGGTCTGCGGCTGAACACTGATTTGGAGGCCATAAGGAATGACTTGGACTTGACGCATGAGATATGGGGAGCCAAAGAGAAAGAATTGAGGGATTTAATGGAGAAAGTCAACTCTTTGGATTTTGAGGAGGACAGTGAGGTCGATGCCGAGCTGAAAGAGGAAAACACAATAGAAACAGACAGATTGATGCCGCTCAAGGGGGAAAGTGTGTGGGTGGAGCAGGCAAGAGGGCTTTCAAAAACATGTGACGTGAATGATGACGACTCGGATACAGGACTCAGCTCAATGCATAGTCAAGACTCAGATATCATACCCATCTGCGAATCTTTGGTGTAAAAAAACAGCATACGTTCAGGTTATCCTTTGCTGGACAGCTCAAATGAACAATGTTTGTCTTAATTTAACACATTTACATTTGCATACTGTAAACTAGCATAAAACTGTGGCAAACAGGAGTGCTTGGAAAGTAATAAAAGGTACTTTCTTGCAAATCAAAATGAAATTGCATTATTAAATCAGATTAAGAACATGCTGTAACTATAGGCACTTACCAAACATTCATAGTATTTTCTTTTTTCATGTTGAATACAATATATGGTAGCTTTTTTCTGCTGTTAAATAAAAATGTCAATTTATGAAAAAAAAAAAATGCGTTCAGAAGTCTAAGAAGAGTCAAAATTGTGAGCTGTACACTAAGAAGTTCTTAATGCAAACTCAGAAGAAAAAGAATTCGGTAACACTTTAGAATAGGGAACACTTATCCAATAATAACTATGACTTTTCCCTCAATAAATTCCTAATTTGCTGCTTATTAATAGTTAGTAAGGTAGTTGTTAAGTTTAGGAATTGGAATAGGGATGTAGTATAAGATTATGCAGAATAAGGAATTAATATGTGCTTAATTAGCACTAATAATTGGTTAATATTCTAGTAATATAGTAGTTAAGAAACCCTAAAGTGAAGCGTTACCAAGAGTTCTGAAGAAAAAGCCAGAATTGTGAGATGTACAGTAAACAGACTGTTGCGGGAAAAGTCCTCAAGATGTAAATTTTTCAGTGTTAACTTCATACATGTATTTGTGATCACAGCACTGTTATTTTAAGAAAAACATTCAGGTTTGAAATCTGTGTGGTTGGATTTTTCTGCATGAGGCATCACTTCCAACAATATGAAGGATTTACAGATCAGTTTTACATTACAGTATGGTTATTGCTTTACGATAAGCCATATAAAGCTGAAATGTGGGATTTCTGTGCATCACCAACTAGAAAAATGCATTTTTTAGACTGACTTCTGTGTTGCAAATATTTAGGATATTTTCATAGATGCATGAAATAAAATGTACAAATCTGCATAGTTGTGACATTTTAACAGAGCTCAAGAGTGATTTGTCACCTGGTGCTTACGACTCAGGTGATCGGCTAAAAAAATCTACTTGAGGAACACACGAGCAGAAATGACGGAAGAAATTATATTAAATTATGCACTTCCTTGTAAATGTTGGCAAGCCAAACAATAGTTTTTTAGAGATTATATATACTTCCGTGAGAGAGCGCATTAAAAGAAGCACACTTCAGCTTTAAGTTGCATTATGGTGTTGCCTGAACCTAAGAAAGCTGCAGTATAGTTATGTACTGTATATGGGAAAACTAATTTGAATGACGGCAAGAGATATATAAATATATTTTTCAGTAAACGTGAGTAAGTAAGGGACATCTGGAGAGCTTGATGATACAGATAAAGATTTTTATTATTATTATTATTATTATACTGTTTTTAGGGAATCCATGTATTTAGAAATGTACAAATGTAAAATTTGTGTAATATGAAAATCTGTCATAAAACAGTATTGTATTAGAAACTGAAAAACGGAAGGATGCTTCATTTACTGATTTTGAAACATCATTATCTCACACAACAATAAGAAACAAAATACAATAATTTTTCCAGCAGTGTTGTAGAGTGAAATAATGCTCATTACTTGCCTGTGTTTAGTAAAAAAGTCTTATGGTGGATTTTAATAGGAGTATTAGGTGTTATAAAACAATTACATCAGTACCTGACACATCATGTATATGAAACTCTTTTTTCCTGATGTTTAATTGAGGAATGTTACAGATCCCAGATGTTTCACTGCTTGTATAGTTAGAAAAACGCTCTAAAGCTTGTTCAGACTACAAGGTAAAGAAAGAAAACGTGTGGTAAAATAATTGTGAGTGTTGTGTGAACCGGGGAGGAGAGTTGCTGGTGGCATAAAGTGTTATGCAATCCTCCCGTCCCAGAGGAAAACAGGCAGAGCACAATTGGGGAGGTGAGCTACATATTTTACACAGGTTTTCACAGAGCGCCAGTCATTGTGAAAGCAGGACATTTACATAACGCACCCAGATAACCTCCTCTCACGTGCTCACATCTCAGGACACACAAGACCCTAGAAACAGGCGAGACCCCAGGTTCCCCAGGACAAGACTCCAGGATCAGTTTTGGCAGGGGCAGAGTTGAATAAATTACTTAAAAGCGTATTTTAAGTCAATAACAACAGAAATAATAATGATAAAATGATAGTATAATATCATACATTTTAATTTAATTGGCAATAACATGCAATTAAGTCTCTTAAAACTGCATACATTTTGTACTTATGCACAATCTTTTGCGTGCCCCTGTTATGGGTTATGAAAGGTTCATATTTAAGTGTTCCAAACAACAGGCTGACATGCATGCAAGGTACAAAAAAAACCTTTCATTGTCTTATAATATGCATTTGCTTTACCTTATTTGTGCAACGACTCCCAAGCGATTCGTTCAACTATTAATTTTTCCAAACCCCTTCAGTGATTGGTCTTTCCTTTTAAAGCAGTGTTTGTGAGCTTTTAACAATACCAGAGCGACACCTAGTGGCAGAGAATGAATTAGCATTTTCATTCAGACCAACCCAAAAATATGGAAGCATACCTGTAGCAAAATTCAATTTGCAATACAATATTCAAAATGACAATGTATTTGTGACGAATGTGTTCGGATCCATTTACAAGAGCTTTATTTCAAAAGGCAACAGACAGGGTCAGAATCACAGGCAGACAGGTACAACGGAGGCAGAGCTAAATCGTGGTCAATAATACAAAGCAAAGGGTCGAGGCAGGTGGCGGTAGTCAGAGAACAGAGCAAGGTCAAAAACTGGAACGCTTAGAAATTGCCTATGCAGGTCAATACTTTGCGGAGAACTGTTGTGAGACTGTGATATTAAATGTATAAGTTTATTTATTTGTTATGTGTAACATGCCCAAGCAGAAATACTAGCAAAATTATCATTTAAATGTTATTTGCTGCATGTGCGTGGCATTCAGCCTCCAAAAATTGTTGCAAAAAAATGTCTTCTCATTATTATTTAATCTAAACAATTCTGCAAAACGCTCCAATATTGACTTAGTTCTGTCACCTACATACGCGTATAAATCTTCTAAAAACACTACTATTTCTCTCTTCACGCTCCACTTCATATCTCCAGCCGCTATGTTTCGAACGATGTAAACATAACACGCTTCCGCCAATCCCCGCCTTGAAGCAATGATTGACATGTAACACATATCAAATCAATTTGGCTTATACATTTTTATTTTCATTTTGCAACTTATACAGAATTAAGATTACTGTTGTAAATGGCAAATGTATATAATATTATTTCATTTTCATTTTCCTTCTGCACCAAACTTTGCACATGTGGGGTAATGGAAATGTCAATTTAAATAAGAAACACATTGCCATTTTGAAAATTGCATTGCAAACTGAATTTTGCTACACATATGCTTCCATCCATAAGATCTTTTTAAAAAGGCCTTTTTTTTTTTCTTTTCTCAAGGATTTCTAAAAATTGTTTCATAAAAATTCTCCCAAATGTTAAATTAACTGTAGGCTTATCCATCAGTACAGGTATTTGTAGCATGTATGTCCCAAATACAATACAGGCTGTCAATTCCTCATTAATGTCTGTGAGGGAATCATACAGTGGGAGCATCAACTGCTGTTAAACTGCTGCAGGTAGGAGTGCGGTTAAAGATAAAACCATCAAGCCCTCATATCACAAAAGAACTGACACACAGACCTTGTCTGCCTAGATACCTTTGTATTTGTTGAAGCAAATTGCGAAACTGTACAAAGCGGACATATTTTTGATTCGTCCCGTGTGTGAGGGTAGAGACGTGTCATGAGTTATGTACAAACACCTGTGCGCCAACATAAACTTGAGCACACACTGTTGTGTGTTCCCACAGCTTCAAGTGCCACTGGTTTTCTCCCTGAAACATAAGCCTGAGGGCACATTCATTCACTCTGTGATGCTGGAGGCCTTTGTGCTTCACCTTTATGCAATACGATTAGGTTGTAATAAATCTGCTTGGTGACATAACCAAAGAAAATGTTCACCTCAGCTGTTTTTGGAAGGTAATTGTCATGTAACTGCTGTGGACGTATTTACAAACAAGTTTTGGTGACCACTGACTTCTATTCTTTGGACAAAAACATATTCTCAAAATATTGTGGTTCTTTTTATGGGAGAAAATCATACAGGTTTAGAATGACACGAGTAAATGATGACAGAATTTATTTTTTTAATAAACTATTCCTTTAAGTATATCCTTTTGCCTGGACTATGGTTTAAATGTTCAAAGTTCGGTTTCCAATGTATGCAGTACATTCTAATTTCACAAAACACTTTAACTACTTTATTACAGTTGACATAATTGCATGGTGTTTGTGCCAGCTAAATATCTGTCACCGCAAATGTTTATGACATATTGAGCAATACTCACTCTCTAACACATGATGCACAAAAGCTGTCATTTAGACAGTATTTGTTTTAAAAGGAACACTATTATACCTTACATAGCTCTGAACAGTGCCTTTTACAGTAATATCTTAATGTACATAATAGCATGACAGCTTTTGTTCCCTTTTCGTGTTTTCCCCACAAAATTCCTTTTTGGTCAGATTATATGAAACACACCTTTATTTAAGAAATATTTTTTCTGTAATTTTTTTGTGTGTGAATGTGTGTCTGTGTCTGTCTTTTGTTGTTACGTTGTTGTTCCACTTTACAAATATTTTAATAAATACTAGGTGTTCAATCAATGTTTTTGTTTTTGGAAATGCATAAACGCTTGTGCTCTTTTTTACCTTTTAGTACTCTTGCTATCAGAGGTTAGTGTATTTATACATCTTAGGTAAGGGGTGCCAGATTTAAAGATGCTCACACAGGTTCTGTGAGTCTGAGTGCAATGAAGTGGATAGGAATGTAACCTTTTTGGTGACTGCTAAATATCTAGGAAAGAAAATTCACTTTAATATGTTGTATATGATCTCTTATGTTATGGAGATTTGTACAAAATGTTATAGTTCTGAAATTTTCCAGAAAACAGCCTAGAAATCTTACTCCGGCTCATTTGTCTGTCAATATAAACACAAATATTTCTCATAAAAATTCTTCCGAGAAAAATAAGAAAGTCAAACATTTTAACTTCATAATCTTACTGAAGTCTTCCCCCCAAATTGGTAATTACTGTAATGTTTTTATATCTTATCTTCATCATCACATTCAGTTTAGACTTAATCACATGAAATCCTCGTCACCGTTAAAAATAAATCAATAAATAAATTACTTTATTAAAAAAAAAAAAAAAAAAACTTTTTGATGTCACCAGCAGTGGTAGTGCAGATCAAGAAATATTGTTATGCAGGCTAAACAGAGGTGGTTAATCTTTTATATTGTTGTTTGTAAAATTGGCATATGCAAACACTCTCGCTCAGTTACTCAGCATTCCTCCAGTTGGATTGTTATTAATGGTGAGCCGTAAGGGGGAGAGCAGCATTCAAATGAAATTTCATGGGTCAGGCTGTAAAGGTGCTTCAAGGGAAGCATGCAGAGGAGACGGCAGGTCAAGCTGTCATTCATTGTGCCTTGTGGCCTTCTCTCTGCAGGGCAGCTGTGGTCGGTGTGTGTGTGTTTGTGTGGGGAGGGTATTTGAGGTGGGCCGTATTGTATGGATGAAGTGGAGGAAGTGGAGCGGAAGAGGAGAGTGGGAGCCAGCTGTGGTCACCACACAGGGTGGGTTACAAACACACACACACACACACATACATACACAAACACACTAAATGTGAGCCTGCTGCATACCTGGTTGCACTCGGTGAGATCTCTATGAACATTAGGTAAACAAAATCATAATGGATGATTATGAATGCTGATATACAGATGGTATGCTGCTCAAATAAAACCGCCAGACCTTTATTTTCCTGGTCAATGAGGCAGAGATAAGACTGTTTGCAATTAGCTTCCACTCCCATTGTGCAGTATGCAGTATCTCCACTGATGCTCAGCTAAACGACAAGTTCTGTCTTGTCAAGAAGTAAGAACCTCATGATGAAGCAGAAATGAAATGAGTAATTTCTTATTTATCAGCACTCATCTTCTTCAGATTAATTAATGTGGCTGTTCTTTATAATCTCATTAAATTTTACTCTTGCCCACAGCACCCTCATTAGTCGTGTTTGTTAAGGCAAGCGTCACTGTTGCTATACTACTCATTCTGATAGAACAAACTCCTGTGACACCTACCCATATTATCAGGGCCACCCTGCCCTTTAGATCACCCCCTTTGCCAGTGTGCCAATGGGAGCAAAGACGGGTGTGATAAGGCATATCTGAAGGGAGAAAATCTTGTCAAAGTTGCTGTTAAATGCTGAGCATTGATCTCTTTCAACCATGAGTACATGGTGGTGCCTTTGTAGGTACAAAAGGGGAGCAGGGAAGGATTGCCCCAAACCGCTCCAAAGTCACTGTACCTGTAGCCCAGTGCAGGAAACGCATGTCACCACTGTCAGGGTGCCAGCAGTTTCAGGGAAGCAGAGATGCTACAAAGAAGCTCAGTCTCAGCCTGTCGTAACGCCCACAAAATATTGGCTAAACGTCTGATGTATATGGCACACTTATCTGTAAAAACTCTGGATTTTCAAAACTATGTGAAATATTTACATCTCAAATACAAACTTTAAAATACATATGAGCGGTTTAAAAACACAACCCTAAACATGACGCGCCACAAAACAAAATGTGATTGGTTGCTTTACCAGTCAATCAAATGACCTCTTGGGTGGGCTTTGGCCATTCAAAGCAGACAAAGATCCCATACTCGAAGGTCAGTCTAAAGGTCTGGCTATGTGAGACTAATAGAAATAAAGGAGGAGATCAGGATACCAGACAAATTGTCACTGAGATTACTTGATTACTGACAGGACTGAATGATTAGGCTCCTCTCGAACCAAATTTGCCACTTAATTAAGAGTTTTTATGTTTAATGTCATTGCTCAATGAATGAGGGCGAGTGCGAGCTTAGACAGTGCAATTGTGGCACCAGCTAAATTCGGGAATGTTCGTTGGATGTTTGCTTGAGAATATTCTTAAGAACTGGTCCGTCTACGTGGCGGCCAACGAGGAGAGTGTAGACAGCGCTTCCATGTTTAGAACAGCGCCAGAGTGATCCGCTAAAAATAAATAAATTATATATATGTGATGTTTCTTATATTATCAATTATCCTGGGGTTTTGTAGAGGCTAAATCTGTGTTTCTCTGTTCCCGTTCATGGCCCGGTGTGAGAGAATGTGCCTCTCCGCGAGAGACTGGTGTCTTTCCCCTGTCCGTGTAAGCTGACAATCCAGGAGGAGGCAACCCACAAGTTGCAGACCTATGGTCCTGTGCAGCATACATTACACCTGACAGTCCCAGAGAAGCACAACCACTACAAAGAAGACACCAGCCCATGGACCCCAGACTAAAGCTTGTGAAGCCGCCAGGACCTTGCACCCTTTTCTTTGGCTTCATTATTTCCAGTAATGCCAAGGACATCAGATACCCTGTTCTTTTGAACACTTTCTTCTCTATGATCACTTTTTTTTTTAGACAAATTATGCTTGTTTTATGTTTCAAATGTTCAAAAGCCTCACCCAGGTCTGCACACCCATTGTCATTTCTCATCCTGCGACACTCCTTACACTTAGTATTAAACTTTGGTGTGTCACTTGTCATACCAATCCTACTCTGGACATGGTGATAGATCATATTGTGTGCATAATCATGGGAACATTCTCTTTTGCTAATGTTCTGGGAGGGTTTTCTCAAAACATTTCCCATGTCCAGTAACACTAACAGAAAGTTCTTTTTTAGAATCCCATTTTAGGTTATGTTAACTTTAAAAAAATGAGCTGAGATTACAAGTGCAATCAAATTGATGAGACTGTATACTCAGAGAACATTCAGAAATAACATTTTCATAATTTAATTGGAATGTTAGCAAAACGTGTCTTTTTTTTTGTTAGCTGGGAAGCATATATAAATACTATTCTTTTCTAAGTACAACCTGATCCATAGTCAGTGGCCACTGTAACATTATTCAATTTGAATGAGCAAGTACCCCTTAAACACCCTGGCCAATACCAAGAACACCCAAGCAGCTGCATGGCCTTATGTAAATATCTCAGCAACCATTTAACTTAGCCACATAATGTTGAATTTTGCACAGACAGGCACCATTCAAATTTAATTTCAGAAAATGTAACAAGCAATTTAATAATTGATGCTGCATTTTCTAACTTCATTCTACTTTCACATATTCTGAAGACATCTCAAACATGGCGTATTCTGAAAGGATGTTAACAAGCATGCTGTGTTCTGCTAATGTGTCTCAGGCAGCTAATTTGGTCATCCCCCAGCTGAAAGCCACTGACCCACCTTAAACTGATTTAAAACAAAGGCTGTACAACCAAGCATGTCAGTCATGCTTCATTGAACCAAATGCTAACATAAGTACTTCTTAGTTCCTATTAGGCATCTGTTTACTTCCTGAGGGATGGGTCTCTAACAAAGTTAGTGGTCTTCACCCTCACAAACGCTCTTAAATTGTTTCTGCATTTTCGACTGCAGATGTTTCTGTTGGGTCCCAGCTTTGGGATCAGACCACAAATTAAATGTTTACAGCTAAAAAAATGCAATGTTATGCATCATTTATTAACTCATGCTTTGTTAGTTTCCTGTGTTGGAAAACCTGAGTGAAATTGTAGCAGTACTTATCTCTGTCACCGAGTACAATGGTAGTAAACCGTGAATCATGTATATTTAATGTGTAACTGTCTCTGCATGATTACAACACATGTCTTGTGTAAAGCTGTGGGTTTTATATAATATGTTTAGATCTCTAGAGACATATAATTTCAGCTTTTGGTTTAAGGAACAGTGTTTGTGGTTGCCACATGGGAAAGTTGTCACAAGGACTAAATTCTCAATAACAAGATACTGTATGTTTATATATTTTGTCAAATTTTAAAAGCAATCATTATACACACACACACACACACACACACACACAGACAGTATGGTTTTTTCATCTCTACTGATGATGATGATAATAATAATAATAATTATTT
>JAUYWG010000040.1:25523722-25539628 GCA_034779775.1 Enteromius afrohamiltoni
TAACTGCAGAGAAAAGATGTTGAGAAGGTTATAAGGGCATTTTCAAGGTTCTTAGATTTGGATTATAAGTGCAAACTGAATGCACTGTTTTTAAAAAACATAATTGTTTGTAATTGCAAATAAACATATATATTAATATTTTAATTGCAAATAAATATATACTTTGTTCTGTTTGACTGAATCAGAGGGGAGGTATATCCATGTACACTTCAGCATTCATCTGACTGCTTCTGTCTTATATGTCATCATCAATTTCATATGGACCTGACTGTATATAATTTTTTTTTCTTTTTTTTCTCTAGGGTTTAGGTGCTGTCAGGTCCCATATTGTGATCAACCAGTATCCTAAATGTGTAATGGAAAATTGCAGCCCTAAACTTTCATGGTGTAAATTTCATGGTACATAACAATATATATATATATATTTTGCATGAACATTCAGACCATACACAGTAACCTGAAACTAACAGTAGATTTGCAATGAAGTTTGTACAGTAATTTACAAGAGCACACACACACACACACACACACACACACACACAGAAAGTCATGGATGTTTGATGTGTGTGAAATTCCTCTGTGACAGTTGTGCCACAGGGGTTGAGTTCTGTGTCATGCAGTGTTTGGAAAACTACAGCACTTTGAAACTGTATCTTCCTGAGCTACATGCCAGTAATTTAGAGGGAGTAAAATACAGTCAAGCTACTAGTAGCGGGACTGATACACTGCTGTTCATACTTTTGGGGTTGTTAAGATTGATTTGTTTAGGTTTAAGAATAAAATGCTTTTCTATTATTATCAAGACTGATAACATCAACACTGCATAATGTTTTGGTGTTTTTCTCCAGGATTCTTTAATATGTCAAAGGTTTGCAAGATCATTCATTTATTTATTTATTTCATTATTTTAGAAATGTCTCTACTTTTACTTTTGGATTCTTTACAGGAGGCCTTAATTGTGAGGGACAGCTGTGATGGACATTTTATTAATTTATCTGCGTGCTTCATTTAATATCTGCCAAAGTGTCCAACAAACACCGGTTTATCGGACCAGGACAGTTTTTACTATAACTCCGATTGAGTTAATCTGAAAGAAGAAAGTTGCATACTCCTAGGATGCATTGAAGGTGAGTAAAACAAAAACTATTTTGCAAGTCAAAAAACACCTTAAGCATTTTAAATATTTCACCCAGAAATAAAATTGTGTCGTCATTTATAATAACGTTTATAACGTGAAAACGTGAATAACGTTTGTAACCAGGCTGTTTTGGCCATTGTTGACTTCATTAGTAGAAATAAAAATACTGTGGAAATCAATGGTGACCCAAATCAGCATGGTTACAAATGTTCATCCTTAAAGAAAAATATTTTACCACCAATCCTTTACCACCAGTGAGTGACTCCCCACAAGCCATCTTTGTCCATGAAGCAAAAGTAACCATCACTGGAGCATAACCAGCTTTACATAGCCTGCGACTGGAAAAATCAAACTGTCCAATGTAGCAACTGACTAAAATAAATCAGATTCATGAAATAAAGAGGACATTCAAGGTATTGCATTTCATCATCTCTACTATCTTGTAACAGAGGAGTTACTGTCACAGTGCTAAAAAATGTTAGTATCATTGACACTTTTGATCTCCAACAATTTAGGCAGTGCTTGAACTGACCTTGCCCTCTGACATAAACACGAAGGGTCAAGAATAAAGATAAGAATGGGCCTTGACTTTCAGTTGTTATGGTCTGCAAACACAATAAAGAGTTAGAGTTTAGCAGTGTGCAGTGTGTTTATAAATTACGTTAACATACATTTTAAAATATGGTGTAAAATAGTTAATGGTATGAAAAATAAAGTGCAAACATTTTAAATTTCTGTATTCTTTGTTAACAGTATTAATATCCAGATCTTACTGCTGTCAGAGCACTCAAGCACAGGTAAAGACTTCTGAATGTTTGAAAGGCTGTGGCAGACTGCCAGCACCCGTAGGGCTGTACGTTCATGAAACACTCATGAACTGCTCTCACTTGTCCAGTTAACAGGTTAGTTTGCTCAGTGAACAGTCTAGGCAACCTAGACTGAATAAAGGAATTCTCCCAGCAAACCTGCACTAATCATGGATGTGCTCTGGAGCCATTGCAGACCCCACAAAAAAGTGTGATGAAAGTTTTCTCAAACATTTTTTTTATTTTGTGTAAGAGAAAGACTTAAATTTTGTTGTAAATGTGTTAATAAATTAAAATATTAGCATAAAAAACTATACATACTAAGGCAGTTTGTCACTTTTTATAAATTTAAATATTTAAAAAAATGATTTAAAAAAAATCTTACTGACTGTCATGTAGCAAGTGCAACAAAACAACCATGATAAGAACAGGCAATGAACACTGGAAACACATGGACTTATGCTGTGTTCCAGGCAGGTTTTTGAGCCCGTAAGTCATGACTTAAAGGAATCATATAAAGCCAATTTTCCACAAGCTTATATGATTCTTTAGGGTCTTAATGGAAAGTTCGTAATACAGTTTGTTTTAAAATTTCACAAAGATTTTCTCAAAAAAAAAAAAAAAACCCTGTCAAAAACAGCTCTTTAGAAATCACTCTGTTCTGTGTACTTCCCCTTTAAATCTTCTCGAGCTCCGCTGACCCCGCCCCTCTTTTCCGAGGCTCTTTCAGAGGATCTTTTTTTAGCCTTATTCATAGTGAAACATGCTAATTAGCACAATATTAGGAAAGGCAATTTGCAAAGATTAATTAAAATACATTACACTCACTGCTTCTGTAGGTGAGGCTGGATCAAGAATGATTCACGCCAACATAAACGCATTTCGGTTAATCAAGGGTGCGTTTCCTTCAGAACCAAACTTAACGTTAATCCTCTGTGTCTTCAGTCACTCAGATGTCAGGGGCAAATGATTACTGTTATGTTCATTTATTCATTCAACAACAAAACACCTCAATCTCTTAGGAGTCCTGCTTGTCTCTGCATCTCGGTCTGATGACGGCTCACTCAGCACTCAGGGCGGGCCTGAGGTAAGACACCAGTTCAGTCTGTGTGTCACACTGCTGTCAATCAATTATTGTGGGAGTGGCCTCTGTCTGTGTGTCGCCACACCAACATGCATTTGAGAATGGCTTGATTTCAGAAGGGCCCACTTATTTTTATTAAATTAAAAGAAAATTACTGGTGGATATTTATCATTGTCATGAGTTTGACTGCCGTTCCAGGGCACTTTTCACCGGTAGACGCTTGGAAAACAGGGAAACAAGACACAGGTGAGAACAATAAAGAGCTACAAGACCTGGGGCCTAGTTCCATAAAAAAAGTTTGCTAAAAAAGCCAGGCTTATGGCAGATAGTCTGACTTATTTTAATACAAATCAACTGGCAATAAGTCAGACTAACTGAAATAAACCTGGCTTACACTCTAATCTTGGTTTATGGAACAGGCCCAAGAAAAAGAAAGAGCTTTAACAATAAAAGTTCAAGACAGAACACAAAACAAGGAACATGTGACACTGACTCTACATTTGAAAGGTTAGTGTACTATGCAATATAATTTAAACATACATTTAAATATTAGAGGAACAAACTGACTGAACAAAATGAATAGAAAAGACACTCAAGATACCACATTTTATTCTCATCTCCTCATCATCTTACAAAGAAAGTGTAAGAGTTGTTTAATGATTTGTCACACTGTATGATTACTGGCCCTTTAACATAAGACATAAGTAAAAAACTGCAGGATTCATTTTATTTGTTTTTAGGAGTCATGCAGGAATCATGCCTTAGAGCACTGGACCAAGACCACACTGCTCTCTAGAATTTCAAAGAAAGCGCAAGACATGCCCTATAGCCAATCTAACGCTGTCTCTCTGAAAGATCCCTCTTGCTGTATCCAGCCCTCAGCTGAAGCCTGACTGCTGTGTGATAAGAGCTCAGGCCTTTGATCAGACCAGTGCTATCAGATGATCCTGCCAGAATTACAGACTGCAGCAGCATAAACTAAGAGATATTCAAAATGTATGTCCATCTCATCTCTCTAACCACTTGTTGTATAATACAATTATGATCTCCTTTCATACAATACATTCGATTTTTAGACATTCATATATTGTGTGTGTGTGTGTGTGCGTGCGGGTTTATGTGGTTTATGAGGACACAAATTTGTATAATGACATGGGTATGGCATAGGTATTACAATATGTAGGTGTTTTATGAGGACATTTTCAGTGTCCCCGTAATTCAAAAGGCTTAAAAAACATATTTAATTTTTGTTTTTTTGAAAATGTACAGTTTCCTGTAAGGGGTAGGTTTAGGTGTAGGGTCAGTGTAGGGCAATACACATACAGGTTGTCCAGTATAAAAACCATTACGCCTATGGAGAATCCCTTTAATGTGTGTGTGTATGTGTCCAACACAGTCTCACCACCATTTCATACGAGATGGCAAATTTGTATGACCTGACTCATCCAATTTGTCTAAACCCCAGTGACGAGTAGGTTTAGGAGCGGGGTTAGGTGTAGGTTATTTATACAAATTCTTATGAATTGACAACTCATAAAAGTGTGAGGTCGTACAAATTTGTACGAATTCGCCACCTCGTAAAATATGTATGAATTGCCATGAGACTGGGTTGGTGTTTCATGTAAGTCAGCTCTTAAACAAAACTTTCGCACTTGCAATTTTTTTAAGTCAATATATTACTAAATATATATTTTTTCTTTAAATATGTATTTGTACTATAAAACAGGACCAAAATACTATGATCATTATTATCATTATTTATTTATTAGCTCTTTTTTGTTTGTTTTTTAACCTGGCTCTTTGGTTTGCGCATGTCCATATTCTTTCCAACTGTCAAATTCAACAACCATAGTGCACTGATGAACCGTGCAAGGCTGAAGTTTTCTCTTTTATTTACTCTTGTGTGATTTATAGCTGCAGTTTGATATCAGAAACTAGAAAAATCAGTTTGGGGCTGTTGGTTGACATTCTTAATGCTCCAACATTTGTTTGCACTACATGGGTGTTACCTTGTAAAACTCAAGGTGGAGAACAGATTTGTTCCTCGCAGCGTTAACGCAACAGATGTAAAATAAAGGCTTCTCTGAAAATCGGTTACATATAAAATTAATTACCCTTCAAGCAGTTATCATCTTGTGATGACTAATGACAGATGTATTTGTTTTGATATGCAACAGTGGCTTATAGTTAGCATACATTATATTACATGTATGCACATTATTAATTATGCAATCATTTTTTTAATGTGTATACTGTACAAATGTATTACTCCTTCAAAGCAGATTTTTTCACATTTTGTTTTTATAAGAAATTAACTCTTATGAAAACACATTTACTACACACATCCCTGGAGCACTTGAAAGATCAAAACTCAAAAACCTCAGTTGGCAAACATCCACTTACTTTTATGCAGATTGTGATATAAAAATAATGTGCATAAAAACTTTGAAAAGAAACATCAAAATGTCCATGATATTATAACATCCATGTATAAACAATTGAGGCTGATATTTGTTAAATCTAAAAAATTATTGTATTTATAAAATGTCTGAGCTTCTGTCATCATGAGTAACTGATGTAAATATTGGTTAAAACGGAGTTAAAACTCAAGCAATGGTATTATAGCTATCTTTTTTTTCTTACTTGGGAGTGTTATATATTTGCATTAATATGATCGCCCCCTCTTCAGACCTTCCCCCACATGATTGTAAAGCACTTTGGGTGTATGGCAATATACGGTAAAGCGCTACATGAATGTGTCATTCATTCAAAATGATTTGGTATAAATACTTCCCAGAACTGTCTCACACAATTACATTTCCCGATATCGGGCATGTGTTATTGCTTTTTTATTTGTGTGTTTTTAAGTGCAAATAATTTAAGTGATAAAATGGTTATCACAGGTTTTCCCAGATGCAGTAACACAGTAATCATTGCTGATACTTAATACCAGTTTCTAAAAACCTAAATTGTTCTGCTAAAAGCATATAGTGTGAAACCTAAACATGTTTATTGCGACAAGTTTAACTCACAGCTTTGGATTCAAATGAGCAAGATCTTACACTCTAGACTTTTCTCTTTCATGTACATATTCCAGTGGTTTGTACTGAGATTACAGGGTTTTAATCGTGTGGTCCCACATTAACCCTACATTGCCAGATCTTCCATTGAAAGCTGAAAAAGCCCAGTAAACACAATACTGATGTAGGTTCTCTATATGCACATTAATGAGCAATTGGTAATAGCATATAGAAGTGACGTTCGGATGCTCTCTAGATTTGCATCTCTCATGATTCAATCAACGCTGATTTAATTTATTACCTAATGACATTTTAAACTATTGTTACCTAAATGCATGACAATCAACCGAGCTGGGCTCTCTTGCTTGATCTAATGCATCCAACACACTCTCAGAATTTCCAGTCTTCCAGAAAAAAGACACCAGCGCTACTTCAACAATGTATAGATAAGCATAAGCAGACAAGGCTATCTGTAAAGATTCAGCAATCTGCTAATATCTTTGACCATGCAGCACACCCAGAGATATTGTGGTTATGGCTGCTATCTGAGGAAAGGTGTGTGGATACGTTTTGCGACCAATTTTTGGCAAATAATGTGAGTGTGTTTACATTATCATGACACCTATGTGATGTATGTATAACTTGTGGAGTTACTGTTCTTAACTTAAAAACTTAATATTGTTATAATATTATTGTTACAAAATATATTCATTTATAAAATGCATTGGAAGAAAATGCATATACACTAAGAATAATATAAAAATAGCTTATATGCTAATATAACTCCATAAATGCATATATAATACTTAGATTAAATAACAGGTTGAGACTAACCAAGTTTTGCCGTTTTTGCAACCTGTTTCATATCTATGGTACACACAATGTTTTGCCTGGCCTACAGTATATGAGTACCTCAGATTTAACTTTCTACTTTGTTTAGCCATTGAAACTAAATGAATGAATTAGTTTTCCTTCACTACTGTATTCTCCACATGTATTTTTTGCTTGACATTCTTGCTGTAGAATTATACTGGTGTTGAGGCTGTGCTCATGCTCTTGAATTATGTTGACAAGAAGAGATTAACATAACAGTAAAGTTATTATTCTCATATTCTTAACATATGGAATCTCACATATATCATCCAATGATGTCGTGAAGCTCAATGCACCATTTAACAGGGTTCTTTGTACAGAGATAAATCTTCCTTATGATCTACCTGTGACTGTTTCTTATACCCTTGATATAGCAGTTAAAATCATATCTGATTTCTTACAACTGACTGCTTTTAGTGCCGTGGTTGATGCCCTCACAGCATCTGTTCTTTTTATTCCACTTCCTCTGTTCCCAGTGGATGTTTTGGAGCTCTTCCTGTGTGGTGTCACTGTCTGCGGGGTCCTGCTGTGCTTCAGTAATAGCTGACATAGAGGAGCCAGATGAGTGACATTTTCCAAGCTGGATATTCCGCTGTCCATATCACAGTCTCAGCGTGGATCTAGACAGCTTTTTTAAGAAATCAAAAAAGAAACAAAACAAGCTATGAACAGTCATGGATGCATATTGTGGATAGCAACTGCTCTCTGGCTATTAGCGTAGGGGATATTTTATTCATCATTTTTGTTTATGTACACATTAATGAAAAGATGACATCCCACAAAATTGAAAAGTCAGTCATTAATGAACTGCTGTTCCAAACCAAAAGGCAGAAAATACTTTTCATGTGCCTCTTATTTATACATTGGAAGTTCATTGACCGTGATGTCAAAAGACATCCCTTTACAATCTTAAAAATAAAGGTACAATATGTCACGATACCATAGAAGAACCTCTTTTTTTGGGCTAAATGGTTCCATAAAGAAACTAACATCTGAAGAACCTTTCTGTTTCACAAAAGGTTTTTTTGGGCAAAAGAAGATTCTTCAGACAATAAAAAGGTAAGAAAGAGATGTTAAAGCAGCTTTATCTTTAAGAGTGTACCCTAAACATTCCCCATAAAACTTTTAAAATAAAAGCGTTGTTACATTTTCAAAAAACTTACATTTGATTCCCAATATGTAGGGAATATCGGGTGCACACACACACATACACATTGAGTACCTTAAAAGTCATTTAAAGCCAGTTTATATGAGGAACAGACTAAACATCTTCATGACTCACTGAAGACTAGCCTCACATGGCATATGACAACACATCTTAAACCATAAATGCTGAGCTATAATGTGACTTATGCCCATCCAGTAACCCAAACTTAACCCCCCTAAAGGGAATAGCTTCATAACATCAGACCACAGATGGAGAACAACTGAGAAGTTGTGCAATGATGTGGAATTGTTTTTTTTTTTGTATTGTGCCAAACACGCTCTGTGTAGGGACTCTGTGTAGACTCCAATGTTGAGTGTTTACATGTACAAAAAACAAACACCACCACCAACAACAATAAAAAAAACCTTGCAAAACTATAGGAAAAAACATTATAGAAACTATAGACTATAGATAGACAAAATAGATTTAAGGTGCCTCTGTTTTGAGTTATAAAAGGTTTATATTTTGGTTTTGGGAGAGAACCAAACCACAGGTTGACATCTTTTATTTTCTTATAATATGCATTTATTTTTACCTTATTTGTTAAACGACTCCCAAATGATTCATTCAATGGTGATTGGTCGATTTCATTTGAAGTAGTGCTTGTGAGCTTTTAACGCTCCAAAAAGCAGCACCTAGTGGCAAAGAATGAATTTGCATTTTTATTCAGACCAACACAAAAATTCAGTTTTCCCAGGTCTGCGCACAACAAGTGAAACGGCTTTGCTCAATTCAATTGGTTTCACTACTCTTTCTTTTCTTTTCTTTTCGACAATAAATGATGCACTTTTAGATTTAAAACTTTGCAGAATGTTTTCATTCAGGGCTGTTACACACTGTAATAGAGGCACTTTAACATATAGCTTTCATCTGGTTTTGTCCAAGTGACTAATTATATGTACAATTTATGTTATGACATGCATCTGTAAGGTACTAATAATCACCCTATGGGGTAAATAAGGCACAAAAGTGTAGAACCCTATTCAAACTTGTTTACATTAAGAGCAAAACTAGGATGCATTTTTATTTGATGATGTCTTTATTACAGCACAATTATATTATAGAAGTACTGTGTAATATTTAAATGTACCATAGGTCTAGGATTAGGGTTAGTTGCATGTAATTATGCATAATTTACTGCTAGTACTGCAGTAAGTGCACATATGTAACAAGGACACCGATTAAAATGTTACCAGAAAATGAATCACAACTTTTAACCAATAAAAAACACAAAGATTTTTCATGACCCCATTGATATATTGAGAACAGTCTGTGTTAGTCTGCAAACATTCCTAGATCAAGCTATGGTTTGGGAGACAAAACAAATGCATGCAAAAGGTCAAAGGTCAATCCCATAAGATCAGATGCGCAGCGGATCCTAGTCTCAGAGATGTGAGAGTCTAGTGCATATTTACCACAGAGCCTCCAGAAGTCTGACCATGCAAACAAATGCCACATGCCCTCATCGGACTTTCCTTTCAGAGAATATGAGCGGCAGGGGACTGAACATGACATGCATGTCACATCCTCTGTATGACCTCACAGCAGTGGCGTCTCTGCAAGCATCTGCTTCCTAAATCCACAGACTGCTGTGAAAGACTCCAGCAATGTGGTCCAGAAGGGAGGTAGGGAGGGATGTGGATCACGGTACAAACGCCACACACTTCAGCTCAGATGTTTTCTCATGGCCCTAAAACGGCTCTCAAAAGGGAAGCCTTTATGCTGGAGAGCCATCTGTAAATACTATTTTGCATGCCTTTGTCAACAGAGAAGGCAGCCCATCTGTGGGAAGCAGTGCGACATGGTTTAGCTCTATTGTTACTATGAGGACGTGGTGGGTTAAGTCAAGCGTGGGAATTCCTCATCGTGTGGGATTCCTTCTGATTTTATATGGTTGGAATTATATGAGAACCACAGTGATTGCTCAGATGTATTGTAGCCCTGCAGGGTGTGAGCAATTATGATCAAAGTCACAATTATATTGTTGGCACATGTATTGTTAACAAATATTTTAAAATAAAATATGGGGGGGGGTGCAGTCTACAAATATATTTAGAAATATATTTTTGATCAGTAAAAAGGTATATTTGTCCAAATAAAGTCCTTAGCAATGCATTTTACCAATCAAACGGTTGAAATGTCAAAAATATCTTCATGGAACATTAACTTGGGACAACTTAAGACAATGCATTATTGGCTATTGCTACAAACATTCCTGTGCTACAAATTAATCTCTTTTTTGCATTCCTTTTTATTTCAATGCTTAAATGGTCTTTTATGAAGCATAGAGTAACCATGTGTGCTTTTTAGCAGATGACTTAGTCATCATTAGGGCCCCATGGGACGGTCAGATGTCAAAGGTTGGAGATGGTCTTGAGGTCAGGCATGTTGTCAGGAAGGTAAAACTAAGTTCACTCTTTACGTTTTGGCTTCACCCCTAAAGGACGACCACAAAGAACCATTTATATTCCACTTCAGAGCGAGCTAAGAACAAAGCTGAAGACCATGCAGACAATGTAAAGTATTTAGAGAATAATTGCTAATTGGCTATTTTGTGTTACATGACGTAGCCAGTGTGAAATTCCTTTTGTCTAGAACAAACGTGCATGATGTCAGACCTTTGTGTATTGGACACTTAAATGATAGTAGGAATTGATTTATATATACTGTGTGTATATATATATATATATATATATATATATATATAATAAATAAGATTTCTATTGTTATTTCTACTACTATGCAAATGTCTGTGATGTCTATTTTGTTTTTTTATCCTTTAAATTTTAGAATTAGAAAATCTACTGAATAAAGATTTACAGCATTTTAAAGTCTATGATTACTCATAAACATAAACAACCATTAATGTTGTAACAATAGGCCTTTGTAGTGTACAAATATTTAGTTATTTTTAACAATGATCTATTTTTTTGTTTACCCATTTTGAATTCCCAGTCCATCATGATAACCGATTTTGCAACAAGATTACAATGTAATGTTATTACATGTAATGTTTGAAGAAAACAAACTAAAATCCTGTGAGTGGGATGTTTTTGTGTGTGTGTGTGTGTGTGTGTACATAATTTCCTGGATAACAGAAAAAATTAAACGACAAAATATATCTGAAAAATAAGGAATGAAATTAAATAAACACTAACTGAAATTTTATTTTCAGCTAGCTGCCAACATTTATCATTTAAGCTAAATTTGATTAAATTTATTACAAAATAAAGTAAAATAAAATATAACAAAATTAATAATACATATTATGTATTATTAATAATTAATAAAATAGCAATATTTTAGCAATAATTTTAATGTAAAGTATTAATTGCATTTTTATGTAGACAAATATTCCCAAAGCATCAATATATATATAAACAAAAACAAACAAATAAATACATTTAAAAAAAAATATTAAATTAAACAAATCCAGCAATAAATAATTGATCTAAATAAAGCATTCACTAAGATATATACAAACTGTAAGTGCTGAATATTTATTTATTTATTTATTTTGATAGGACATTATCTAGCAATTTTACAAACATTTCTGTAAACCAAAAAAAAAATCAATAAAAACCTGGGTAACACTTTATTTTGATGGTCCCTTTTGAACAATCTGTTGACAATAAGTAGCTTTGCACCTACATGTCAACTATCAACCATTAATAGTACATCTGTATAATGTCTGCTTTAATCTGCTTTAATATCTTTATTGTTTTGGTCTTCCAAAAGACCCTCTACTACATATAGTACATATCAACTTATTCTAACCCTAACCCTACCAGTCTACAATACTCTGCTAGCACTCTATTGAGAGTTAGTAAATATGTAGGTGCAATGTTACTGATAATCAACAGAATACGTTAAAGGGACCATCAAAATAAAGTGAAACCAAAACCTGCAATGGAATGCAAAATTCAAAATACAGGTAAAAATAACAACAACTGTATGAACATTCTACTGTAGATTTATTAATACTACTATATCTATAGATATAAAGTAAAACTACACTTCTACTGTATAGCTAACCTGAACAGTAAGTGATGATTTCTGATTTATTGCTAGGAATAGTTGGTGATTAGTTGCTTAATTTATAGATTTTACAGATTATAGATACGATATCTCCACAGTGCAAAGGAGAGAATGTTTTTACACAACCACACAGCGAAGCAGTGATATTAACAACTCTAAATGTATTTGCAGGATATCAATGTAAACATCTATGCATCTGTCTTATCTTCGATAAGATAATGCCAAGTACAAGGTAATGCCTAAAACAATTTGAAGATAAGATATGTTAGACATGCTCACAAGGACAGATTGGATTCAGCACCACACCCACCGCTTGAAAGAAGATGGGCTTTTAGTCACGAGCGTATAGGAGCAATTATCTCTGCCTATAGCCTATTTCTTATGGTGCGCTCCACACATGATTTGGGTTACAGTTGTAAAAGAACAACATGAGAATGTCTGGGTGTTGCTGGAACTCCTTGAATTATCTGTGCCTCCATAAAAGTGAATGGATAGTCCCTGAGGCCTGTCCCATAGTATCTCACATCCAAACAATTGCTGCAGTCCAGTGCTTTATCAGTTCAGGACAGTAAGTTTGTTTCTTGCCACAATAGATTTGTATTCAATTTCACCATTTTTGTAGGACAAATTCTTTTGGCAAACAATGCGACTGCGCACCGGGCAGGAAAAGATTAAACCGAACTCTTCCATGTGGATTTGTTACCCAACAAAATGAACAAAAATGACAGAGAAACCCTTTAGGTGGTGGTTTATGCAGTTGTTAATAAACCGTTGGAAATGTACACTTGTTTCCTTTTCTGTCTTTTTCAGTCGTGAATGGTTTCCCCATTTAACCTCTCTCCTGCTGGCATCATGTATCATAGCAAACAAGGAGTAGTGAAGCACAAAAACACTCAAAGTGCTTTTAAGGTAGAAGACAGCCGACGGCAAGTTCCCACACATGGGGTGTACTGTGAAGTCAGCTAATAAATTTACAGTTGTGTTTGTAAAATCAACTATAAATGATGAGTTATGACATTTATTTAAGTACCTGTGCCTTTTGGAGGAGACTAACATGGCACAAAGTTAGAGCTCTTGTGATTTAATGACATAAAGGTGATTCTTCTGATGAAATTTCATCCCCATTTCATTCTACTGTAAACTCTTTATATGTATAATTAATGCAGTTATATAATTATACACAATAGCTTACTCAGCCCAAATATTCATTTTGAGTAATCATTATAATTATTTATGAATTATTTTCATTGATTCATTAATGATCGGCCATTTCTATTCTATTTCTGTTTCTATTCTACTCTACTCTTTGCTTTATTTTATTTATTTTTCCATTGTTGTTTAGTCTCATGACTGTGGTTCAAGGGATGTTTGTCTTCATGAATAATAAGAGATATGAGGAAATGTTTTTGGAAACTCAAGGTTCATGGGAGGTTGTTTTGAAGCTCTTTGGTATAACAATGCTTGTTAAATTCGTGTTTGTCAGACGAATTCTGAGCATTGAAACATACATACATTGAGACATGAAATATATCTATTCAATAGAGATGTAACGTATCAAAATTTTATGGTACGGTAATACCTCAGTATGAATGGCACGGTACAGTATTTATTGAATCATTAACACAAAAAACGAAACTAATTAAGAGGCTCAAAAAAAGTGCCAGAAGTGTTTATTAAACAGTTTACATGAACACTGAACATATCAATGGCACACACATTAGCCACCTATCTGTAAACTTTGAAACAGGAACTTCATTTTAATAACAAAAAATGATTAAACCTTCCACACATCCGATTTAAATCCTGCTTTAGATTGCTAGACGATGTCATATATCAATTTGCATATTCATTACGTCAGTGTATCAGATTATCTTGCTTCTCTGTGATCACATAATGCACCCTAATTCTCAATAAAACAGTTTTCACTGATATATTTAATGGTTTCTGTTGTCAGAAAAACAGAATGAATATGAAATAGTGACTGAAATGCACACTATTATAAGGACTACTGAACTAGCTCTACCTTACCTTACTGTTAATCTAGATTAAAATCCTTATTTATAATCATTTATAATTATTTAATTATATTTATAATTCATAATAATGAAACCAAGTACACATAAGATATGGCTATGCTGTGATTTTGGCTCTATTTGCATGTAAAATAGAGTTAGAAGCAACATAATATCTATTTTAACTGAAAGCCCTGCTGCTCTCAGCTGTTCGCTGAACAGAACAGATACAGAGAGAGGGAGGTGTGCATACGCTGGGAGAACAAGAGCTCGGGCTCGGGCGGCAGTACCGGAGACTAGCTGAGGTTTGTCCAAGAAGTCTCTAGTAGTGTCGCTAGTCGCTTTTAGGGAAAAATGTTACCAAGGGGGTCTGAATAGTCGCTAAATATAGAGACAAAGTCGCTAAGTTGGCAACACTGACCTGTATTGACCACAAAGAATGATGGGCACGCTTGGGCTGATGGGAATTGTAGTAGAATTGTCGTAATACATATCATTATTGTTTTATCACCCAGCCCTACTAGGGACTCTTGTCATGAAGTGTGTTCCCCCATTGTTTCAGTGTTCCCCTGTTCAGTCTCTGCCCCCTTGTTAGTTCCCATAGCAATTAATCAGCTCTGCCCCCTCGTTAACCCTCTTGTCTCGCCTTTAAAAAGTGTTTAAATGTTGCGTATTGAGTGTCTTTTCTCATACAAAGCGTTTTCCCTGTGTGTTCATTGTTTGTCTGATCGTTTGTGTGCTAAACTCCACCTTGCCTTGGATTATTGTTCTGGTTTTGACCCCTTTTGGACTTCTGTTCCTGTTTGCTGTTGTCTCGACCCAGCCCATGTCTTTAAATAAAGCCCCGCAAATGGATCCACACATCTCAGTCCCGTTCCCATTTCTTTTTTTTTGCTAGGACATTATCTAGCAATTTTACAGACATCTCTGTTAACCAAAAAAAACTGCAATGAAATGCAAAATTCAAAATACTGGTAAAACTAACTGAAAAATAAAACAGAACATTTCTGTATTGTGCACCGTTTTTACAGGTACCGTTTATGTTTTTTATTTAAATGATTTGAAAGAAGCATTTTTCCTTTTAGATAATTGAACTATGCTTGTAAATGTGTTTGCATAATCTTGCATCCTTCCCACACACAGTCTTTTGTTTTATAGCTATTACTGAGTAAGGTTAGGCTTAATCTGTTTCCTTTGAGGTCAGCCTCTCCAGCACTCCTTCAGTCACACATCTGTGGACTCAGACAAAACACCCACACCAAGCTACTTCCGAAACGTGTTCATACCTGGCATTCCTCTCTGTTCCCATGTCAGCACATGATTTGCTGACATTGAGAACTGGGTCACCGAGGGTCATCGAGAGGATTATTCCAATTCAGCACAAGTTTGGCAAAATAAAGGTTGTGCTCTTCATTCAACGGCAGGGTTTAAACTCATGTTTGCTTTTCAGAGCAGAGGAAATCAACCCGTTGCCATAAGTCTGATAGATCTGATCGGTAAGTGCTACATCCACAGTGACCTAAAAAACGTGTTTAGGTCTATAAAGCAATTTCTTCTCAGTCTCATCAAATTTAACACAATGAAACTCAATTTGATTGCTAATAAATATGTTTAATGTATATATATATATATATATATATATATATATATAAAATCATATTAGATATACAATCTGGATATTGTATAAGTGTTCAAAAATCACCTGTCTTGTGTGTCTCTGTGTTTGTT
>JAUYWG010000040.1:25539728-25550020 GCA_034779775.1 Enteromius afrohamiltoni
ATGTTTAATGTATATATATATATATATATATATATATATATATATAAAATCATCTTAGAAATACACTCTGGATATTGTATAATTGTTCAAAAATCACCTGTATTTTGTGTCTCTGTGTTTCTTCAAATCTGATTGGTTAATCACAATGTTGTTCCAGGCTCAACAAAGATGTTGACCCTGGGACATGTTGCACTTGGTAAAATCAGGTTATAGCTAATAAAGTTACTTGCTAGGGGCTTTTGTTGTCCCGTGCCAACTTTTTTGAGATCTGTAGCAGGCATTAAATTAGAAATTTATTGGATAAAAGGTCAAAAAATTCTCCATTTAAACATTTGTTATTTTCTCTGTTTAATTGTGAATAAAATATTAGCTCATGACTTTTTCAAATCTTATAATTTTCACTTTATTCAAATTATAAAAACGTCCCAACATTTACGGAATTTGTGTGTATATATATATATATATATATATATATATTGTCCTTTCATTCTGGCAGCGTTTGTCATGTGCAGCTGAACCGCGGTTTGTACTGCAGTAGTCTATAGACAAGCATCTTTTTCCTGTCGTGTTTTCCAGCATTCTTCTCCAAACACTGTGTGCCATGTGCTTTGATTTATGTAATTGCCAGCGTACTTTGTTATGCGACTGTCTATATTATTCTATATACTTATGCTCTACTCCTGCTTAGCGCTGCCGTGCCGCTCCTGCGTGAGAGCTCTCATTCGTTAACATGGGGGGCGAAACAAATACGCACTGCTTATGCGTGCAGTGTGAAACTGACAAAAGTCATCATATCTTGGGTAGTATAGACCCAGCTCCCAACCCAACTTTAACAACTGAATAGATTAAGATTTTATTGCGGGATAAGAGTCTCGCGTTAATGCAGCACGTTAACGCTGATAACAGCCCACCGCTAATATACATATATATATATAAATCCAAGGCTGGTTTCCCAAAACCATCATTAGCTAACTATAGCTGTTAGTTCTATTGAACTCTATTGGTAATAATGGAACTTGTGACTATAGCTGCTTTAGGGAAACGCATTTCTCAAAACATTTGCATAGATATGCCTTTTTTAACTGACCTTTGTATGCACAGCTTAGATTCTCTTCAGCAGATTTTCTCAGGGGCTGTGATGATAAATTACCTGGTTAATGTTAAAACACTAACTGTGGCATCTCACCATGGGACTGAAAACTGCTCCTAAATACAGGTATGAAACCAATCATTTCTCACAATGAGCATTGTTTGTTTTCACTGGGGCCTGTCCATGTTGTGACTTGCAAGATTAATTGCTTTCTTGAGATGGAGGCGAGCTGAGGATGACAGGATGAAATGTTTGGAACTGAAGTAATACAAGGTAAACTCGAAGTTGGGCCCAGAATGAGGGGACATTATGTTCAGACAGAGTTTTTCCCCTTTGACAACATGCCAATTGCATGGATAATGCATTTTAATACTGAATTCCCTCATTAGCCTCAGGTAAGAGTCTGTTAAGCCAATAAACACTGCATACATAATCCTCAAGACAGGAAAATGTTAGTAACAATAACACAGGGACTTTTGACTGCCTTACAGTCATTTTTACTGCTTGTTCAGGCAAAAAAAATATTATTCATACACTGGGTTAAAGGTTTTAACAAATCCTTAACCCCAAGTGTTAAACTTTGGTGTGAAACTCATCTATGGGTATTAAGGATACATATTGTGGCTTGTTGAAAAGGGCTTTGCTGTTACTTTTCTAAATGACTGAACAAAGATGAGGGTGATCTGCCAAAGAATGCCTTGGAAACTCAAAATTGCCCTCTTCATGTTTAGCAGATGCAAGTTATATGTTGTATATGTAAGACTGGTTTAAAGAAATGAAATCAATTATTAATAAACCAAAACATAGATTTATACTTTTCTCATTGAGGATACATTAATAATAAAATGGTTCTTGTGCAACAAATCAGCATATTAGAATGGTTTCTTGTCATGTGACACTGAAGACTGGAGAAATGATGCTGAATTTTCATCACAGGAAAAAAATCATAATTTTAAAATATATTCAAAATATATTCAAATGGAAAACAATCATTTGAATTGTCATAATATTACACTATTACATTTTTTACTGCATTTTTGTTACTTAAAGAAATAAATATAGCCTTGGCAAATATAATATGTATAACATTTATGCATACTGCATTAAAAAGGTATTCTCAATGTATGTCGTAACATTATATCTTAATTCTCATGAATAATTGCAAACATTGCATTATAATATTTGAAGGTTTGTTTGTCATGTGCTTTATAGTTTCTAAAAATGTAACAATAATAAGTATTAGAATGTATTACAACTGTGGTAACAATCATTCACAAGATCATATAATGCATTATAAGATTCATTGCAAGGCATAATTAATGCATTAAAACTACTTCTTAATGCATTATATATAAAGGCGACCCTTAGAATTTTGAGTGTTTTTATTATAGTATAAAAAATGTACCAGCCCGTCTGATGCATTTGAATCAAATGTAAAATTCTATGTTAACATAGAAGCTGTTTAATGTATTAAACAGCTTATAATTGTATTATAATTCTCTCCATGGCCCTGCCCTATCCACAAACTGCCATTTTACAAAGGTGGAAATGTCCCATGGTTGAGACTCTGCTGTCCCACACTGTGAATAGGGGTCAAAGTCCACAGCAGGGCCCCACAGGCCCGGTACACCTGTCATTACTCTCATACAGCGACATCTAATGAGGTGGAGCCCAGCGTAATTCCTGAGGACACTTTGCTGTGTCTCCACAGTGGGCCTTTGATCTTTCTAATCTTAGAAACAAAGCGTTCGGAAAACCTCCTGCCTCCAGCTCAAAGGGCCCGGTAACAGTCACTGATTCGGGTGAAGTGTGCTTGAGCAGGTCAGCCCATTGCCATTACTGATTGGCCCCCTGTAGGACTCTGGTGGTTTGGTAGGGTGTTAATGAAAAGCAGCCCTCTTCAGTGCCCGGCTGTATTAGTGACACGGCAGCTGGTTAGCAAGACGACACAGAAAAGTGACACATTCCACAAATTAGCAAAGGCTATTATATTGTCAGGAATGGACTGATGTTACTTGACAAGCAAGGAGGACAAAATTGCATTAAATATGAGTGACTAACTACAAGCCAAAAAGCATTTTTTATATTCAAAGACCTGTTCATGCTGCAAACGCTACGGCAATCTTCACTGCTGTATTATTCTTAAAAAAGGGACTGTGGTAATGTGATTTCAGAATTACAACAGTGAAAAGTGCAGTTTTATGTTCTGCATGTATGTAGTAAATTCAGTACTAAAAGCTTTTTTTTAAAAGTTATTTTTATGGGCTTTTCGCCTTTATTCGATTGGACAGTGGAGATCAGACAGGAAAGCATTGGGCAAAGAGACCTTGAGACAGGAATCAAACTTGGGTCGCCTTGAGCACAGTTGTGTTACACTGTATGTCGGCACATTAAAAAAGCTTTAAAAATGCATACTGCAGTGCATTTGCAGTTTGAGTGACAGAAAGATATTTTATATAAATATTTAATATATATTAATATATATTAATTTATATTTATTATATATAAGTCTGCGTAAAGTCAATTCTTAGAATTAATTGGAAACACATTATAAATGTAAGAAATGCATTGCTGAAACATGTTACAAAGACTTTGAAGTCATACCATTAAACAGATTTCCAGCCTCACCATTTTCATGATCAGGATTTTTAGGGCGGGGTTAACCATGACTCGATGACTATAAGAGGTGAGTTCGATGTGAAGCAGCACTGACTCCACAGACCGATCAGTGTGTGACATAAAAGTATAGTGAGAGGTACAGAGAGCAGATGCTCCTTACACTCAAAGTCAAAGTCAAAGTGAACTTCATGTCCAATATATAAGTGGATCATCTGCTCAATTGCGAGTTACTTTCATTACTTGGTCTAATGCCATAAACGTACATGGGCGAGACACAAAATGCGTACCAATAAGTATCACTGCAGTTTCCAAAAGAAATGAACACTAGAGGCAGTATATCTCTGACACCTTTTATTCCTTATCACACAAAATTTAGTTACAATTACTTAAAGAATATCATGTTATGACTTCAAAACAATATTAATATGCAAGGATATTTGAAAACTGATGCATTTGATGGTGTGCATTACACATATTCAGCTTCGTATCTGTGGGTTTAGACCATAGGTTTGTTCTGTAGCTCACGGAGTACAGAGATATACTCGAATTTTGAAAATGCCCCCAGCATTTGAGAGCAGAGATTATGGCTTATTTTATATTTTATTTATTTATTATTAGCTTTAAATTTGGCTGGGTGGTTAATAACTGATTTTTCTGTGGTGTGACAAACTCACAGCACACCTTTCATATGGACTTTCATATTAATATTATATCATATTAAATTTCATATTAATCATATTAAATATTTCATATTAATAACAGATTTTAGTTGTTACGTAATTACATTAGAAGGCAACAGAAGACAGTAAGCAGTAAATGTTTTATATTGAAAGAGGTTGGGAACAAGGACGTTTTTTACTTTAAAAAACACCTTGTAAAATAGGAAAGAAGAAAAAAACCTTGTAAAATGTAGCTAAACAAAAGGATAGTATGACAAAGATATGGCCTCAGGTGACATTCAAACTAATGTTTTATTGTGAATATGAGATTCAGTGTTGTCAGATTGTAAATGTCCAAGTATCGTACCAGAAGCTTGTATCATATTTGGAAGAAAATTATTGTTCATGAATTCAGATTACAGCTATTTATCAAGATTTATAGCTAATCTATTGACCACAGCTTTAAAACAATTGACCTAAGTGTGGCAAGAACGTTAACCTATGCTCGTGAGAGAGTCATTCCCCACAGTGATTGGTCGAGAAGACAAGAGATGAGATGAGAGACATACGTAACACCACGTGAAGTATCTTCACAATCATGACGGTAGACGTGTCTACACAGCTAGATAAATTATAAAAGAATAAAAGCACTATAATTATAATGACTGTTATTTAATGTCAAACGATTGTGAAATTATCATATTGTGGTATTATTGAGGACGAATTATTGGCGATTAATTCATCCTCAAGCTATGCAAAGGTCCTGCAACCTCACCCACAACCTCAAAAACAGATACTATGTCTGTTTTTCAAGCAACTGATAGCAAAATAGTACAGCACCTTAAATCGTTATTATTATATTTTCTTTATCTTATTATTGTTTTATCTTTTATGTAAAGCACTTTAAATTACCCTTGTGTATGTATTACCATTGTGCTTTATTAATAAACTTGCCCGGTCTTGCCTCGCCTCTCTTAATATTCAACTCAACTCTCCGTTGTCATCTCTTTTTTATTTACACACTCATGCTGTTAAATTGTTGCAGTATTACACTCGTATGGCTGTATATATGATTACTTGCGGCTGAATCACAGCCACTGAACTCAGATTACGTATACTGTTTGCTTTTTTTTCCACAGGGTTGGTGGTAGAGAAATAATTACTTGGAAACCTTCTCAGATGGTACGTGTGTGCTTCTCTCATTACTGCCTAGAGACGTGCTCATTAAAGAAACCAATGGGGAATTTCTCAGAGAGGGCCCTCGAGATTCCAGCTGATCTCGACTAACGACTAAAGAACTCGCATGGAGAACACAGCGGCTTCATCTGGAGTACAAACTGCCTTATGTGCATGGGAAAGCTGGTATAGAAGAGGCATACATAGCTAAAGGACAAACCAGAGCACCAAATGTGTGTGTGTGTGTGTGTGTGTGTGTGTTACACCCAGTTTTGCTTCATTGTTTCTTTTTCTCAGAGCTAGTTTCTCAAAGCTAGTTCTCAGCTAGTTTCTTTATTCTATCTGCTTTGTTTAGAATGCGCCGGTAGAAACACTTTATGCATGTATCTGCTAACAAGGTCACAAAATGTGATACTCTTCTTCCTCCACCGCAGAAGTGATATTGGTCTCAGTAATTCCTATTATATTCCAATTTGTAAGTATTGTGTTTCTTTTTAAGTGTGTTTGAAAATAAGATGTCACAAGCTCTATGCCAGTTTTATGCCAGTTTCAGACAGTCTAACAAATTTTCACCTTTATATACTTTTGTAATACAGGATGTGCAACTTACGTTTGTTAAACAAATGCCTGAGGGGAGATGACAAAGAAGTGTCAAAAACAGCCTCCAAGGAAAATATTATAATGCAGATAATTTAGTCAGGAATTGATGGCAGATCTCACAAATGATGTTTAAAATGTCTTTATTTCAAAACTTTATTGAGTCTCGTGAAGATAATACGTTTAGGGGTGTGGACTACAGCTACTTTGACTGAAAACCTTTAAAGTTTGCTCTGCATAAGAAAAAAACGCTTATGTGAGCCATGCCTTGCCAAAAAGAGTTTTCAGAGGATCTACAATCAAGAGCTGTTGATTCACATAAAGCTGGCAAGGGTTACAAAGTTATTTCAAAGACTTTAGAAATTTGCCAGTCTGCAGTTTGGTAAACAATCTACAAATGGAGAAACTTTGGGATTGTTGCTACTCTACCAAGAAATGACAACCCCAAATGACAGTCAAAGATTTGAAGGCACCATTGGAACTTGCTAACATCTCTGTTCATGAGTCTACAGTATGTAAAACACTGAACAAGCAGGGTATCCATGGCAGAACACCACGAAGGAAGCCACTGCTTACTTGCATGCCTGAAGTTTGCAAATGAGCACATTGACACTCTGCAGCGATAAAATGTTTTTTGCACTGATAAAACTGATTGGTAGAAAGAGAAATGGCATATCATCATGAAAACATCATCCCAACTGTAAAGTGTGGTGGAGAAAACTATCACACCAGCCGGTTTCACTGATCCCAGTTCAGTCGTCACAGTTCGCTCACAGTCACCTGACTATTGATGACACTGACCTGAATCCAATAGAGCACGCTGCATAAAAGCTGCTCCCATCAACCAGTTGATTAATTCTAAGGTTTCACTTACTTTTTCCACTGCCATGTTGAAAGTTGAATGATTGTGTTCAATTAAGACATGAAAGATCAGAATTTTTTTGTGTTATTATTGTTAGACACATTATGTTTTCAATACCCTTGACTTCCCATTTACGACAAATTTATTCAGTGACAATGAAATTCCAAAAGGTTCACATACTTTTGCTTGCAACTGTAGCTATATTAATCTTGAGGATATATCTCAGTTTAAACTGTGGCATTCAAATTCTTAGTAAATGTTCACACTGGCTTCTGACATTTATAGCTCTTTGTACTTGTTTGTTCAGCCATACATGAAGTTTAACTCACAGAAGAGGTGAAACACTCTATGAGTCATATCAGGTGGGCTTTCTCGGTCAAAAGCTTAAACTGAACAAGGCTGGGATGTTTGCCATCCAGAGTACATTCCTCTGGTTCATTCCTCATCCACTTGCCTGCATGTTTGTTTGTCTGCATCAAAGTACTGTCAGCAGTGGGCTTTGACTTTACTGAAGAACACACAAGAGAAGCATTTACACAAGAAACCTTGACTTATTAGCCAACAATTGCAACTGTTTTACTGCAGTTTAGTAACTCTGCGTTTTACTGTTGGCATGTGACGTGTGAACCATTTGAACTTGACGTGTTTGTCATGTCGCACATTTTTCAGGAAAAAGTCTTCATTCAGGCACAGCTATGTGAGTGGATTTTCTCCCTCTCTTTATACTGACTTCATGCCTGGCAAGAAAGGCCGTGTTTGCTCACCAATCACTTTTCTTTTCTGTCTCTTGAAAGGGAGCTGTCACAAACCCATCACAAGCTGTGCCAAGCAAACAACAGCACACAGAACGGACAGAAAGTGACTGAAACAAGAGAGCCATTTCAATCATTTTCCTTCAGCCGTGACTTTGTCAATTAAAGCAGTGCAACATTTGAGTAATCCTGACAGGTTTTGCCAAATTCTTTGTACAGGTTGCAGCTGACACAATGTGTTAGTTTTGTTATTCTCTGCCCTGAACCTGAATTTAAACTGTAAGTAATTTGTTTGCGGTAACACTGTAGAATAGCAAACACTGTTAACTATTAACTACGACTTTTCACTCGATAAATTCTTAATTTGCTGCTTATTTATAGAAAATAGTAGTAGTTAGTTAGTAGTTGTTCAGTTTAGGTATTTGAGTAGATTAGGGATGTAGAATAAGACATTAATATGTGCTTAATAAGCACTAATAAATGCTTAATATTCTAGTAATACAGTATGTATGCTAATAAGCAACTAATAGATATAACCGTAAAATAAAGTGTTACCGCTTTAAAAGCAGACGAACGATCTCAAAACAGTAGAATGTGATGCCCAGAGTCTTACCACTCTAAGATATAATGGGAAGATGCCATATAATATTTACATACATTGTAAGACTTTAGTTTGGAGACCAATATCACTAGTTGCTTATTAGTATGCATATTACTATCATTTTGGCAGTTTGCTGTAAAAGTTCCCCCCCGTTTTTGGGCACGTTTAATTCATAATCGCTGAAATGTCTTCGTCAGCTTTTTGTCCGCTTTATGTATCCGTACCGTAATAACACAAATAGACGTGCACAGAATGCGGCGGCCCACGTGACCAGTCTGTTAAGGCTGACAGTTCTGCAAAACGCTCCAATATTGATCTAGTTCTGTCACCTACATACGCGTACAAATCTGCTAAAACACTACTATTTCTCTCTTCACGCTCCACTTCATATCTCCAGCCGCTATGTTTCGAACGATGTAAACATAACACGCTTCCGCCAATCCCCGCCTTGAAGCAATGATTGACGGGGGGGTGGGCGTGGTCATTTCTGCTTGGATATGTTACACATGTCAAACCAATTAGGGTTACAAAAATTTCATTTTGCAACTTATACAGAGTTAAAATTACTATGCAATTTACATATTAAGATTACTGTTGTAAATGGGAAATGTAAATAATATCATTTCACTTTCCTTCAGCACCAAGCTTTGCATATGTGGGGAAATGGAAAATGTACATTTAAATAAGAAATACATTGCCATTTTGAATATTGTGTGTTATTTTGAACATTGCATTGCAAATTAAATTTTGCTACACATATGCTTCCCTATTAATTAGGACTTCACTGCGGCAAACACAGTAGTTAATAGTTGGTTAGTAGTGAGAAATCATATATGCATTTTCAGTTAGTCTATGTTCTCACTGATTTACTTTATAAGCTATAGATAAATTTAATTTACTGCATATTTTAATTATTTTTCCTTTTTATTTATTTCCTGTTTAACTAAGTCTTAAAAACTAGTCTGACTTATAATGGTTAATAAGTCTTTAAATAATACAAATTTACATTTTTTTGTAACTGACTTAAGAATTTAGCTGCAACTTGTAAGCCTAGTCAAAGCATGTTATGCAGCTGATCCTTGTGGGCAACAGTTTACAGCCTTATTTACATATACTGAATGTCCACTGGGAATACAACAATCCCAAGAGGAGTCAGCTGTCCTAATGGCTCAGTCTGCCCCTAAACACATTTGAAATGTCCCACTAGCTTTTTTCCCATCCTTTAGGGTCATGAAGGTGAGCAAAGCCCATCTGCAGTTTACCATCTTTATCCTACTATAATATTTATAACTTAAAGAATGGATTATGTAGCTTTTTTATGTAGCTTTAAAATTGTAAATTAATTAGACACACTTACACTGTCTTTGCTGCCAACAGTAGTCCTCAGTATTCATGAACGCATGTTTGAATGTGTCACAGGGTATGACATACTGTACAGCAACACTGTGTAAAAGATGACACTAATCCGACTGAAAGTCAGATTAATGAATGCTTGATGAGAAGCTTTGTTCCTGCTGACATCTCTGTGGCATTCACTATTTGGACAGTCATAGCTTTTATAACAGCAACCATCTCAGCTCAGTCAGGACACAAACAAAACCAGTTTCTGCTTACAAAATGACAACAACCTGAATCCCCAGTGTCCTCACAGTGATGATGATCTTTACGGTGGCTCCATAAAGTGGCACCAAAATGACATTGGTATATTTTAAGCTTTAACGCCCTCCAGTGGTTAACCCCTATAAGTGATTGTTTGTGCTGGTGTAAAACGAGCGTTATGAAATAATCGTCCGCAAATAATTAGTTAGGACATTGTATAGGAAATAATTTAGGAAAAGTTTCGGTTATATATGCTTGATTTATTATTATTATTATTATTATTATTATCATTAATAATAGTAGCAGAATTATGTGTAATTTATCATTATTTTAATAA
>JAUYWG010000040.1:25556444-25576900 GCA_034779775.1 Enteromius afrohamiltoni
GAGGTCATTAACTAACTCCTCCCGTGTAGTTCTAGGATGATTTCTCACCTTTCTCAGAATCATTGACACCCCACGAGGTGAGATCTTTTGTGGAGCCCCAGACCGAGGTCGATTGATGGTCATTTTGTGCTCCTTCCACTTTTGAAAAATTGCACCAACAGTTGTCACCTTCTCTCCCAGCTTCTTGGTAATGGTTTTGTAGCCTGTCCCAGCCTTGTGCAGGTCTACAATATTGTCTCTGACATCCTTGGACAGCTCTTTGGTCTTTCCAATGTTCCATTCTGTGGACGGGTGTCTTTTAATCATTTATTAATTTTAATCATTATTTCCTCCACTGTATATGTGTTGTTTATTTTGAGTGTCATATTTGATACATTATAGTACGATATTGAAGAATATGGAGATCATACTCAAGGAGGAACAAAACAGTTTTGTTGTATTCAGAGGCCACAAATGAGCAAAAATATGTAATTTAGTGCAGTTGCTGGCATTTATATAAAAGTAAGCCAAATTAAAGAAAAAAAGATGTAATTCTTGTGAGATTTTTATCATTGTAACAGACTACTCGCATAAAATTCATATGAATATCAGTTGTCACTCCATGTCTCACAATAATGCAGTATTTCTTAGTAAGATTAAAAATTGCTTAGTTTTATAATCAAATCTTAGTTTTTGCTGTAGGAGCAAAACATATAATGAAATCCAATACAATGATTGAGAGATGAACAAACAAATGTTCCTTAAAGTGCCCATATTGTGGGATATAAAAGGTTCATTTTGTTTTTAGGTTAACATGCATGCAAGGTCAAAAAAACACTTTAAATTTCTGTTATTATGCATTTAATTTTATCTTATTTGTTCAGTGACTCACAAACAGTTAATTCAATGACTCGTTTGTTTTTAGAAATAAATGGTCAGTTTTATTTAAAGCAGTGTTTGTGAGCTTTAAATGCTCCAGTGGGAAAGAATGAATTTACATTTTTTATTCAGACCAAAGTAAAAAAAGAGTGAGCGGGCAATGTGCTAATTTTAAAATGTGCTAACATTTTAATGATTCAGAGTCGACTCTTTCTTTTGAGAGACAATAACTTTACACATGATGAATTTTCAGACTTAAATCTTTGCATATGTTTTCATTCACTTAGAGCTGTGTTACACACTGCATGAAAGACCATTTCCAAAATGCATAATAAGGGCACTTTTAAAGCCTGAAGTTTGATGTTTTAAGTGCCTCTATTATGCCTTTTCAAATATGATCTTTCATGCAGTGTGTCATGTAGCTGTATGTGAACATAAACTATCTGCAAAGTTGTGATGCTGAAAGTGCAAAGTTATTGTCTATCAAAAAAAACAAAACAAAAAGAGTCATTCATCTAAACGAGTCGTCAGCATTTGGAATCTTTTTCTGTTAAGGCCACATGAAGTGTTTTTTACGTGTAGACATTTAAACCTGTTTTAAGAGACTCATAAAGCAATAATAGCAACCTTTAAAAAGGCTCAATGGGGCACTTTAATACATTTAGCCATGCTTCCAGTGTTTTATTGAAATATTATATGTTAGATTATATTATAATACAATATAAATTTCATTCTTATGCTTGCTTGATAAAAATAATTTAGTATTTTTAGAAAGACACATGTCATGACCTAAAGGTGCACATTTGTTTTAGAATTATATTAACAGGCCTTTTACTTGCTAAAAAGTGTACTCTATCAAACTTTAGTTTATTAAAAACACAAAAAATATGTCCTTTTGCTGTTGTCCTTAGACGTTTGAACCTGGTTGTATTTGACATTGAGAAGTGTCTGTCTGCTCACTTACATCATCTAAACCCCCTCTCTTGTGTCTGGGTTATAAAATGCTTAAGCTCTGTAGGGTGGAGATTATACAGTGTATCCTGCTTTACCACAACTTTCTTCTCTTGCAGAGGAGGATCTCATTAGGACAGCCTTAGGAAATGGTGAAGGAAGAACAGTCCTTGTCTCTTTCTGTGGTGAGTTTAAGAAATATTACCTCTTTTTAAATAATCCAAATCTAATTTCATGTGTTATTTGTATTAGGTCTTTAATTAATCAGTATGAACATAAATGTTTGCTATCATGAACTTAAGGTTTTACGAAATTGACTCCTTTATTTTTCACCATAAGAGAAAACATTAAACAGAAAACAGTAAACAGTAAACTAAGGGGTTACATTTCTCTTTCTGTTTTGCAGATGGTCTAATGGCAGACCAAAGAATGGACATCTCCTCCACGATGAATGAGTTCATGTCTCCTAGCTCCACTGATCTGATCAGCACACCGGGCATGGACTACACTCGCAAGAGGAAGGGTAGCATCACCGACTATGAGTAAGAGCAAGATCCTCAAACACTGTTCATCCAAAAATAAATTGTATTGCTCAAAAATATTATTTTTTTAAATACCAAAAATCATTAGGACAGAGCATGTTCCATTAAGATATTTAGTAAGTTTCATACCGTGACTATATCAAAGCTCAATTTTTGATTAGTATACATTGCTTTACAGGTGATATTTTCAATATTTAGATTTTTATGCTCCCCTCACATTCCAGATTTTTAAATAGTTGTATTTCAGCCTGTCAAGATCACTATCTCGTGCCTATGAACTCCACCCAGGCCATTGTTGTCTTTCCCATGTGTCACTCGTGTTACCATATCTTGTGCTACCCTTTGTCATATTGTGATTGGTTCCTTGTATTGCTTGTGTCTTGTGCTCATTGATTGGTTTTGTCTTGTGTTCCCCTGTGTCTAGTGTATATATAGGAATCTCTCACCCGCTTTTTGGAGCTGATTATTGTATAGTCATTATCTAGTTCCCTTTCACTTGGTCACTCTGACGTCACGTCGGTGACCGAAGAATAGGAATCTCGTTTCAAGATGCCAAAACAACTCTGCGTGTATGCAAACACGCCAGTGATTTTCATTGGCATACACTGATTAGGATCAGCTGAACCCAATCGCCTTGCGAGTATAAGTAGTCAGCCGATCTAGCGTTCATTAGCTTTTCGCTTCGGAGCCGAGCAGTTCATGCGAACGTTCCGGAAGCCATTTCTACTCTGTGAGCGACAGAGAAAGGCTGCAGTCTCAGGGGTTTGGACAGAACCTCATCTGCATTGGCACATCAATTGCCTTGAGTTGCTAGCAGTTCGTCTATCTCTGGGTCGCCTCAAAGAGCACCTTCAGGGCTGTCACGTTCTGGTTCGCATGGACAACACATCGACCGTTGCGTACATCAACCATCAAGGTGGTCTACGCTCCCCGTCGTATGTCACAGCTTGCCCGCCACCTCCTTCTATGGAGTTATTCACATTCCAGGTATCTACAACCAGACAGCTGATGAGCTGTCTCGAGCCCAAGTGCTCCCTGGAGAATGGAGACTCCACCCCCTGACGGTCCAGCTGATTTGGGAGAAGTTCGGCGCGGCACAGGTAGACCTGTTCGCCTCTCCAGAGACCTCTCATTGCCAGTTGTTTTATGCTCTGACCAAGGGAACCTTAGGCAGAGATGCCCTGGCTCACAGCTGGCCTCAAGGGTGCACAAATATGCGTTCCCCTCAGTGAGCCTTTTAACACATTCCTGTGCAAGGTCAGGGAAGACGAGGAGCAGGTTGATGTGCTGGTAGCGTCTTATTGGCCCACCAGGACTTGGTTCCCAGAACTCATGCTCCTCGTGACAGCCCCTCCTTGGCCGATTCCTCTGAGGAAGGATCTTCTGACTCAGAGACAGGGCACCCTTTGCCCAGATTTGTGAAAACTCCACGTCTGGACCCTGGACAAAAAAAAAAAAAAAAAAACGGGACGCGGAGGTTCTAAGTGGCCTACCCCAAGGGGTAGTTGACCCTACTTCTTCTGCGAGAGTGCCTTCTACAAGAGCTGCCTACGCGTTGATGTGGAACCTGTTCGCCGATTGGTGTTCTTCTCGAAGAGAAGACCCCCGAACATGCCTGATATGACCCGTGCTTGTCTTTCTGCAGCAAGGGTTGGAGCAAAGGCTGTCTCCCTCCACTCTTAAAGTCTATGTGGCTGCTATTGCTGCAAACCATGACCTTGTCAATGACAGGTCTCTGGGTAAGCATGATCTGATCATCAGGTTCCTTAGGGGGCTAGGAGGTTAAATCCTCCTCGGCCCTCTACTATACCCTCTTGGGATCTCTCTCTTGTGCTCAGAGCATTGAGAGAAAATCCATTTGAGCCTTTGCCAGCAGTCGAATGACAATGAAAACGCTCTACCACTCCTACCACTCCCTTCAGAGACCAGGTAGTGAACCTCCAAGCGCTGCCTTCGGAGGAGGCAGACCCAACCTTACTGTTGCTGTTGTTACGTAGACCGGACACAGAGCTTCAGGACCTCAGATCAGCTCTTCGTTTGTCATGGAGGTCGGCTGAAGGGGAATGCCGTATCTAAGCAGAGGATGGCCCACTGGATAGTGGATGCCATCACCCTGGCATACCAGGCTCAGGGTGCTCCCTGTCTCCTCAGTGTACGCGCTCACTCCACTAGAAGTGTAGCGTTGTCCTGGACATTGGCACGAGGTGCCTCGCTTGTTGACATTTGTAGAGCTGCAGGTTGGGCGACCCCCAACACGTTCGCTAGGTTTTATAGCCTACGTGTTGAACCGGTTTCTACCCGTGTTCTCACCTCAAATAGAGCTGAAGAGCCGGAGTAGGACCTGTTTGGTCGGCTTGGTATATGTTCTCCATTAATCCTTATCAGTAGATACTGTGAGTCCTCCGATCCCCTCGGCAGTCGGATGTGGCGGAGCATCTGACGCTAGGCCCTCGAGGTGATGTATCCTTGTGAACCACTAGAGGGCTGGGAACCCCTGAGTGTAACCCTGAGCTTCTCAGGTGGTATAGGTAAGAATTACCTTCCCCAGTTCTGAGAGTACAATCTCTTCCTATATTCCATAGCATTGAATTCTTTCATGATATATGTGAGTTGTGTCTTACTTAATGAACGCTAGATTGGCTGACCTACTTATACTCGCAAGGCGATTGGGTTCAGCTGATCCTAATCAGTGTATGACAATGAAAATCATCGGTGTGTTTGCATACACGCAGAATTGTTTTGGCATCTCGAAGCGAGATTCCTATTTGTCGGTCACCGACATGACGTCTACAATACGTAACCGAGACGTTATTAGTTCTGCGTTTCCTTGTGTTTTGACCCTGGACTTTTCCTAGTTTCTTGATTTGTTTGCTGCCTGCCCTAGCTTGTTAAATGGATTTACTCTTCTGCCTTGCCTGGAATGTACTTTTTTGACGGTGTTTGACCCTACTTGTTTTGACTACATATGTAAATATAGTCTGCACTTGGATCCCCAACTCCGTTGTCTCAGTCCCAATGTCACAGAAACATTTACATTTGCTGTTTTGTACTAAAGTAACAAAAGTTCACTGCTATAAACCATAGACATTACATAAGTTACAGTAAGTTTGCATATTTTGCTTTGTTTTAGTCAGTCAACCCAAACATTTCAATTTGGTTGTCATTTACTCAACTTCAAAGTCTGTATGGCATTGTTTCTTCTGTGGAACAGAAAAGAAGACATTTTGAAGAATGCTGGTAAACAAACAGTTTCGATTCCTATTGACTTTCATGAAATAGACTAAAAGTACAATTGAATCAAAACTGTTGGGTCACGCACATTCTTCAAAAGATCTTTTTTTATATTCTACAGAAGAGAAAACTTAAAGTTGAGTAAATTATGACAGAATTGTATTTTCCGGGGGATGGGCTGTCTCTTTCATATAAGATGACCTTAAATTAAATGTCAATATTTTTATTTTCACAGAATTGATGGATTTTCTTTTGAGTAAGTATCAAAACATTTACATTACTTTCACTTCACAATACTCCAGTATTCCAAAACTAATATTCCATTTCTTTTACAAAAACATCTATAACCATGGCATACCATGGTGCATGAACAATATAACATCTTACTATCAAGCTTTCATTACCGAAGCATCACTAAATCACTGAACTCTATTACTAAACATAATTTATCTGATAAAAAAGAAAGAAAGAAACAAAGAAAGATAGAAATATATGAACTCACCCCTTGTTTTTGAGAAAAATACCAATTTTATCCTCTTAGATCTGAGGATTCATGGATGAGATTCCTCATCCCAAGCTCACAGCTCACACAGTCCGCTGAAAGTGAATGGTCAGTGAGTATGGATGAAGTCTTGCAAAATGGTCAAACTGTCCAGTCTGTTCTTGTTTTAACACACATATAATCCAGCACCTTTGATATCCAAATATGACATTCTTACTACATGCAAACAGATGGAGTGCAAAGTGTTTCAAAGGCAAATATTGTTCACAAATATTTGCAGGAGGTACTTTGGTGAATCAAAAACAGCTTGTGCAAATAAACGCTTATTTCACAGTCATTGTTTGTTCTGGGTGAATTCAGAATTTATTACTCATAGTGTTCGAATATCATTGATACAGTATGCTGCTTCAGTTTTTTGGTTCATTTTTAACAATAACTTGCAATTCCCATCCAATGGTTTGTAAATTATTGGATACGATCTTACGAAAAGTTGAATTGTTTGCGAGCATGAACAAGTGAAGTTCACATTATATTATCCGTCAAGTAAATATTTTTGGTCATAGGGGTTTGGGTGCTCTAATAGAAAACACATTATTTAACCAACAGGGAGACAATATCTGTAGTAGATGTTATCAGTGTCATGCCCTCAGGTAAACAACGTGTAAAGTTTCTTTTATTCTGGTCAGTTATGTAACAAGCCATTATGAAACGGGCAAACTGGAGCTGATGGTGCGTGAAATAGATGTTACATCATATGAAATCATGGTGTACTTGTAACTGGTACCATATTTTGAGATTCTTATTCTGTAATGACATTTAATGAGGAGCAATGAATCAGATCAGAATCAGATGCACTCTTAACCTAAACATTAATGACTGTAATCAGATAATAAATATAACGAAAACAATGCATAAAGAGTATTTTTCATGGTTTTAAAAAGTCATATTTTTCATTTACTTGTGGTAAAAAAGTTATATATTTTAAATACATTTATTTCTAGTTGAAATATTGAAAGATTGCTTAAGACTTCCATAAAAAAGATTTTTATGTAAAATAATTTTATTTGGAGTACTGCTTGTGCAATTATTTCTTATTATTCGTGCTGTCAAACAATTAATTGCAATTAATCACATTCAAAATAAACGTTTGTTGTTTACATCATCTACATGTGTGTACTGTGTGTGTTTATTATGTGTATATAAATTCAAACGCATGTGTATATTTAAGAAAAAAATATATTTACATATTATTTATATATAATCTAAAATATAAGAATATAAACATATACATGTAAATACGTGTAAACATTTTCAAAATATATACTAAAATATACAGTACACATAAATGTATTATGTAAACAAATGCTTTTATTGTGTTTGCGATTAATCACGATTAATCATTTGACAGCACTATTATCGAGCCCAAAATGTATTTTAATGCCATTGCTGATGAGGCTTGTATTATCTGAATAATTTCCATCTTTAAATGCTAAATATTTAAAGTTTACCTAAAGTATACTTGCTATAGTTCCATTTTAGCACAATCAAATATACTTCAGTATATCACTACTTCTGCACCATTAAAGTGCATTGAGTTTAGCAGACTTTAGTTATCCCAGTTTAGTATATTAAAAGAGCAATTTAAAATTAAAATAAAATAAATAAAATTAAAATAAATAGATTTCAAAAACATTTTAGTTTATTTATCTTCACTTAGGGTATCTTCTCATTCAAATTACTTTAAATACAGTAGGTTGATTCGTAAGCTGTTTAAGCTAATATATTGTTACTGTTCATTTTTTTTAAGGGACAGTATGGACATAGACAAGGACAAACAACATGGAAGGTAAATTGGTTTATCATTTATAAATATACAGCATAAAGACCACTGGAAAAACTTTTTTTTGCTTTTTGCTTTTTATTTCATTTTTTCAGACTTTTTTTTGTGCAATGTAGTTTGTCCTTTTAAACCTTCATTTTACATTTCATTTAATATTTTGAATCCCATACTTGTAAGTGATTAATTATGGTGTTTATACTTAGCCTACATGATTTATTATTTATTTATTTATACTTAAATTTTCTCTCAACAGGGTCGATCAGCAGATTAAGAATGCAAGGTGCTGTAATCCAGAGCATTTTGTTTTATCATGCTCTAGATCCCGTGTCTTTTCTTTCAATTGTAACATTGTCATGGACTCTCTGTTGTCAACAGGGAGGCTCACAGTCAGATAGAGAAGAGACGCAGAGACAAGATGAACAGCTTTATTGATGAGCTGGCTTCTTTAGTGCCTATCTGCAATGCCATGTCCCGCAAGCTGGACAAACTCACGGTGCTGCGCATGGCGGTCCAGCACATGAAAACACTACGAGGTGAGATTCAGATGCCTTCTTTATTTGTGTTTCAAGTCATTTTATATTTGGGTGATATCATACATTAGAAGGATCTAAAATATGACATGTACATTTCATGTATATGTTATTCACAAACATTGTATTGCCAACAATGGTTTTAAAACAGGCTAATTGATAAATCTGTGGTTTCCTTTTGAAAAGATTAAATAAGTATTTGCATTAAATGAATATTTAAAATAGATCATTATATTTATACAAAGCTGTTTTGAACATTTTTAAATTATTTTATTACATGATGTAAATTATTATATCTCATATTATTGATTTGTAAAATATTCTTAATATTTTATGGTTTTATTGAGGTACTCAAAAAAGAAAAGAACAAAAGATACAGTATTGGTTGGTCAACCTTGGTCAAAGGGGAAATTAATATGTTTTCGACATTTGACGAGTTGGTGTACAAATACTCTAAACAAAAATGCTTGTACATATACTTATGTTATATACTTTCTTTTTAAGGTGCTGCAAACCCTTATGCTGAAGCTATCTACAAGCCAGCCTTTTTATCAGACGATGAGCTGAAGCACCTAATATTAAGGGTAGGTGAGCTAAAGAAAAGTCCTTTCGTGCTCTGCTGAGTGACAAATCCTGGCTGTGACTCACTGGTGATTCACTCTGCATCTCAGGCTGCTGACGGTTTTCTGTTTGTTGTGGGCTGTGATCGGGGAAAGATCCTTTTTGTGTCAGAGTCTGTCTACAAAATTTTAAATTACAGTCAGGTAAGGCCTTCTAAAGCTACTATGATTCACCACTCAGCTTATACGAATCATCAGATTGTGAAGTGACTCACTATATTGCCTGCTCTTTTCTCTCTGACAGAATGACCTGATTGGCCAGAGTTTATTTGACTATTTGCATCCTAAAGACATTGCAAAAGTCAAAGAGCAGCTCTCGTCATCTGACACAGCCCCACGCGAAAGACTCATCGATGCTAAAAGTAAGTTAGCGCCTGCTTAAAAATACACTATTATGCAGACAAACCATAAAGGCTGAAATACAGTAGGTGGACAACCAAAATGACTACTACCACTGCGGCAAAGTCCCAGATTTAAATTACATTCAGTCATGCCGTTCATGAAAATACCGCCAAAGTTTCAAAACTGACTACAATTTTGTTTTGTTAAATAGAGATAAAATAACCAAATAAAACAATAACAGCATTATAATATAACACCCTTAAAAATAATATATATATATATGATAATATGAGATCACTCATGCAGAGCTTGTGCAAACAGAGAAGAGCCTGGCTACATATATATTCTAAAAGAATTGCATTGGTCCATATTCCAAATATATTTTTCTACCGAAATAATAAGTTAACAAAATGAATAAAATAAAAAAACAGCAGCTTCTCTGCAGAATTTCAGTTGAGTTTCAGTTTTAGTTCAATTGTGATGAGCTCTTCAGGAAGCGGCGTCAAATTCGTTTCCTTTATGTACAAAAGCGCAGCTGTTTTTATGGTTAATGTACACAAATTAAATAAATATTTAAAATAGATTCGAATAATGTCTTGTTGTTTTCTCGCTCCGATGTCGTGGGTTTCCCGCCTCTGTTTTGAACTGTGCAACACGTTTTAACCCGTGGAAGGACCCATCAGCGAGTGTTGCGGGCGGTCCTCCTTTTCCAGATTGGCCTTCTCAAATACATATTCTGGTTCATTAACATGTATTAAAATACAGTCTGGAGGAGGGTGTCACAACAGTGACTTTTAATAAAGTCTATAACTTTCGTCCGATTGGAAATATCAATCTCTCCTGCTTGGAAAGCGATTCAACAAACTGAAATCTTTTGATACCAAGCATGGTATAAAACGTCCTTTCTGTGTTTCGTTCATTCGTCACACACACGCATTTCAAATTCAGAAATCATAATGATAATAAAAGAAAACAACACTGAATACGTGAATGCAATACATGATACATATTAATTCCTTAGTTGGGCACGCAATGCAGATTTCCTATACAGGTGTTGCACCCATGTCTCTTTGTTCTTGAGGCAGAAGAGAACGCACGGAGTGCATGCAGGAATGTGTGTCCGAAGTTGCGGTGACCTAGGTCCCCACAGTGCGATCGTGTCAAGGATTGGCGTGTTTGCAAATTTGCATGTGCGCCTTAAAAGGGGATGTTTTGTAAAGTGCTACGCCAAGTTGTTCTGCCTTCTAATGGTTTAGAGGAAAATTGTATCATACTAATTTCTAACTTTCTAAAAGGTTACAGAGGACAAATTGGACAAATAGTAAACTTAGACTTACCAGTCATTCCATGACAAAGAAAAACTATTTTTGCTTTAAAATCAGCTCTAAGTATAAAATATGTTTGATATCCTCTGACTGAAAGAAATTAGAGTCTGTGTACATCATCAACTACACAACTTTATGTAAAATCTTTCCGCTCAGATGGTCTGAAATCTGCAGACTGGCTCTGACTTTAGCAATTAGCACCAACTAGTCCACAGGCATGAAAATCCCTCACCTTTCGGTGAAATTCGCCATTTTGTAAGGCAAAACAGGTGACCCACGTGAATCGTGTAGATCCGATTAGAAATTCTTTTTGAGGGGGGAAGGGGTCTTGGAAAAGTTAGTCTTGAATATTTATAAAAAACTATTTAAAAAAAAAGTGCATTTGAGCCAATCATGAAAGCTGAGCATCCCGCGTTCGTAGACCGTGCACGCCATCCACTGACATCCAGGGCACCTGCGGGACAATCCGATTGGGGAGAGATTTTAATTTTGTGGTGTTTATGTGTCACCAAAGACTTATGGGCCGTTCACATGCAGCGCGTTTTGCGCGCACAAGCTCTTTATTTTTAATAAAGGCTGCGCAGTTTAAAATCCAAAGCAGAAATTATTTTTAGCTCTGGTTAAACAGCTGGATGCTGCGTTGAAATACAGCTGGATTTGGTGGTGGCTTCAACTGGAGGGCAAGGTCTCAGTAAAAGGGCAAGAGGTGTCCTTTTATTTAAGGGATGTACATATGTCTTTTGAAAAATGTCAATACAGTATTTTTTCACAACCTGTGCTTGGCTTATTATTCCATTCAACTTATTTGGCTACTGTAAAATTGGCAAAGGGAAACTTTTATCAAACATGTTTTTTTCTGGCATGCACTTTCTGCAATAGCAAATGGCTTTTGTAGCTGATGATGAGTAGTTTTTCGATAATGGTAGAAAATACTTGGCTGTCAATCATGATGGAAGAATAAACAAGTTAAATAACAGCATGTCCCCTAATGAGGCTGTAATATTTATTCTGTGGGAGTCCACCCACCTCCTGCCCCATCGGAGGCCACATCACCCCGAGCACCTTTCTAACCTTTTTCACTCCTGACCCATTTTCATGCTTGAGTCCAGACTGCAACTGGCTCAAAAACAGTGTATTCCAGCCTTTAATGACACATCTGACAGTGCATTGTTATTTTCTCAGCTGGACTGCCAGTCAGGACAGACATCGCCCCTTGTCCCTCCAGACTGTACTCAGGGGCCCGTCGCTCCTTCTTCTGCAGAATGAAATGCAATAGGCCCCTTGTCAAAATGGAGGACAAAGATTTTCCCTCAACTTGCTCCAAAAAGAAAGGTTAATCACTTCTTTCATTGACTTTGCCTAATGTTAAATGTTCAAAAAAAGTTGATCTGTTTTTCATGTCTATTGCTCCCTGCAGCCGATCGCAAGAGTTTCTGCACCATTCACAGCACTGGCTATCTGAAGAGCTGGCCACCCACAAAGATGGGCTTAGATGAAGACAATGAGCCTGATAACGAAGGCTGTAATCTCAGCTGCTTAGTGGCCATTGGCCGATTACATCCTCATATTGTCCCTCAACCCATGAACGGAGACATCCGTGTGAAGCCCACAGAGTACGTCTCACGCCATGCCATTGATGGGAAGTTTGTCTTTGTGGACCAAAGGTAAGTAGTGACCACTAGGTGCCCTGAATAACAGTTTGAAGGTGCGGTCACAATTACAATTTCTCAAGCAAAATACATGTCACCGATTATCTTCACAAGTCGTCAGGTTTTCGTTTAACATTGCACATCGTTTTATTGAACACCAATACAACACCTCTCTTACTAATCACAGCAGAACCCAGAGCCCCTCCCTTGCTGTGCCCATGCGCGGTAGACAACAAAGTTAACCTAAACATTTCCATTACACATGACACAAACTATAAAGAATTTTGCCTGATAGACTTTTTGATGGAGAAAAAATATTGGTTTGGTCAAGTTTGGTCAGATTTGTAGTTTAGGAAGCAGTAGATGAGGCACTCATTCTGAGAGTGTTTACTCACTACACATTAAAATTATAACATTAAGACATGGTCTAAAGCAGCTATTATCGGTTGGTTTGTTTGCTAGCTGGAAAGAATGGACTCAAAATTGCATTCGTAAGCAAACTGTTGAGCAGAGTTGATTAATGTTTGGGATATGTTTGTTTTGTCTACCGATGGATAAATTGATTTGGGATCAAATGCTTGGGATCCATGCTGCCCTTACGACCAATCTTGATGTTAGCATGACAGCTTATTTGGTTTCGTGAGCACAATGCAGGTCAATATTTAAATATATCCATGGATAAATGATGCGGATGGACATAAGGTCACGACCTGGCTAGAGTTGAAAATATATGGCATACAATGCACCTAAAAGTACACTCTGACAATGGCACTGCTTGTCTTTTATATGTCAGCTGCATCTGTGGACTCTTCATTTTTATGTTGGCTGGCAAGTATGACTGGGTATGACTGTCTGGCCAGGGAACAGTGTAAAAGATCACAGATGAACATTGTGTAACGTAGCAATGTTGTAATTTCGAACATTATAAAATGTTGGCAAGTAGCAACATCAGACATGCAAGTAAGGTTATTCATTTTATTAAAGCAATTCCTGAAAATTACCTTTTTTTTTTTTACACAAATCAATGTGACGCCCAGCTGGAGTTGCCAGTAAAGACTACTAATGGCACTCCAGCCTTAAGACTCTTTCTGTGTGTTTCATGTCTGTTTTCCCCCATGGATTAATTATCAATGAACTCTCGTCTCCACCCACCTCATGTGTTGTCATGGTTACTGATATGTTCTCCACCCACCTCATGTGTTGTCATGGTCACTGATATGTTCTCCGCCCCTTCCGTGTCATTACCGTGTGTATAAATACCCCACAATTCCTTGTTTTCCCCGCTGATCATTGTGTATGGCTTGTCCTACCTCTGTAAGTGGTTTCCCCAGTTCCAGTGTTGTTTGATTCCCCGTTGCCGATCTTGCCTGTTTCCCGTTTACGAATCTTGTCTTCTCCTCTGGACTCTGTTTACCGATCGACCTCACGCACTGTTATTGGATTTGTCTCTGCCTTGCCTCCTACACTGTTATCTGCCATCGTTGACCATAGCCTGCTTACGTTGTTCTGTGAGTCAGTTAATAAACATTCAACTGTCTCTGTGTAATCAAAGAGGACTGGAGAGGTTGCGAGTTCAAATGCAAACAGTATTTTAATAAAGGCTCAAGATCAGGACAATAGAAGACGAATGAATGATAACATAGACAATGAACCGTGACAACACACAAACACTTCTGGGATTTATACATGGATGGAGCCAACAATCAAACACCAAGACAACCAACAAGGGGGGGTGGAGACATGAGTGGGAACTGTGACAATGTACGAGATGGGCGGTGACAAGAGTATATGAGTCCATGAATGAAAACAGACACAAAACATACACACACAGTTTGCAATGAGCTGGATTGCCATCAACAGCTGATCATGACACTCATGGCCTTTTTTTCACCATTTTTTCTGCGTTGTTTACAGCTCGATGACTTGTAGGAACTTGTGAAAAAATCAAAGCACTACAATTTTGTATGTTAATATAGAGACTATCAAAGACTTTCAAAAATGGTTTCATTTATGTTTTATTTAAGTGACTAAAAATTAGAAAATGCATAAAAAGTCATTACATTTTTAGCAAATTCAATAAAGGCCAATATTAGTATGCACAAACTTTAACCTCTTAAATACCAAAAATAAACTTATTTCTGTGGTATTGACAATATTTTTCTCAAGTTGTCATACATTGCCTATCTTAATGTAAATCAAACTGAAGAAGAGACACATGCGAGTACTATTATATGCTCAATATGAAAATAGATGAATAGCATAAGGACTTAATTTACTTGAAAAGAGTTCATTGTGTAACTGCATTATCTACACAAACCATTATGCTCAGACTTTTAAATAGAAAAGATGGAAAACAATAAAAGGTATTACTTATTTTGCAATTATCTAGCCAACTTAGCTTAAACAGTTTTTATAGCCTAGCCTTTTATTAGAACAGAAATTAGCAAGGGTCCATAGAAAAACATGAAAACTATTACTTTTTTTTTTTTTTTTTTTTTTTTTTGTAGCGGGGCACCTCAAGAATGCCGGACACACTAGTACTCTGTCTCTTTTGCCCCAAGGATGCTGAGGTTTGTCAAAGATTGTCTACAGACTTTAGCTTATAGATATATATGTGGTCTGAAAGCCACGATGAAACGGAAGTACGAATCTTCTGTATTGTGATTTACTGTTAAAGGGATCATATGATCTCTTTGATTCCTTTAGCATCCACATGATGTATTGATCCACAAATGTATTTGGTGTAATGCAATACTTTTACCCTCTGCATTTTTCCTTTCCGCCCTGCTTTTCTAAAACATGTAGATTTGTACAAAGCTCATCGTTCTGAAAACTACGGTGTGCTCTGATCGGCCAACTATCCAATGCACTGTGATTGGGCGAATACCTCAAATGTGTAAAGGAATTGTTATGCCCCTTACTATATTTTGAAACATGTTGGCATCAAAACGAAAAATTAGCATATTACCAGCTTACTTGTTGCGTGCACAGACCTGGGAAAACTTGCTTTTAGCGTTGGTCTGAATAAAATTGTAAATTCATTCTTTGCCTCTAGGGGTCTGCTTTACACTGCTTTTAATGCAATCGACCAATTAGCATCATGCAAAACAGGGGTTTAGAAGACAAATTGTTGAACGAATCATTTGCGAGTCGTTGAACATATAAGGTGAAAATAAATGCACATTATAAGAAAATGAAAGTGTTTTTGACCTTGCATGCATGTCAGCCTGTTGTTTGAGACTCTCAAAAACCAAACTATAAACCTTTCATTTACTTTAACTTTAACTTAAAGAATATCTTTTTGGGTTTGAGGCTTTATTTTAGGGATCTTATATATGCACACAAGCAGCTTGTAGCAGTCCAAAGACAAAGTAAAAAACTCATCATATGACTCCTTTAAACATACTGTTTTTGCTTATCCAAAAAGAAGAAAATTGTTGCACTCAAAAGTAGAGGCAGGCCTTAATGGGACAAATCTCGCAGTAGCTGATTTAATTACACACTTTTTTTTTTCTCAGTAACGGCAATGGATTACAGCTCCATTTATTTTGTAATTATTTAAATTATATAAAGTCGTCACATGTAACTAGTTACTTCTTAACATTGTATGCTTGTTTTCATTTTAGGGCCACAGCCATTCTTGCTTATCTACCTCAAGAGCTGCTGGGCACGTCGTTCTATGAGTATTTCCATCAGGATGACATCGGACATCTTGCTGAATGCCATAGACAAGGTAACTTCAGAGCAATGCTCTCCGTATGGTGTAGCACAAGCAGATTTCTGTGACTGACCTCACTATCTGTATGTTTCTGTGTGCAGTGCTGCAGATGAGAGAGAAGATCAATACTAACTGTTACAAATTCAAGATTAAAGATGGATCTTTTATAACCTTAAGAAGTCGCTGGTTCAGTTTCATGAACCCTTGGACCAAAGAAGTAGAATACATTGTTTCGACTAATACAGTCATCTCGTGAGTGTGCAAAATGGCTACATTGTCTTAATGTTCTAATGGATTAGTTTAGTAACTTGAATGGCTGTGCTTTCAGAAGCAGTTCTCTTGATGGAGCAGAGCCTGGTTATTCTCAGCTCACTGCCTCCCCCCAGAGCATGGACAGCGTGCTTACAGCTGCTGACGGTGGGCACATCTCATTTACTCTCCACATCCTAAAACAACAATATATTATAAATAGACTATATAATATATATATTGACCAGACATAAGTTACCTGCGACAAGTAATTTTTCGGTTCAATGGCACAGCCAATCCAAGAATACCAATCCAAGTTTTTTTTATATATATATATATATATACACATTCTTTAAATAATTAAATAGAATTAAATAATAATAAAATATAGTAATTATATTGAATTAAATATAATAATTATATGTAAGTATTTAATAAATAATTAAATGCATAATTAAAATGATATCGAGCACAATTAAGCATTTTTTTTTATAAATTATAATAATAATACGATTATAACAGAATAAATTCTCTTATTCATAAAGTTCATACAAAAGCAATTTTCCACACACGAATAATATGATTCTTTAGGATCTTAATGGAAAGTTTGTAATATGATTAAAGAAACGCGTAAAAATCACTGTTCTGTGTACTTCCCTTTTAAATCTTTATGAGCTCCGCTGAGCTTTTCTGAGGCTCTCTCGGAATATCTTTTTTTTAGCCGTATTCATAGTGAAACTTGCTAATTCGCACATTATTAGGAAAAGGCGATTTGCAAAGATTCATTAGAAGACATTATACTCACTGCTTCTGTAGGTGAGGCTGGATCATGAATGATTTGCGTGAACATAAACGCATTTCAAAAGTAACGTTAATTTTCCGCATCTTCAGTCACTCAGATGTCGGGGGTAAATGACTACTGCTATATTCATTAATACATTCAAAAACAAAACACCTCAATCTCTTGAGGTGTTTTGAGGAGTCTTGCTTGTCTCTGCGTCTCGGTCTGGTGACGGCTCACTCAGGGCGGGTCTGAGATAAGACACCAGTTGAATCTGTGTGACACGCTACTGTCAATCAACTATTGTGGGAGTGGCCTCACAACGACATGCATTTGAGATTGGCTACATTTCAGAAGGGGCAACTTATTCTTCTTTTAATTTCATAAAAATACTGGTGGATCTTTATCATTGTAGGGTGGTTGTGTACACACACTCCCAACAAACATTTCAGTCCAAACAGCTTGAAAAAGTGCATGTACCACCGTATGACCCCTTTAAATTAAATGTAAATATTCTAAATTACTTTCTTACCCCAAACTTTATTCAACATTAATAATAATAAATGTTTCTTGAGCATCAAAACTGCATATTAGAATTATTTCTTAACAATCATGTAACACTGAAGACTAATTAATTACAGAAATACATTACATTTTATAACATATTAAAATAGAAAACAATGTTAGATTTTATTTTAAGGTCCAAATTTACCCATCATGCTGAATCCCTGGGATTAATCACACCCACACCTGCACCTCATCACCACACTCACACACTGATTACACACACACACATAAAAGCCACAACCAAACAATCACTCACCGTGAAATCTTGATTTGACCTGGCTATTATTTCCAAGCGTTCTTTACAGTTTTTGTTTTTCCTGTTGTAAGCTTGGACTGTTGATCTTGACAGTTTGTTGCCTGCCCTGAAATCTGCCTGTATACTTCGACTTTGATTCTGCCCTGTCCCCATTGCTCTGTTTGCCCGTGTTTGACCTTGCCTGTCGTGCCTGAATAAAGAAACTACATATAGATCCACACGCCTCCGACTCCTTTGTTACAGTCATGCCCAGTTACGTTCACGGAAGCCGTTGAATCCTCGTCCTGCCCTGCTACGGCTATGGAAGCTGCCCATGAGCTCCTGTCATGCCAAGTCATGGCCACGGAAGTCTTTAGTTTATTCACCCTGGAGGGTCTCTTTCCCGCCTTCTCAGCCTTGGCTCTGCCTGCACCGCCATGTTCCCATGTGCCTCTACCTCTGCTCCACGGTCCAGGTCCTCCATAGCTTCACTGTCTGTCTCCACTTTCACGGACCTGGTCCCCTCTACATTCCCCAGTTCTATCTCTGCCTTGTAGAGCATGGATACCCGACCCAAGCCCGATGGTTACCGACAGGCCGGGCCGGGTTCGAACAGATATTTAGAAAGGATGTTCGGGTCGGGCTCAGTCACATCAGCGTGAATGTGCATCTGTGTTATAACGGCGCTTTTTGCCCCGTGTGCGCTGATGCTCTCATCTGTTGACATTTCCCAGGATCGGGCTCGGACATAAATATCTTAACACCTGTAAGGGTTGGGTTACTGCTCTGTTGGACGCGGGCCGGGCTCAGACAGAAAAATGCGGCCTGATCCGCACTCTACTGCGTTGACCCTCTCCTGGACTTCTTGCCTCTGAGTGTCTGCAAGTCGCTTCTTGGGGAGGGGTTATGTTACGATATCCAGCTGGAGTCCCTCATTGTTTCCACCAGAGACTAATCCAGCAAGACCAGTTTTCCGGCTCATGAACTACATTAACTATCATGCTGTTTCCTTGGGACTAATCACACCTGCACCTCATTCACACACACACCTGCACCTCATCACCACACCCACATACTGATTAAATACGCAAATAAAAGCCACGACCAAACAACCACTGTTGTTACCTTGGACTGTTTATCTTGACTGTTTGCTGCCTGCCCCGAAATCTGCCTGTATACCTCGACCTTGATACTGTCCTGTCCCCATTTCTCTGTTTGCTGGTGTTTGACCCTTCCTTTTCGACCCTTTAACTGTATCCACACGCCTCCGACTTATCAACAAACCATTAACTATGACTTTTGCCTCAGTAAACTCTTTATTTGCTGCTTATTAATAGTTGGGTAGTTGTTAAGTTTAGGTATTGGGAATGATTAGGGATGTAGAGTATGTGCTTTATAAGTACTAATAAACAGCCAGTAGGTTAATACCTAGTTATAAAAAAACATAATGTTTGGCCGTTTTTACTGTGTTTTCAACTAAATAAATGCAGCCTTGAGGAGCATAAGAGACTGCTTCCAATAACATTAATACTATTTCGGTTGCCCTTTTTAAATGTTCTTCTGTAGGCTCAGGGAAAACTGTCCCTGGAATCCCTGGAGGTACAAGACCTGGAGCAGGAAAGATCGGCCGCATGATCGCTGAGGAAGTGATGGAGATACAAAGGTGAGCTGATGGCTTTATATAGATCAAGTATAATAATCTGAAATCAAGTCATGATCTTGGTTATACTGAAGCTGGTTCAATCGATTATTGATATGATTGACAGGATAAGAGGCTCATCTCCCTCTAGCTGTGGCTCAAGTCCCCTCAACATCTCCAACAGCACACCCCCTCCTGACACATCATCACCAGGGGGCCGAAAGGTAATGTTTTTGTGCTTCACTTATTGGGACACTGTGACCCACATGATACAGAAAACATAGACAGAATCATATATTCCTTCATAAAAAAAAACTTTGCAAAAACAATTGGCAAATTGTGAATGAATAAATCAGAAATACGGCTGTACATTTAATCAAATCATGATATGGCCTAGGGTCTGTGAATATAAACATGCAAAAAAACAGGTTTTGAAATCAGCTTGTCTTACCTGTGAATTAGATCTCTCTGATGCTTTCATTATGACTTCTGAAAAGAAAACTTAGGCTTAAAAGAGATTGTGACAAAAATCAATTATTATTGTAGAGCAGAATGTACTTCTCAAACTTATAATTATAATAAATGTATTAAAACTTTTAAATATCAGAAAAATATAACTTTGTTTCCATGTTCATGTCAGTTGATGTTAACAGTAAGTAAATTTGTTGTGCACCAAAAAACAACACCCAAATCTAAAAAAGTGATTGTGAAATTAGTTTTTTTTGCTAAATTGTATGTTTCATGACTCAAATTAAGAATCCCTTTTTGACTATTTAAATTGAAAATTTAAAAAAACAGAATCCAGATTAATTTAATAAAAGGAAAAAAGGATTTAATAATAAAAATAACATTAGTAATAATAATAAAAAACTAATAT
>JAUYWG010000040.1:25577016-25588085 GCA_034779775.1 Enteromius afrohamiltoni
TATATACTAAAGACTTCATACTAATTTTTTCTTTTACTTTTTTATGGTTTTTCTGTTTTTTACTTTTAGTTTCTTTTGACTCACTTTAGTTAATTAGACACACTTTTTGGATTATTAAAACTGATTCGATATGCTTGTTGACCCTATATTTAGGCCTTATAAATGGGCCTCTTTTTTTTAAATTGTCAAATCAAATAGTCAAAAAGGCAAGTTGTGAAACAAAAAACATTTTTAACACAAATCACTTGTTTAAAATGTATTATTTTTTTTCCCTTACTGCTCAGAATTCAAACGGTGGAAGTCCAGACATTCCTTCAGCAGGGATGGTTTTGGCACAGGACAGCATAGGATATCCTTACTCTAACAGCTCGATCTTAAGTAAGCTTTAAAGGTGATCTGATCACAGATTGGTCATCGTTGCTATGGAATAGATTACAATACTGTCTCTGATCCGCAGGTGATCAGTCACACATTGGTATCAGTGACATCATGGAGGAGCCGGGCTCCAGCAGTCCCAGCAGCGACGAGGCTGCCATGGCCATCATCATGAGTCTGCTGGAGGCTGACGCAGGTCTGGGAGGTCCCGTGGACTTCAGCGACCTGCCCTGGCCTCTGTGAGAAGACCTTCACCCAGTCCTAATGGGGTACGCATCCAGCCACGACCCTGACAATCAACGCATGAGGGTTTTTTTGTTTTTTGTTGTTGTTGGTGACGTTGTTTGTTTTTGATACGGTGCCTCAGGTAGCTCCATTCACAGCAAAATCTCATTGGCCTCATTCTACAAATGTGTCAAATTAGTGATTTGTCACTATTTCACTTTCATTGAGTACAAATGATTTTAGAGCACCTGGTTGGGACACGTTTAGAATGCTCAACTTCATACATTAGTGCTGGTACAGCATATAAGGGCATTGTTTCAGGAAACAACTAAACACCACAAATCATGTTGGCCTCAGATTTGGTTTATATATCCACCTCAACATTTCTGTCATATTTGCTTATTAAAAATCAAATGTGTATCATAGATATGTGTATTCTAACATGTACGAGTATTTTATTTGAATTTACATGATTGTAATGAACTGAAAGGGCAGTGATATATTTTTTAAAATAAAAAATGTATATATATATTTCCCTTTGAAAAAAATGTTGTACCCATGATTCATGTAGTGATTGAAAAGTTTATTTCCAACTAAAAAGGTTTAAAAAGTGAGACCAATTTGATCATATTTGATCTTTTTAAAAGCGCTGATCTTCAGTACAGTAAATAGTAAATGCTAACTTCAACGTTTATTCAGTATTTTAGCTAGTGTTAGATCACGGTTTGTTGTTTACTTCAAAGGGCAGCTATTATACCCCTTTTTATTGGGCTTGGGTGTCCCCAGGATGTGTCTGCAAAGTTTCAGCCCAAAATACCCCACAGATCAGTTATTATAACAGCTGGAGAATATCATTTTTGGGGTATGATGTGAATCCCTGTTCCACCGACTCTTAAAGGTGCTCTATTAAATAGAGCTCTAGGCCCTCGTTTATAAAGCTTTGTAAAGAATACTCTAGGTTTTTGGAAATACAAGCTGTTCTTGCAGCTCACTTTTCTTTATTACAAGATTTGGACGATGACTGGTGATCTTTTATTTGTTAATAACATCAATTATTAGCCGCTTTAGAAGGCAAAGAGCTAAAACCAGTCAGTTGCATGTTAGTTCAAGATAATAGCGTTTCATGATCACATCTAAAAGACATACGTACATGTGTTGTCTGTGTGCACGTTCATTCTATTAGTCACACATAATTGAGAGACGATCGCAAGATCAAATTTAGGATGGTTTTTGAACAACAATAAATGAGGTCTCGGGGTGAATCCAGGCCATTTGAGCATAATGAAACCAAGAAACCAGTTCGAGATGATCTGATGGTATGTTAAGATGGGTTCACTACTCCGTACTCAGATAGGCTACAGCATTTAAACAACACTCAACTGGTAGTAAGGGCTCCAAATTGTGCCAAGAAATTATTTGCCCCACCATTACAGAATGCTTTCATGTAGTTTACACCCAAATCTGAACCAAAGCAGAAATCCCGTTTTTGTAGTGTTCACTATCCAATTTTTGTGAGCCTTACAAATTATAGCCTCAGTTTATATATTATCAGTGTGCATGAAAATCACAGTAGACCAGGCGTTCCTGTAATACTCAGACCTGCCGTCTGGCACCAACAATCAAACAAGGAATGGGTTTAGACAATGTTCTTTACAAACAAATAATATCCTCGTATTGTTACTGCAATTTCTGCTTTTTAACTGAACTGATTCCCAAACTTAATTTTTTTTGGTTCTCAATTCCTCTGCATCTATTTTGTAACTTCAATATTTTTACAATATTTTTTTTTTGTTACACAATCATAACAGTTTCTATTATAATCTTTGGCATCACTAAAAGCGCCCACGAATCAAACTTCATGTGTCAACCACTGTTCATTACATTATATATCTTTATTAATACAATGATTTTCAAGCGCTTGAACAGACAGATCTTGAGCAGATAAATTAACGTGGATCTAAGAAAAACACTGCATTTATTCACCAGGCAAATGGACCTCCTGAGAAGACACAGGAGTTCAAGGAGATCAAGGGGAGAGCTTTCCAAAAGACGTGGCACCAAACCTAAACGCATTAAGTGTAAAGAACTTCAAAATGAGAAGAATTCAACTCATTGCAGTAATAATATAATAAAATGGAAAAGAACAATAGTAATAATTATAATAATATAACAGGCCCAATTACAAAATAAGTGAGGTTGCTAACTTCATTTCAAACAAATAAAAATAAAATTTCCTTTGGTCAAGTAAAAAAAGAGAACAGCGAAGACAGAACAGGAGAGCTCTGCCCATGCCATTATCCCGAGTCCATGGTGGTGTTGTTTTTTTTTCTTTTTCTTTTAAATACAGTAACTAGACAGTTGAGGCTCTAAGGCTGTGGAGGAGGTGCAGAAGGCAATCTGGTTATAGTGTCACTCTGGTTCATGCTGCAGCATGCTGTGAAGGGGCGTCTGCTCTCAGACGGCAGGCGAGGGGGCGTCAGGGTCAGGTTCGTTGTTGAAGTTGTTGCTGTAGTGGTGGCCAGGGAGAGGGTGGTTGGGAAGAATGTCCAGTTCATCCACTTGTGGTCCAGGGTTCATTACCACAAGTTGGTCCTGGGGAATGTCTGCCGCCGCTGCTGCCAGGTTCGTGATGGACTTGCTCTTCACGCACTGGAAGTCCACGTGTCGACTTTTGCCTTCCTCCTTCTCCCAGGACATGCGGATGAAGGGTCTTTGGACGTAGTTGTAGATGACTTCAGGTCGGCCACCGGGGCGCTTTTTCACTTTCTCTTTGTATGTCGGATAACCTACAGATGCAGATTTGATATTTAAACCTTGTGGGTCATGGCCATTATGGAAAAGTTGATTAGAATTCTGGATCACACTTTATGTTAGGTGGCCTTAACTACTGTTCTTACAGGTTTGATGGTTTGGGTAGGGTGTAATTACAAATGTATTTTTAGAAATAAATTACAAATGTAACGACATATAGCTATTTTTAAAAAGTACAACGTAAAAACATGTACACAATAAGTGCACTGTATCAAATTAAGAATTTAAAAATAAGTACCAGAGCTGCACAATTAATCGTTAAAATATCGCAATCTCGATTCGACCCCCCCACACGATCTTAATCCAGCATTTATACGATTCAGCTAATGATATTTTCAAGGAAAGGAGATGAGCATAACTCGTCTGATCTCGAGATAACACGTTTTGCGCGGGCAGCGGCCAGATGTGCTTGTCGCGCCGGTTTCACATCGCACGCATCAGTCTGGGTATACTTCACTTTCCGTTCAGTCTCGCGGACAGAAGAATGCGTATGCAGAGCAGGAGCAGCATGCGCCGACTGTGCTTTTATACTGGCAGCGTGCAGCTAAATCACAGCTTGTACTACAGTAGGCTAGATTGAATAGGCTATATTACCCTAACCCTTTGTGTATTAGTCTGTAAAATAAATAAATCTGTTTGGGGGTTTAAATAGGCCTTTGGAAAAATGGGAAGGACTCACTATTCTGATGCACTAGCTGTGTTATATATAATTTGTCTCACATCAATTCACATAGATAATTACTAAACAAACAATGCAATGGGTACATCTATAAAATAAACTATATTTATGTATAATTATGTTTAATGGTGATTATTTTTCTTTACATTATTATTCATTACATTTCTTTCACGATTTCACACTTCTTCATTAAATTAAATAAGCAAATTTGGCGTGCTGTCTGGGGAGCAAGCCGGACTCCGAGCCCTGCTGATAGTAGCCCTAGTGAGGGCAGAGCTCGGAGCGAGGCTCGGTCCTGTTCGCCCCCCCTTTGAAGGTGCGAAGGAAAAGGGAGGAAGGCGGGATCACTGGGATAAATGAAATTAGGAATAATTAATAGACTACTGGGCGATAATACTAATGAACGTCAATGGGTACCGGCTGTGCTGGAACTGAGCGCGTTTACTGCTGTTTGATAACCGAATGTTCAGGTGTAAATCTTTAAAATAAAAAAGTTTGTGATCGTGATCTTTACTTTAAGCAAAAACAACCGTGATTCTCATTTTATCCAGAATCATGCAGCTGTAGTAAGTATATACATTAGCTTTGAATGCAATAAAAATCTATTAATAATAATAAATTAATAAATTCTTTTGGGGTAAATATCCATTTAAATTGTTAAAATGAGATGCATCCATTTATTCAAACATGCAATGTTGTAAAAAATAGTATGCAAGACAAAGGTCACTTACCTTCGATACCCAGTCTAATTTTCTTCAGTCCTCGCTCTTTTAAGACTGATTTGGCTACATCGCGGTTTTCTATGTATTTGAAGAAACGATATAGTTTTGTACTGTAGATAACTAAAAGGGAGAAAGAAATATATTTGTTTTAATAAATTTGCCGAAGCTTCAGACAACTTTCAAAAAGAGTATTTTTCATAACAATGTTTCAGTCTTTTGTAAAAAAGCATAATGTTCGCTGAACACACTGTAATTCTGCCCCTAAAAGCCTTGTTTTTATTCTTGTCAAAAATTAAATAAGCCGCCAACCTATAACAACCTATAACAATAAGCGTTGCTCAGTTTTCAACCATAAGACGTAACTAAACAGTTTGCAAACAATATCATGCTACGTTTACATAAGGAATGCCCAGATTATTAATTGGCAAAAAAATAAATAAATAAAATAACTCTAAAGAGAAGCGTTTTGCTAAACTTATGTACTGTACTTAACATGTTGTTTTTATTACAGCCACCGTTCAATAGTGTTGATTTCAACCATGAATTGGAATACATATTTATATATATTGTTCAGTTTTTATTGGAGTGCTGATATTTAAATACATTTTCAATTTCAGAAAAAAAATAATAATTGCGGTGCGTCATTAAAAAAACATAATGACATGTTTTCAAGTACAAAAACGGTGATTACTTTGTGAATACTCCTCTCCCATCTGAGGTGGGTACTCCTCGTCCCAGTCCACCACGTCATCGTCTGTGAGCACAACTATATGGCACTCCCTCTCTCCATTCTGAGCGCTTGCCACCATCAGAGGAAGCACCATCTCTTCCAGATAAAACTCAAACTGCCGCCGAGCACCATCATTGGACAGTTCATGCATCAGGGCACCTGAAGACACAAACCTGGTCAATAAACAAAACCAAAGGGGGCAAATCTGGCATCATGTGAAAATGAGGCAGAAAACATTGTTGTTGTCACAGTACTGATAAAGGCACTGAAAGAAGATTAAAAGGAATAGTTCCCCCCAAAAAGAAAAATAGTCCTCTATCCTGCTTTAATGAGGAATTTGCGTCTTACAAAGCATTGCACAAGAAATTAATTGAAAGACTGGAGTCGTGTGGATTACTTGTGAATTACTGCATTGTTTTTTATCAGCGGTTTGGACTTGCACTCATTGACTGTCTGCACTGACAGGATCCATTGGTGAGCAAGCGAGTTAATCTGTTCTGAGATGGTCTGAGGGTTGTGTGAATATTCAACAAACGTTTATTTTGGGGTAAACTATTCCCTTAATGTCAGTATTGTGTATCAGGAAGGGCATTTCAGGAATTACTCACTCAGGTCTCGGCACTTGATAGTACTGTAGTCAAAAGAGATGCACAGATAGTCGCACGCTTCTCTCAGCTCGGGAATGGAGATTCCATCAGGACAACGGATTATTCCAGATTTATAGTAATCCTGCCAGTTACAGAAAGAACAGAAAGCACAAAAGATGCCATTACAGAAGCTGCACCGCTTAAAGACAAACACCGACAGATTCACACGCACTGCTGCTCACTGTCAGCAAATCATCGTTTCAACACAATCAACTTTAAACTGAGGATGCACAATATATCAACACCCTATCAGTTATGCAGATTTTTTAATTTGACAGAAAATGTATTGTAATATTGTAAATATTTTCTTAATAACTCACTCGGCAATAATCTCTCACTTTAATAAATACTTTGCATTAATCACTGACCCCCATGTCATTCCAAACTCGTCAAAGCTTTGTTTGTCCTTGGGAAAACAATTTATAATATTTAGGTTAAAACCGGGAGGCTTGTGACTCCCAAACAGTTTCCACTGTCAGGGTGCAGAAAAGTACGAACAAAGTCATCTGAATGCTCCATCCGACATTGGTCTTCCGGTTTTCATCCTAAAATTGTGTTCCGAGGATGAACTAAGCTTTTATGGGTTTTGAACGACATGGGGGTAAGTGATTAATGACAACATTTTAATTTTGGGGTGGAGTCACCCTTTTTGTATGTATTCTATAAAAACACTAATATTTTGGATTGTTTTAGTATGCTAACGTTTGCTTTATGTAAATAATAATGCTGCAATAATAATAACAATAAAGTACAAAACTTTACTATATCAGCTATTTATTGGTTAGCATACATTTAATACAATTTTCAGCTTATCGTATCGCATTTTTAATATCAGAAACAAATTGGTAGTTCACATATCAATGCGTCTACTTAAAATAGTTCAAATATCATGCTCCTCCGTTAAAGCTCTCACCCTCATCGCATCCTCTCTCTGGATTAATAGTAAGCGTCATTGTATAAATGAACTCATCTGATTTTACCGCTTGTCTACAGCACTCTAAGCTACAGCAGCACAATGAACAGTGTCCCGAGATGCATAACAGACACTGCAGTGAAAGATTATTACAGCAGTATATACGGCAAAGCTGATGACAGGCTTACGCTGCACTTAACGTCATTATTTAAAAGCTGTTGCTGGAAGCTCATTATGAGATGTTCCCAGAGCCGAAGCAGCCCGCTGTGAAAGCCTGTGACTAAACCACAGATCTGTCTCAAAAACTACTTTACCCATACAAATCAACTATTAAACTTTATCAGTCTCCAAATTAATAAGTATCAAATGTTGTCATTTTTCCTACTACCAAAACACAAGAGGCCATTTGGGATTTCCCTGACAAAAATCCGCTTAGGATAAAATGTTTCTTTCTGAAACCAGAGATTAAGTATCTGTAACAGACTGCTTCTTAAGTGCAAGAAAGGAACAGGTTATCATATATATCTATATATATATATATATATATGAAGAAAAAAAAAGAATCACTCTGTACATGTTTTTGTCCGTCCTCCAGTACTGACCAGCTTTCATGTGTGTGTGCAGTGAGAAAGTTAAGTTGAAATGTCAAGTCACCTACCAGAATGGCTCTAAACACAGTGGAGCTGATGCCCTCTGCCACCTCATATTCTCCTTTCTCATTGGGCCGGGTAAAATTGTGTTCCCTTCCAGATCCAAACATTCTAGCAATAAAAAAGACACAACATAAAACACAACATAACATGTCTTTTTTAGGTAATAAAGTCTTAAATGGTCCAACGAAAGAGTTGTACTGAGAAAGGGATAGTTGATATAAATTAAACGTATATAAATATAAATGCCATAAATGACAATTATTTCAATTTCATCTTCAAAACACAAATCAAGACGCTGTTAATGAAGAGATTTCCACCCCTCCATTCAAAGTCCAAGAAATCAAAACTTTTGAAACATTATTATGAGAAAATGTAATCCGGTCAACCTCTAATTGCACTGATGTATTAGTGGATAAACTATTTGTTTTGAATAAAACATGCTTTAATTACTCAGACGTGCTGAATGCGTTACCCAGTCTGCTTAATCACATAAAATACTAATTAGATACATCATTTATTTGAAGAGTTCAGGTTTGTTCTGTATTTAAGTCTTAAATTAACTTTTTAAAACCTGAGTATCATGTCCTATAAACATCCAGATCACATTTCAAATTGTTTTTCTGGGTAACCGGCAGGCAGATTAGCATTAACAGTACAAATATACTGAAATATTTTCAACGACCTCTAAATGTGTTTTGAGTGATCGGATCACAAAATGAAGTGCACCCCACCCCACGTATTTTAAATGACGTGAAGGTGATTAGAACCGTTTGACAGATGATTGGTCTGCTTCTAACCTGCCCAGCATGGTGTTGGGCTGTGCTGTGAAAATCGAGGGGTCCACCACGAAGCGAGTGTTGTCCACAATAAGTGTGACCTTCTCTGATGCGCGGACGCTTCGGGCTCCATCTTTCACATTCTCGTAGATGAAGACCATCTCACCGGGGACCATGCTCTTGTACGTGCCCTCCGAGCTGGACAAGCTACTATTGCGGCTGCTGGCCACCCCACTGCTGCTGCTGCTGGGAGAGATCCTCTGAGGCCTGGGGCTGCTGGGCCGCGATGAGCCGCCCTCTCGATCTGCTCACGTGACAAATATGACATGATGACAAACCTTGGAACTTAAATGAAGTGCCACATTGGACCCAACCAACAAAAAGCATTGACTCACCGCTGTTTTGTTGGCGTGTGGGTGAGGTCACGTTGCGAATACAGGGTGTGAGCTGGCCTTCTCCACGCTCGTGTGAGGAGTCCCGAGAGCGGTCGCTGGAGCGGCGGCGATCTCTGGATCGGTCACAGCCCCCACTGGCACCATGCATGTTCATTTTCACCTGGACAGTCTAACACATCTGGCCACTACAGGAAGTGAAAAAGAGTGAGAGAACTTACACCTCTGAAGACAAGATCCAGAGTCATAATTCAGCAACTCTCAAGAGGAATAAATTCCCAGTGTAATTTAAGGCTCCCACAACAACACAGAGACCTAAGGTCAGGATTGTTCACATCTCTGCATAGTAAAACTGAGACCAGGGTTATTTCTCATTTTCATTTAACAGTCTAATAGGGGTGTGACGAGATCTTTTTTTGGAATGTTTTTGTTGAATAAAATACACTTATTCCCAATATATTTAATCACTGAGGATTTATAAAAAAAAGAAAAGTCTAAAAATCTTGTTTCATTCTGGTGAACCCAGTGTCTCGTCACATGGGATAAGTGTCTAGTCAAACCCCTATCTAATAATATAACTAAAATGAAAATAATAAACAAAACAGACAGATACAAACTAGGTCAATATATACTGACACACACACACAACTTCAAAAAGTTTAGTAAACAAAATTAAAATATAATAATTAGAATATAAAAATTAACTATAGCCCCTCTCAATAATTCTTCAATTCTAGTGAATTAGACACTTTTCCCAATTAATAGTGTTACTTATCAACACAGATGAGGCATAATGCCAGTAGTTCTGAGAAGAGTGTAAAATCTTAAGGCACCTTACAGTTTATATCACGTGCTCAATACTAATTGACATTTTCAAATATTTTTACCATTTAAAATACATGCTTTTTATTTTAATGCAAATTAATTTCCATCATCATTACTCCAGTCTTTTGTCAAATGATCTATCACAAGTCATTTCAATATGCTATAGATATATTAAAACCTTAAAAAAAAGTTTAGTAATTTATTCAGGATTCCCTGAAAAATATGACATTTACCTAAAATAAAAAGTTTTTTTTTTATTTTTTATTTTTTATTACATTTATTTCAATAAAATATAGTCAAGTAAAAAATAAACAGTTATTCTAAATAGTAAAAAGATTTCAAAGTCTGTTTGAAATCTTTACTGTTTGATGAGCAGAAGACAAAATGCATTGAACATCTTACTGCTCAAACACTTTTGGGTAGGGGCTAAATCACCTTGCATTTGAACAAACACACAACTCTCTCCAGAGCTGCTCATTTCATCAGCATTTCACCATTTCATTTGAGAATGTCTAGTCAAAATATTTCACAAGTACGACACAATCTATTCATCTAGCCACATTAATTTTTTTTTTCTTCCATGTTTTCTTTCATTGCTCAGAGTGAGAGAGAGAGAGAGAGAGAGAGAGAGAGAGAGAATGCATTATTACAGATAGTTTTAGTTTGTACATTTGTAATAAAACATTAAAAAACACCCTAGAACACCCTAGCATCTAGAAAAGCTAAACAAGACTGCCAGAACTTTTTACATGAAACGACTCAGAACCAAAAGCATTGCCTCAGTATAATGTAACCATAAACACCACCATTTGTCATATACTGTACAACAGCTAGGCCTATGCAAGTGTGCTGTAAAACAAATGAAAAAATAAAATTAAAAAACAGATAAACGAATAACACATTTCCAAGACACCCTTTAATGCAATTCACAACACCATATTTATGATACTTGTTTATCCCAGATGCTAAGGCAGAAATGGAGCATATTTACAGTGACTACTAATACCCAAATAAACAACAGCAGATAAGGCGGTCACACAGGATTGAGAAAGGGTGTGTTTGAACGGCTTCTGTTCCAGTTGATCAGGAAGTGCCTGGGGTGAATTCAACTGGATGTCATGAGTGTAACACACAGGAGAAATGGGGCCCATGCCCGGCTGTTTGTCACACTACTGACTCACTGTGTGCATACACAACTGTGTGCAACATAAATGAACAAAACAGCACTATTGTACTACCACGGCTTTTGGTTGCCCATTGTAATAATCATACAGTACCACGGTAAATACCATCTGGTACATCACTGTACCATGGTAAAGAA
>JAUYWG010000040.1:25594103-25605525 GCA_034779775.1 Enteromius afrohamiltoni
TAAAATTGCAGCACATTTATTAGTATACCATAATCATTCCTCTCTAATTTCTTTACTTTTTGTTCTTAATTATCTAAAAAATATTAAACAAGTGGTAATTTTGGGCATTTTTAAAATCAGAAAATTCCTTACTTTTTTCAAGATCTGTCCCTTGTAAATGCATACGCTCCAATTAAAGGTGAAACAAGCACAGACAACTTACCTCATGTCAAACATTAATAACTTATGTGTTTGTGCACCTGAGAGAGGACTGGTATGGAGTACAGACTTCACTCAGCGCTGCACATGTTGAGTCAACCCAAGCAAGCTGTTCTCATTACCTCATGTGGTCACAATGTTTGTCATCTCACTAATGGCATGTAGCAGCAGTAGTGTGCAGGGGAACCGCTTAGGATTAAGGTAAAGAATTGCTTACAAACCATTTACAAGGGTCACCCCCATGTAACAATGTCAGAAATGCTGCATGAAAATCACGCAGGTCTTCTTTAAAATGGGCTTTAGACATAGCTGTTTAACCTTTGGCTGAAGCCAGTGCTTTGTTGGGCCTGTCAATAATTGGTGAGTTATTTTTAGCTGGGTATGTGTGAGAAATTGAAATGATGAATATGCAACCCCACATGCATTTCAGCTATTCTTTGTAAGACATAAATAATGAATGGCTGGAGATGAAACATATTGTGAAAATAACGTGATTTTATGACCTTGTGCTGCGGTGTTTATGATGATGGTGCCATCTAGATTTGAGTATTAATGGATTATCACATATTTGTAAACATGAGGATGTTTAGATATTTTGTTTTCGATTAAATTAATGTGATGTGTTAATATCAATTATCATCATTTATTTATTTGAGTGCTGGCTGTACAGTATGTACAGTATGTACAAATGTACAGTATGTATCACAGTCAAAGTAAATAAATAAGCAGTGCAGAGTTGTGCTTGTCTGCAAAGCAAGATGCATGCTTAAGGATATGTTGTCACAAAGGAGGCCTGTCATATATACACACTAGTTTGGGGGTTAATTAATTAATTAATTAATTATTATTATTATTATTATTTTTTATTTTTTTTAACAAATTATTTAAAGAAAACATTTTACTCAAAAAATGTTACTCAAACTCTATACTTTAACAGAAGCCACTGGTATAACACTTGTGCCGACTTCCCACAAGCTAGTAAGGTAGCATTGAGTGACAGATTTGACAATGAACATAAAATGCATGTTCATATAATTTCATTGTTTATGTATCACTTACCAGACTGGTTTTTATGCTTATATTGTCATAAAGGTTGTTTAAAAGGTTTTCATGGCCTAGCATATAAATAAATACAATTCAAATATTAGTGAAGCCTTATTTACTTACTTATATATGCATAATTCATGTGCCATAATGTTTCAGAACGCTTTAAGATGCCTTACTAAAAATAAATGACATGTAAAATGTCCACAAGGTGTCAGTATGATAATATATAAAAATGCTGATACTCAAATGAAGGCCACTTGCTGATTAATAGATTAGTGCAACAAGTCAATCAGTTAACAATTAGTCACGTGTATTCAAATGAAAGTGATAATCTTTAGATTCTAGTTTGTGAAAAAGAGGTGTGCTTATTAAATGTCCTGTACTTTAAATCTTAAAGGTAGGCTATATTTTTAAAAACTGTAAGCTACTTGCAGACTTAAAAGTACACTTTAATGTCTATGTTAACATTAAAATTTTAACTACAGGTTTTACTTTAAAGTGCACTTTACGCATTATATCTGAATATTTTGTTGTGCTTTAAACAAGTGCACCATTCTTTTGATGTCTTGTTTAACTGAAACATGTGTAAACGTAATTATAATATATTATTAAATATGTTTAGCATTACTTGAACGTATGCCTGTGTTGAATAGAGAACGACTGACAAAGGGTCAAGTCAAAAATTCAAGTCCATCGTCTTTCATCCTACAACAGGATTCTGTCAGACTCAAAGTCTTCCAGTCGCATTTTTCTGGCTAGTGAGCATGACCTGTTCTGCTCCACAGAGCTGGGCTGTGTCCATGCATAGGGTATTAAACAGATTCCTGAGGCAGTAGAGAAGCACTCTGACACCAAGTCTGCTAATCCCGTCTACACCCCATCAAAGGCTGCAACATAATGCTTGGATTTCACATAATGTGCAACTGACGCATGCCTCTTTACTTACAAAATATGATTTGTGGCCGCTGTAATTGGATTATATTCAACGCTGCCACTCAGATCAAGATGGAGCAGCTATAATGAAGGGAGAGCAAAACTCATGTCCCATGTATATTAGGCACGGGTCATACATATACATTACCAATTAGACGGAGCTCCCGTCTATTTATTAACAGAAATCAGGTTTAATGCTCATGAAACTCATTTTTCACTTACAGGCTGCTTGTTTTTGTTTGTGTATGTGTGTGCTATTTGTATACCCTGCTGGTTTGTTCTTAATTACATCCTGAATAAGAATCCAGTGCTATGATTTGATGAGATCTGTGATTAATTACAATGAAATAACAAGCCCTTTGACAGTAGTCCTGTTTTCACTTATGTATTAGTATAATCATCCAAGAACCAGTCCTTATTAGCATTTCATTTTTTTTTTTTTTTATCTCGGGTTGTAATCACTTGAAGAGATTATGTTCTATTAGATTTAAAGGGACTCAAAAAATCAATGGAAAACAAAAGAATGTGTGTGTAATGAGCCAATATTGTGGGCGCTTTGACAGCAACAAGCCACTATCTCATTCGCTTTCATAGTTGAGAGGCTTTAACTGAGGGGAAAAACTTCTTCTTTTCATTCTTTTGAAGCATATTATGTTATTCATGCTAGATCGCACTGAGCTCTTACTTCCTCCGATTTTATCAGCTTAATATCAACCCACAGGAAAGCAAAATCACAAAGGAGGTCTGAAAATATCTCAATTCTTTCTCCTAGACAGCAGGTAGGTGAAATGGACACTTTTCTATCAAAGTCTCTGGCTTTTCACATTTGTCTACTTAATAATTAATTTAAATTAATTTATTATTTTCTCATAATGATGATAATGTTGGTTAAAAAGAATACTGAGTGCCGTGTAAAAGATATAAAATCCGTTATAAAAGGAGCATGTGAAGTGAAATATATCCATAAATTTATAGGGCTGCATAGCCACACGTAGAGTGCTTGAATCAGAGCATAAAGCTAATTTATTATTGTTTTAGAGAGTAATTGTGGAAAGAGATTAAGAAGCAAACTGACTCATCAAACATTATGTTTCTTAGCCTGCAGGAAAGAGAGGAATTGCTTTCACTTATATGAGATCAGGGTGATGGGAGATCATTACCTGGCAACCTGCTGTGAGCAATTAATGTAGTGTGTCATGCCATGATGCTGTGCAGAAATTAAATGGGTTTTGGGGAAAATTTGTAGACAAAAGTTATTATATAATTTCGGGTAGGTGAGTAGGGGCAGTTTTAACACTCTGAAGCACTTTTATCACTGATTCTTAATTTAAGATTAAACAAACAAAAAAAAAACCTGACATAATTTACTCACCCTCATGCTGTTCCAATCCTGTTGGATGAATCTTCTCTGTGGAGCACAGAAAAGTGTTGGTATTTTTTGTTACACAATCAGTGTGTTGGTGAAAGTAACTTATTAAAAAGAAAGTGTTACTTTTTCTCAACTTGGCTTGGCTTTCCTTAAAAAGTGAGCCATAAAAATGTCAAAAACGTATGCATTGGTGCATAATGGTATGTGTAAATGTGTAAAAGGAAATTGGTAACAACATTTTGTTTCACTTTCACTTCACTAAGTACCTGTGCACAGCTTTGTAACAACTGTATGAGAGTCATTGGAACAATTTGTACCTGCATGTGAGGTGGGAGGAGTTGGTGCACTGCTGTAATACCAGAATACTTACACGGTAACTCCTCAGGAACTTAATATAAAATGTAACATTCTGGACACCAAACACAATTTATACCTAAACCCTAACTTACAGACAGCTGCTGTGTAACATCAGAGTACATACCTGGTAAAAACATAAAAAATATCTATTTAATATAACACGTAACACTTACTTTACCAAAAAGTGCTGTTGATCCTTTTACACATTACCAAAAAGTGCTGTTACCAATTTCCTGTTACACATTTGTATTTACATATACTCTTGAACGGGTTGTTACCTGTGTGTACTTACACTGTGGTTACATACAGTGCTACTTACACATCTAGCTACTACTGTATGTAAGTACACATGTATTATGGACACAATATAAAGGGTGGCCAAAGTAATTAAGCTGATTACATAATTTCCATTACTTTCCATAATGTGTTACAATGGCCACATAGCATCCAAAATATTGCAAAAATTGTGCTTGTGACTATGTTTTTGCCTAAATGATATTGTTTTTTGCTTGTAGCACGTCTCATGGCAGTTTTCAAGTACAGCCTCCAGTAACTGTTGTGTGACTGTGGCATCGCATTGCTACATGAGTTGTTGTTTTACGGCAGTTTGAGACTGAAATATTTGGTAGGTGGTGCTAAAACCTGTTTGAAATTAACATACACACTTCATAAAACCAAACAGATAGTGTTAACACGGGCCATTTACTTAACCAACCATGTTGTTTTAGCTGCTTTCTCCGGGTTGAGGTTAATTCTGACATTTTTCTCAATTAACCAGAATTCACCCAGTTTCCCAGACATATTCACTCATATGAAAATGAGTATACTAAAAGAACCAATAGGCAATCCTCCAATCAATCTTATTCTCTGTTAAGCCTGCTTTTCTATCCAAGACATTTAATATAGTCAGGGGGCTTGACTGATAGGTTGAGTTAAAATAAACTCGGCAGACACAGTCACCATATGTTAAAGTTTTATTGCTGTTTTATTGCTTGTCAAATTAAAGCACACAGATGATATTAATGAAATATTCACAGAGAAACACTTTGCCTTTGTCCCTACATGAACCCAGCCTCCTTCTGTCAAAAACTCAAATGTTTTTTTCTGCTTCAGCTTGTGCAAATCAACACCAGATTTCGTGCAATACATGACCTCTAATTTCCTCTCTAGGGGTGTCAGTATTTGCAAGCATCTCAAAGCGTCCTGACTGTCCTGTATCACTGCCTAATCATCACCATGGCACCAGAACGGCATGTTCCTGCATTCGCTATTTAATCAAATTCAGTGTTATTTCTATCAGGAACCAGGAAATGCACATTGGAGGGCCTTTAGATCATTATTATAGCTTCATTCAATCCACAGAACCTGTGGACATTCCCTGCTATAACAGAAATCCAGTATTTTAGGATAGGTTATTTTCTTGCCTAAAAAGGAAAATAAATATAGCACTGCCTATACTGATGGCCCAGATTGTGAGTGTCACTGAGTGGGTGTTAACAAGGGAGTGTGAGGTTACTCCTCCTCACAGATCTTGTGAAGTTTACACGCTGCGGTCTGATGTGACAGGCCTCCTTAATCAGCACCTTATGTGTTGTACTACATCACATTGGTGTAAATACCTTCCCACACACAAGATTACACCGTTAAAAGACAGATATTGCAGAATGAATCTTCTAGGAGTTATAATGGTAATTAAGCTTGTATTTTACATGGAGCATCTAGAGAAGAAATTATGTTTGGATTGTGTGTTGCGAGGGCTTTTCCGAGTCATTCCGTGATTTGCACATTAAAGGAATAGTTGTGCCCCTAAATTTACATTATTAAATTTAAACTAAATTAAGCAATTTAACATTTAGATACATTTGTTTGGGAGAAATGTAGCATTATGTCATTTGTTCACCTATTGATCCTCTGCAATTAATGGGTGCCGTCAGAATGAGGGTCCGAACAGCCAAAGAAAGAAAATATTTTTTGTCTAAATGGTTCCATAAAGAACGTTTACCATCCGAAGACCCTTTATTTTTCATGAAAGGTTCTTTGTGAAAGAAAGTTCTTCAGATTATAACAAGGTAAGAAAGATATGAGGGTACTTTGTGAAACCAAAAGTAGTTCTTTTATGCCATTGCTGTGAAGAACCTTTTAAGCAGTTATTTTTAAGAGTCTGTCTTCATGTCAATATGATCAATGCATCATTTTGGAGGAAAAGTCAAATAAATAGTTATTGTTGTTATCATATACATTCAAATTGTAACTGTAGGTAATGTCATGTTCTTAACCTGATTTTGTCTAAGATGAGAACAAGAACAAAGGTCATTTTTAGGGCTGCTGATAATGTGTGGCAGCTTAACTTCTTGTTCTGGACCAACGACACTAGATCGAGCACTAAAGCAGTCATTTGAAATGTGACTCTGATAGACTTTAAAATCATATAACAGGCTTTTCCTCGAAGTTGAATGCACCTGACACTTATTTCCCAAATGGTGTAGCTTCCTCTTCCTTCCAAAAGGTGTCACTTTAGCTCTTTAAAGCCCTATATTTCAGGCTTATGGTAATTTCACTGCTGCTTGCATGTGCCACATGATAATCAATCATATATTCCTGCAGTTATACTATCACACTTTTATCTTAGATTTAGTCAAATATCATTCTTAACAGTGCTTTAACTTCTTTAGTTTCCTAACTTCTTTTAGATTCCCCTCCATTTTCTCAGAGTCAGACTTGCTGCATTTGAGCTGAAAGGCTGCATCTAAGTTTTGATATTCTGAATATATATTTCATCAGTGGGATTTAAGTAAATAACAAGGTGTTATAACTAGTTCTGCTAGCCACTGTACTTGTCAAAGGATTTTGACCAGTACTATTTTTAATGTTGTAAAACTTTGCATATCTTTTCTCATCAAGCCTTCGTTTATTTGATCAAAGTACAGAACAAAACAGATACATCGCACTGTATTACAATTTAAAATAATGGTTTTATGTTGTAATATCCACTTTTTTCTTAATTGTGAGACGTTCGGATCCATTTGCTGGCGTTTATTAGAATGGTCAGACAGGCAATGTTCGGTACACAGTTCAACAGTAATTTCAGAGGCAGGCGATAATAAGTCAGGGCAGACAGCGAGTATCCGAATCCAGAAGACAAACAGAGATCAAAACCAGAAATAATAAACAATGGGAAGAACGCTCAGAAATGACACCTGGGACAATCAACACTTCCCGTCGTACTGACGCGAGGCTAGCGTTTAAATAGTCCGGGTAAGGAGCGACACCTGGAGCAGGAAGCACCGAGGAGCGTGGGAAAAAGAGTCCGGGTGGGAAACATTAAAACTCTGGCGATGGTTCCCGCTGTTGAGATCCGGGAAGAGCCACAGAGGCGCGGCTTGTGACACTTAATTGAAAAAAAAAAACAACGTTGTGGCTATTTGTAATTTAATAATAATAATAACGTATAGCTTCCGGTCTCATCTGCGTCCAGCTATTTTTAGCAGAACAAAACAATTAGTTTTGCTACTTTATAGCTGAACTGAACTGAAGCATCGTCCATAGACTTACTTCCATGTTGAAGTAAAAAATATGTATTTATATATTATGAATTTTGAGTGAGCCTCATCAGACCAAGACACAGAGACAAGCAGGACTCCTAAGAGATTGAGGTGTTTTGTTGTTGAATGTATTAATGAACATAGAGGTAGTCATTTACCCCTGACATCTGAGTGACTGAAGATGTGGAAAATTAACCTTATGTTTGGTTCTGAAGGAAACGCACCCTTGATCAACCGGAATGCGTTTATTTTTGCGCAAATCATTCATGATCCAGCCTCACCTACAGAAGCAGTGAGTATAATGTCTTCTAATGAATCTTTGCAAATCACCTTTCCTAATAATGTGCGAATTAGCAAGTTTCACTATGAATACGGCTAAAAAAGATCCTCCGAGAGCGCCTCGGAAAAGAGGGGCGGAGTCAGCGGAGCTCGTGAAGATTTAAAGGGGAAGTACACAGAACAGAGTGATTTCAAAAGAGCTGTTTTTGACAAGGTAAAATCTTTGAGAAATTTTAAAACAAACTATATTACAAACTTTCCATTAAGACCCTAAAAAATCATATTAGCTAGTGTTAGTAGAAAATTGGCTTTGTATGGCTCCTTTAAAATAAACTCACAACTAACTCACAAGTAGCTACACAACTCCATTAACACAGCTTGTTTCGTTTGTAAACAAATCTATTGAATCAATCCAATCACCCATTCATAAAGACTGTCACTTCCTGAGTCCCAATTTGCATATTATCCATGCTATATTTTTATTTGATATTAGTGATTTTCAGAACTATTTAGGACAGAATGGGATGCAGGGACTTGTTCCTGAATGAATCAGCTGTTCGAACGAATCAATTGAATGATTCAGTAATAAAAGTAACTTACTGCCATCTAATGGCAGATTTAGTTGAGTTTTTAAAGTATCATTCCAGTTATTTATATTATTGAATATTTCTATATTCAAAATGTTACATGTAAAACATGACTCTCAACATGAATAAATGAGGTTAATTGCACTCATGCCACCTCCGAGTCTCATTACCTGTTTTAAATACCTATAAGCCACTTTTGTTTTCTTCTGTGCCACCTCTGTAGTGCATATCAATTTAGTCAATAATGATTTTATTTGATTGGCAACTCATTCTTATTATTCTGTTGTTTTGAATAGAAATTTCCAAATATGTGTATACATACAATTTTGAATTTAATATAAAAGATAACATACCTTTTATTACAGTATACGCACTACAAAAAAACTAGACTACACCACTGCTTTGCAGGTATATGTCAACTCATTCTACTGAACCTAAACTTACTCTAACAGTCTACTCTGAGAGTAAGTAGACATGTTGTTCAGAATTAGAATTAGTTGACATACTGTATAGTTCACATGTAGTTACAAAGTTACTTATAGTTAGTGCAATGACTAATGGACTCTTGAAATATAGTGTAACCGCATAAAATGCAAAAAGGTTGTCATTCTATATCTTCCAATCATCTGGATTACGAAGATGATATTAAAATGCTAGCAGTTTTATGATCAAAGCTCTTTTAGTTTTTATTATGGGAGCAAAACATTAAATGCAATGCAGTGCAATGATGATTGAGAGATTTATCTAAAAATGATAAATGTGTTCTCCTTAAAACATTACTAACAGTTGTAAAGTTATTCTTAATATGTATAAAAGCCTTTTTACTTCCTGAAGGCATACAGTTAGGCATTTACTTATAATGTTTTGATCATGCTGATAAGTTAGAGGGCTTAAAATGAATAATAATACAAAGCAGCTGAGATTTATATATATCACTAGGTACTGATAAAGAAAACTAATTAGCTTTACTAGAAAAATCCTATTTATGTCATCCTCTGTGTAATGACACACAGCACACTTTGATTTCCTAAGCAACAGTTTCCAAAGCCTTTCAAATCTTCCACAGAACATACAAGAGTACCGCAAGAAAAAAAGGCAAGCGAGCTCTCCGTACAGAAATAAACAAATCTCTTGTGAGTATGTACCTGCAGGATGTTTTTGTGCGCTGAGCCATGCTGAATCCAGTGAACCCAGAGAGAGCGAGGAGAGACTAACATGTTTCAAACCAGTATCGTGCCATTCCGACATCTGACTGACGGACAGCCTGACTGACAGCATGCCCTGGGAGCAACGTGCCATCTATCTGGGCGGTCATGCACCTGAAGTCAATTCATGTTGGATTTCATCAAATTAGGATGTAAGGTATCAAAACTGCAACCTAACATTGCTAACTGATGATTCAGATAACATACTCACACTTGTACATTCATGCATATGTATGCTTGAGCGCACAAAACACACGCATACCAGCAGATGTTAGGCAGTTGTGATTTAAATTCAATGCTCAGACAAATCTATTAGCGAAGCATACTATAAAGGGATAGAAAGAAATCCTTAGAATGCAAATATAATCGAGAAAACCTCCATCCTCAATAAAATAAATTAGAGTTGGTACAAAGGTTAGCTGACTTGAATAATTCATTCCTATTAGCTTGCTGAACCAAAATAAACCTGTCCCTGATCTCTGGTGATAAAGCAAATTCATTCTGACTGAAATGTCCTCAGCTTTTCCAAATACTCTGTTATTCCTCTATGCTCTACTGTTCCCTTTCACTAAATGCTGCACATATAACGAGAAATCCAACCTCCGACACCACTTTACTTAATTGCTCCAGATGATTTGAATATTCACACATCCAGGATTAGCTTTGTTTAAAATAAACCTTAATGGTAAGACATGCTTCCAGAATGTCAGGCTTGAAGAGGGTCACTGACTGACGTCTTATCAGCGCAATAGGCAATTAGCATTCTGCCTGACCATATGACTGGATATCTAATTAATCGATGAGATTCCTTAGAGAGGCTGTTAAAATCATTATATGCAGCATTTTTAGCCATAAGAAAGATAGATGGCTCTTTATACGATTTTGGACCAACCTTTGGACCAACTAATAACTTTTTTATGGCTTGGTTCAAACTTTATATGTTGATTTAATATTGATCAAAAATACGAATTTACCCCAAAGACAAAAACATTCAAACAAAGTAAAAAGATTATTTATAATCAAGAACACACACAAATATATATATATATTTCACAAGTTCACACTTCCTCCACAATTGAGAGCATGTTTGGCGTGCTGTCCGGGGGAGGGCCAGGAGCCCGACTGAGCCCCAGGGGTATAAACTCTAGGGCAACGATGGTTGGTGGAGCTTGGTGACCGGCCTGAATCCCGAATGCCCCCCCGGGAAGGTGGAACCTCGTAGCTAAGATTTTAAATAGACTTGTCATGCGAATTACTGGGGATTAGAGGCCCTCATCCGAGCAAGCCGTAGGTGGCAGTGGCAAGGAACCAAAACTCCAGGTATGAACCAGAGAAATAAATCTTGGGAGAACCCAGACTCAGATGGGCCAGTTCCTCTGGCCGGGCGACTGAAGTCTAATCCCCAGGTAATAGAGGTGGGGATTTTTTGTAAATGGTTTTGAGCTTGGCCGAGGTCTGGGTTTCTGCTGGAAGTCTTATTCGGTCTTAAATAGAAAGAGAACATGGTAAGCATGATATCTATATCAGCGCAGTAAGGGGTGGTGGAGGGAAGCAAAACGAGAGATACAAGAGAGGGGAAGTTAGGTCTATTTAAGGGAATAGTCTTAGCTTCTGATAGGATAATCGGGTAACAAGCCCGATCGGTTGTTTGTACGTGCAAAGGATCATCCGTTTTCACAAGCTTCTCCAAAAATTTGTTTATAACTAAACATCACATATATATATATATATATATATAACTTAATATAGTTTCTTTAGACATTAATAGATAAAAATATAAAAGATGAAAACATTTTACTAATCAGTCAAAGATGATATTAAAATCCTAGTGTCACGGATCGCTCCTCTGTGGCCCTTCCCGATCGCCAGCAGCGGGAACCCTCACCTGAGTTTTAACGTTCCCAC
>JAUYWG010000040.1:25605625-25621265 GCA_034779775.1 Enteromius afrohamiltoni
CGTTTCCGTCTTTTGCCGCCTGCCCTTGACTATTGCCTGTACCTTGACTTTGAGTTTGCCATTCCCCTTGTACTGCCGTTTGCTTGTGTTACGACCATTGCCTGTCTGACTACGCTAATAAACTTTGTTGCAATTGGATCCGCACGACTCCCGAGAATCGTTACACCTAGCAGTTTTATGATCAAAGCTATTTTAATTTAAGTTTTGGGGAGCAAAACATTTTATGCAATGCAGTGCAATGATGATTGAGAGATTTATCTAAAAATGATAAAACTGCTTTAGTCCAGTAAGTGTTCTCCTTGAAACATTACTAAAAAATTTAAGTTAGCTTCTTAAAATGTATTTATTCTCAGAATGGAAATCTTATTGTCTATGAGGTATGTATGTGTGATATTCGAAAAAGGGATTCATAGGCCCTTTAATATATAATTTTTTCCTTCCTAAAGTGACAAACAAATAACTAGATGGCAGATGGATGGATGTAGGTGCAGGTGAATAAACATGTAAAGAAAAAATACAATAAGAAGGTATGTGGAGATGAAGACAGAACCCATCAAGTTTTAGAGCTCTGTTTCTGTGCGAGGTTGTGACATGCACACTGACTCGCTATGTTTAACATTCAGTCAGCAGAAAAGTGGTATGGCTGAACAGCATTTAGTGGGCTAAATAAATTGGGTGGGGGATCTGGGACCATTTAAGTCATTGCTGGGCACTGCGGCGTATTGCATATATGTATGCACACACACTCTCAGTGATTGGCTCTCTCCTGTGCACATCCCTTCATCTTGATTGATTTTTTGAGCTCCATTGGTACGTAAATTCTCGATAAATTAAAATACTTTTTTTTAATGCGCTATGCTGTTGACATAGTCTAATTATGCAAGCTAATGTCAACAGCAATATTTCAGCTGTTTTATTACTCACATTTATCTTGTTCACTCATTAATGCAGTTGATTTGCCGTAATGCAAAATTAATTTCTATATTGAAAAACTTTAGAACCCACCCTATGTAACAAAAAAGTTTTTACTCATGTTTTTCTTGTTCACATGTGTTTGTGCTTAATGTTTTTGTGATCATATAAATAGGTTTGCTTTAATTTCAAACTCTGAATAAAAAAACATTAAATTATTTCGATATTTTTTAAAATGTAAAATCAATAGTTATATATGTTTATTTTATATTATAATAAATTGAACGTCTATAATATTATTATTATATACACAATTTAATAATAAATAAATACTTATTTCATTTTAACAAAAAGCATCAGCATAACCTGGAATAGATATTCTCTTCTTTGCATGTTGCATACAAACTAGAGTTGAACTGAATAGTGAACAATGTTTACTGGGCATATTTATAGAATTAAATTTGGAGTCCCTGCACTGTCAACACACCTTGTACCCCATTATTAGTGAATAAGGCCCATTAACTAAATTTTCATTGAGGTTGACTGACTTGCCAAATCTAAAATGCAAAAGTAACATTTTGTCCCTGTGAAGCTGAAGCGTAAAGGTCACTTTCAGTCCAGTCACCCAGAGGTCTATGATTAATTATGAGCAGTCTGTGTGAGGAGGCTTATTCTGCAGCGTGAACACAGTAAATAAAGCACAACTCTCATCTAACATGCCTTCAGACTTTTAAATGGCATTACAATCAATAGTAGCTGTGCTCTGTGGTCCTTCAAGTAGTCTTCAGTGGCCCCACCTGACATCACATCCCACAAGAGAATCCAGAACAGAGGGCGTCCCAGTGAGTGATTTTCCTCATCTTTATTCATGGCTGTTCTTATGATAAAAGTGATTTGTGTACCAACCTCCCAGTTAAATTAATAATATTGACTTTAGAAGAGCTGGACCACAGTGCAAACATTTACCAAACCAAATATCAAAGCGCATTATCTACAAATAGTGAGGGATTTTAGTTCCTTATCTGTTTTTGATGGTAAATGACGGTCTAATACGGGCGGGGTAGTTGTGAATTGTATTCCATGGACACTGTATTGAATTACTATGAATATTAGCTACATTTAAAAAATGAATTACATTTCAACAATAGCATGTAATATTCAAGCTGTTCTTAATTGCATAAACTTCAGGTGTAACTAAAAAAAAGCCTCAAAAATGATTCTACAAGAGTTTGCTGTTAGCATATTCCTAAGGTAATCATGATACTCTAATAAGCAAATACAACTAAACAAATACATAGCACACACAATTTCTGAGTAAAGAAAGGCACTCGTAATTTGGTTAATTTTATTTATAATATTCTGTACTGAATGAGTAAAATAGGCCTATATTTATAATAAAACATTAGCCCATATATTATTCTACATTCTTGAAAAGGATAGATTTGATGCAACCAAATGAGAAAAGCAGCATAAGGTTGCAACAACCTTACATTTGGAGCTAGAATACCTTCAAATACTGTCTAGGTAGGCAGCTCAGATAGAACAGAGCTACTGTGCCATTCTGTCATCTAGTGAATCCAAGCATCTCAGTTCACCTGACAGTGTTCTCTCTGACCCAGGTTTTCAGGTCTGTTATAAGGACAAACAAGCTGATTTGTACTGTACTATCATACCCTTCCAAAACAGCAGGAGCATAATGAAGTCATTTGTCAAATCCACTCTATGGGAACAGCAGCAAAATACGAACCCAGCACAACCTGCCAGTTTTCCAAGAACAAAGCAAGGCAGGAAATAGAAGCGTCCTTCTAAATGTTATGAAATTCATTGTTATTGCTTTAGGCTATTATTCCCTTGGGTGTGTTATCAAGAGCCGTCAGATGAATAGCTAAAACAAAACGGGTTTGGAATGCAAAAACTCCTCTGACTTAATTGTTTGAGCTCCCAGTTGAGCAGGTGGGCACGTTTAGCGTGATATAACAATAAATAGCCATAATTTAAATTCACAATTGGGCACTGTTACCACGATCCAGTCAAGTTCTCTTTCATGCGCCAGGCATGTTCGCAGCATACGCAGTTCTCTCCATGCTCTGTAATGTATGCATAGCAAGCTAGAAATCATAACCATTCAACAAAATAGTTGACAGGGTGATAATGAACAGTGGTACACGCTCAAGCCAGTTAACCAGCCAGCAGGTGTTTCCAAAGCCACTGCTCACACTTTGTCACACACCTAACAGTGCTGTTAGATGGTAATGTGCAAATGAGCTTTGTTAAGCAGTCATTATATTGTAATGAATAATGTTGCTCTGGGGAAGCACTAATTCAAAGTTGGTTAATTATCACAGTCATCTCTGTGACAATGCAGCACTGTAATACTTATGAGAGCAGCTCGCACTTTCCCTATTCATCCTCGTTGATGCTGAACGCACTGCTGGTTTATTCCTCTTGAAGATGAAGGATCTCTCTGAGGGGAGTCAGATATGTCCTCAGAAACTAATCGATAGGCACTGTTTCTCCAGAGGAAACGCGAGATGTTCCCTGTTTCCCGCCGATTATATTTGTACTGAGGTTTAGAGCAGCTCAAGCTGAACTAATCTATATTGCTCTGTAGTTTTTCACCTGTAATGGATTTCATGTGGGTTATCTTTTCTGGCCCTGACACCCTCCTTGGCAAACTCTCCCCACCTCCAAGTGTGTCCAGGTCTCATATTTCCGACTTATGTGCTTATTCTGCGTAAGAGCGTTTTTTGATGACCAGCTTTTGAAAATGGAATCATAAACATGACCCAGCAACATAAACACTATAATTTTAAACTTTCCTTCAAAATACAACTACAAGGAAGAGGCAAGCAAGCTTTGCTCAAGGACACAGTGGTGATATAGCAAGAGTGTGATTGCAGTTATTCCCTAGACTACTGATACTATAGTCTGACTGACTTTTGGACTGCAACCTAGATTTTTAAGCACTGATATCAAGCTTGATTATTACACTCTGATTACCTGGGTCAAAGACTTTTTAACCATACCCTTGCTGCTCTCTTTGCTAAGAGTCTGCTGCGTAAAGGTGAAGTATGCTTCAGTTGCTGCTACATCTTCCACACACAGAGCGAAATGGGTCTACATGGACTGTGAGTGGTGCAGACCAAACTTTGAGCCTCACGCACGTCTGAACATTTAAGAGTGCTGTCTGGGTATGTGCCTGGAATTGCAACAGAGGCTCACTGTAAAATGTGATTTTTCAATTTCACCTGAAATGAACACTAGAGGCAGTAAAAAAGGAAAAGAGCAAAAACCTGTATTCCTTTTTAAACTGATTATAATGGTAATCTGGGTCAGAGTACTGCTAAAGACAAACATTCTTACTCACAATATGTACAACTACCATTGCAACAAAATGTTTCCACGTCTGTCTATCTGTTTCAGGGAAAGTTTAGCAAAGGCACTAGCATAACTCACAATTCTGACTTTATATCTCGCAATTCTGACTTTATATCTCACAATCTCGCAATTCTAAGAAAATATGTTCAAATTGTGAGATGAAAAGTTGCAATAACCTTTTTTATTTTTTATTCAGTGGCGGAAACGGGCTTCCATAAGTTCATCCCAAAATGAAAATTCTATCATTAATTACCCACCTTCATGTCGTTCCAAACCCTTAAGACCTTGGTTCATCTTTGGAACGAAAACACTATGAGAATTCTTATATTTTTGCACAAAGAAAACAAATATAACTTAATTTACTAAACCATTCTTCTCCCCTGAGTTACATCTTCTGCCATTTTGGAGAGTATCACAGTGCATCGCATAAGCAAGCTTTAACGTATTTGATGTAATCAGCCTTGTTTACGTTCAGGGTGAAAGGACGCACATTTATGTAATAGGCATTGTTTACACCTAAGGGTAATTTATAAGCCACTATAAAATAACTAGAAGAAGAAAGTGCAGTACACACTAAAACTGTTTGCACTACAAGCTACTATGCTATAATTAATATAATATGAAATCAAATACCAATTTGAAACATCAAGCAGCATAATAGGCTGTCTTTATGCAGATATAATAACTGAAAGTAAATGACACAGGAAGAGTTTGAAAAGCTACAATCCTTTAAGGTAGAAAAACAAGTGATGCAGGCTTACAGTAAAAGGACAGGCTGACAAGACTCTGTCCTCCTTTACGTAACCAGCAGTCTGTGTGCAATTAATCTTTCCCAGCTCTCTCATTAATAATGTCACACTTTCTTTGTGAACTCATAACATGACCTTCACCTCATGTATCACGTGTTAGAGGGGTGCAGAAGAGCCTGGAGCGTGTGTTGAATGCGTGTGGATGTCTACATTTCCTTGTTTCTTACTGCTGTCATCTCTCTGAGATGCTCAGGCACATTGACACCAGCGCCCATGTTACATGTAGCTGAGGTTTGTTTCTGAAGTCTGCTACTTGTACTGACACATGTCACTGAGCATAAGGAGATACACGAGCCGTGTTCTGTAGCGGCTGGCATGAATCACTCCTCATCTTGACCGCTTCAGTCAGCCTTGCGTAATGCAACCGAGTTACCGAGCATCTGCCCCGTTCTGAATGGGAGGAGTCACCTTGTGTAATTCTTCCATCTGTTACCGAAGCAGAGGCTCGGCCCACTCCTGTAGTCTGTCAGAAAACATCAGGCTCACATCTGACACCAGACTCACTCAGTCAACCCACTGACTACAACCTTGCAGGATTTTCCTGCTGCACATTAGTCAAGTCAAGTCTGTTTCACATACACTGATTGAAATTACTTTAAAGTGGCTTACTTTTAAGATCTTGAAAAAAAAATGTATTAAAAAAGCAATGCAAATAATATGTATGAGTTTATTCCTAGTTGTGAACCTACAGTAAACCGGTAAAAAAAATACATTTGCTGATTATGTGCCTAAAATATGGCTAAAAACAAACAAACAAACAAAAAAACTATTTTGAATGTGAAAAAAAGAATATTTAGACTATATTTAAACTAAACTTCCAGTTTTTACTCTCTTGTTAGTTTTTTTTTAAATATCTCAAATTATATACAGTATTTATTTTTATTATTATTATTACAGTATTATTACTACTGTGTTTTGGAAGCAATGTCAGTGATGGATTTTTAATTTATTTTGTATGAAAATTTTTGACTAAATTTGCACATTCTGTCAGATCAGTTTTTATAGTTTTTTTAATTTTTATAATAAGTTTCAAGCAATCATTTTATACATTTTTTATTTAAATATCATGTGTTAAATATTATATTTTATCTAAAGCATGCTATTGTCACTTGACACTTGTTCAGTGGCCAAGAGAGCTTTGTCTTCTGAAGTTGCAGCACATTGAGCTCTCTCACATTTGTCTACATTGGCAAAACAACATTTTCAGCAAGACATTATAATAATATTACATTTGTTAAAAATGAATAAAAATTGCTTCTAAAGCATGTATTTATTTTCATTTTAATATTTTTTTTGTTACATTTTAAAATGTCAAATTATCTATTTAAAATTAATATTTAATGGTTTGTTTTTCTTCAGCTAGGGAAAAAAAATATAAAAAGTTTATTTTGGGCCTGTGCTTAACATTAAAGGAAAAAAAAACATATATATTTATATTTTAAAGAAAAACAAAAAAAAGAGTTTGTCACTACAGCGTAATGCTTTTTTGGCAAATCTGGCAAATGTAAGAGTTCGCTACAACTGTTAAACATTTATAAGCCAAATCTTTGACAAATATTAATGTCAAACTTGAGGCAACAATGACAGATATACAGTAAATGCCAGAAGAAGAAAAAAAAGACATGCTGAAAAGTGCACTGTAAATCATGGCTTTGTGGATGGTTGTGTTTAATGCCACAATAATTGAAAGAGCTGCTTATCCTCTGTTTCATGTAGACAGTGCCAGCTTTATGCCAACTGACACTCTGTCTTCATCAGTCAGCTAAAGCATCAGGACCAGATGAACCATTAACACAGGGAGTAATCAAACAATCAGGGTGGTTCTGACAATCACTGGAACAACCCCACATTCCAGAAAGAGCTTTCACATTACATCTGTGGGTGGGATAGATGGAGGACCTTACTTTTCCCATTTCTTTTGCCTTCAAGGCGTCAGATTCTATCACAGTGGGACCAAAAGTGCATGACAAATAGGGAAGATGATCCAAACAACCCAATGGTTCATTTCTGTTCATCTTGTTAATACAACTAGAAGATTGTCAGTAGTTGACAATCTTGTTTAAATGCTTCCGTGTGATTTCCCAAATGGCATGCTGTAGGAGGCCAGTTTAAATGGATCAGTAATGAGACTCTGCATATCCCTTGTGCCCCTCCGTTTTGGCAGATGCCCACTGTGTCAACTGCCTCTGGTGACTGGACATGCTTCCACATTTTTGATAGAAAGACAGATTAAGAGCAAGAAAGGGTTCTTGGGCAGTTTGGGAGTAAGTTGCACATACTAATGCATGCTAATCTTCATAATATGTCTAAAACAGATGTAGTTAGGTTATGGCTTTGTGATACCCTGTTGTTTGTTTAAATGGTTTTTTTTTTAATTTATTTAAAAGATGATATAGTGAAAAGGAAATGTTCTTAAAAAAGTTTTGCATGAACCACATTAATTTTTAAGATACAAACATTAAAGCGCCCCTATTATGGATTTTTGAAAATTCACTTTTATGCAGTGTGTAAATGAAAATAAATGAAAAAGTAAATGAAAACATCCTGCAAAGATTTTCATTTGAAAGCTCACCATGTATAAAGTTATCATCTCTAAAAGAAAGAGTCTGAATCATTGAAATTAGTTGTTTTTAAAAAGGAGTTCCAAGCCGTTTCATGTTGATGTCAAAATGAAGCATTATCATATTGCCCGCCCACTTGTTGTGCACCAACCTGATCTTATGGCAATTCGTACATATTTTAGAAGTGGCTATTTCATGCAAATTCTTACAACCTCACTCGTACGAATTCATATGATTTCTTCTAAATCGTATGCATGTTACAAGTTGCTTATTCGAATGAATTTGTACGAATGACCTAAACCTAACCATACCCCCAAACCTACCCGTCAAGGGGTTTTAGACAAAATCGCACAAAATCGTACGAATTAGCATGAATTTGGTACCTCGTACGAATTGATCATAAGACTGTGTTGTGTGCACAGACCTGGGAAAACTTGAGCTGCTTATGAAAATGTAAATTCGTTCTTTTTCTCTAGGTGTCGCTTGTGAAGTATTAAAAGCTCACATACTGTTTTAAATTAAATTGGCCAATCATCTTTGAACAAATAAGGTAAAAATAAATGCATATTATAAGAAAAATTTTTTGACCTTGCATGTATGTCATCCTGTTGTTTGGGACTTACAAACAATATGAACCTTTCATAACTCATTATAGGGGCACTTTAAAAAGCAGAAATTTTGTTTTTTCTTCACATCAAAATATATATGATTTGAAGCCTTTCGCACACTCAGATGTTCAGAATTAAATACACATACTGAATAAATTAAAAGATAAAGCAAGAAAGTAAACAATGCCATTGACTCATTTTTTTAAATTATGGTTCACAGGCCAAAATTTAAATCTCAAAAAAGCAACACATTACTTTATTAGAGTTAACTAAATTACAGCAATGATATAAACATGATATAAGCTGTTGACTCGTTTTAAATGAAAAATAATACTTTTAATATAAAGAACTTAAGGCATCAAAAACTGTAACATCAAAAACCGATTGCTGATATTTACACCTCTCCTTGAACTGTGGTTCCTCAAGGATCATTGGTGACTGGTATTGAGAAAATTCAGACTATTGTACCCTCAGATTGTGTACCCTCACACAATTACAATTAAAATCTGTTGCATACACAACAGTGTTGATTTCACTGGTGTATATACAGTAGTGCCTATGCCTTTGAGTAGTGATTACTGAATGCAAAGGGGCAGCATGTTAAAAGGTTTTCTCTTCTTTTTAAAGATAGCAAGTGTGAGAGAACTTAAGCTGATTCCTGTGCAGAGAGCAGCTTTTGCCTCAAGCAGAAGAACTCTGTGTGTGTGTGTGTGTGTGTGTGTTTGTGCATGCTACAGTGTGTGTCTGAGTCTTTCTGCTAGTCAGGAAACCTACTGCAAAAAATGAGCTTTCTCATGCCTGGAAAAACTCATTATGTGTGCTGTTTCATGTGAAAGCCAGAGAGTCATGCTCAGATGCAAAAGTAACTTCAGCAAGGCAAGCTGCAGCACTAAGTGAAAAAGTAACATTCAAACAGCCCCCACAGTAACAGAAAGAACGCCACTGAATGAAAGTAAAGACACAGAAAGAGGTTGACACTTTACTGCACCGCATGTTGTGTTGCATTTATAATTTAAATTTGATTTAAATAATTTAAAGTATTATTTTATGTACATTTAAAGCAATTTGGTTTGCAGAATGACATGTTTTCAGATCCTATATAAGTGATCACAAAACCAGTCATAAGTGTATTTTTTTTTTTTTAATTGAGATTTATACATCATCTGAAAGCTGAAAAAGTAATCTTTCAATTTTTGTATGTCTATTTGAAAATCTGAAAATTGAGGGTGAAAAAACAAAAATAAATAAAATACTGATAAAAGCATTAAAGTTTTCCAAATGAAGTTCTTAGCAATGCATTTTACTATTACAAAATCAAAAAAGTTAGAATATATTTGCAGTAGAAAAGGGGTTGCACCATTGTAGTACACCCTCAGCCGTGATTTATCAGCTTCAGCTCCTGTCATGAAGAGAGCGCCGACAGGGACGTCGGAAGTGTGTCTACGAGACGTTCTTTCGAGGAACTAGGGTTACATGCGTAACCTTGAGATATTCCTATTCAGGAACTCAAGCCGTGTCAACAGGATGCAATGGGAACAAGATGCCCACGCCCCCAGACTCGCAAGTCCCTGCCTAGTGTGTGTTTGTGCACAGCTATGGCGAGAAAGAGAGCAGAAGAGCCTAGAGTGGCTTGCAAGTCTAGTCCATAGGGTCGGACAATGTGTGGGGGGTCCACCCCGCAGCGTCACAAATGTTGGTTATAGAGACCCTGGACAACAAGGCCTTAGAGGCCACCACACCTCGTGTCGAGGGCGCTCTGACTCCTAGCCTCGGCGGGATGTTTATTCTGCTGACCAGGCTCCCAGAAGTGAGGAGGATTGAAGGCCTGTAGCACAACTGGCTGTGGTGTGACCATAGGTACCTTAGGGCTGTAACCTGCTCACGGGTACAGAAAGATGGAAAGGGGCCACTGAGAAGGACTGAAGGTCACCGAATCTGCTCAAAGAACACCATGCTCGCAACCACAAAAGTGGTTCTCTGTGCTGGAGAAAAGGGACACCTCGATGGACTCCTTCCTCAAGAGAGTATCTACTTCTCGTTTCATAACCAGAGCCTACTTAGGCCCACTCTGTCTACAGTGTGCAGGACCCAATGAGACCTATTTGGCAGTCGATCATCGCTAAATATTCTATTCAGGGAATTAGTCTTTTAAGACTGATCTCTTGTATCTGTTAGCTGCTCTAGAAACCTCCCGAGGAGGTGGCGAGCCTCTCAGCTCCGCTACGTTTCCGGGCGGAAAGAACTTTATTTTACTTTAAACACATTATCACCCAGGATTATGGGAACCAGTCCCTTTCAGACTGGTTTCTGGTATTATTAGAGCTGCTAAATCTTTGCCCTGAAGCGGAGGACTGGCAGGGGACGACCGATCTAGCTGCTCTAAAGACCTCCAGAGAAGCATGTCCTCAGCTGAGTCTGCACCGCCTAGCAGCAACACGAACTGGAGAGCGATTATAGCGCTCACAATGAGAGGCCAGCAGTTCTTCTGAGCTCTCATCCAGGTCTTTAAGCAGGTCGGCTTGGTATACCTGTAACACTGCCTTTTTTTCCCCGTTTTCATACATGTCACCAGATTGACATGCCGCCAAGTAACCCCTGTCCACCAGCAAAGATGTAATTCTTAAAGGCTTGGAGGGCCGGGACGGAGCCTTTTAAGACAATGCAGCGTCGGGAGAGAAATAGCTTGCAAGTGTCTGCTCAACACATGGCATCGCCTCTTAACCACTCTCATTCATCCCCATTACATTTTTTATGGGGACGAAAAAGCGGGCCATGAATGGCCACGATTTCACCCCGAGCTAGAGTACTGAGATAGGGACTCACCCATATAAGTTTCCAGTAATCAGGCTGCGAACCCCGCAAGCACCAACGCCGGTCTGCCTTGGCTTGAGTGGGACCAGTGTATATATCAATATCAATATCAATATATATATATATATATATATATATATGTGTGTGTAACCAAGTTTTTGTTCCAAACAATGTCCTTCTTATTTGTTGACATAATGTAACGCTGGCCCTTTAAGAAACAGGCAGTGCGAGAGTCATAAAATGCCGCTAGAGTTACAAATGTCGCGAGAGTTACCGGGGCCAAGTGAGTATTACTTGTGCAATGGAGGATTGAGATCGCTCAAAGCCATTAAAATCACACACTATAGAGAAATTTGCACATGCAGTGAGGCATATCCTCACTGATAAACACCAAAACTCATTTTTGACGTCACATTTACAAATGTGAGATTGACTGAGTGTTAAACTGTGTAATAGTGTTGCAATGTATTAAGAATGCTCAAAAATGTGAAGTGTAATTTCTTTTCCATGTGCTCTTCATATAATTTGTGTAGCTTTATTCAGTTTGATCATCTTGAATTGTTGACTGCTGTTACATCTACAGTACATTTCTGTTTGTTTTGTTTCTGTTTGCTACTGCCATTGTTTATGCTGTTTGGGTAATTGTGAATGTGGAAAAAGACACATACTCCATTTTTAGTGAAGATCATTTTATTGGTTTCGCTGGCTGTTTTAAGCTTTCATTTTTCTGTTCTATTTCACTAAATTTGCATATTTAAAGCTGGCTGATTTAAATGCAGTCGGAGGTAAAAGATCCCTTTTGAAATTTTCATCCGTTGTCGTAAATTCATTCTCCGGGCCACATATATTCTTATTTAATGGAGACACTTTTGACAGACACACACAGTACACAGAGTGCTTCGCTGAAGCCGGCAGCATTCCACGTGCTTTTATGCTTCCTGGTCAGTGACGTCACCCACCTATGACGTCCTAACAAATTCATTGGCTGATTTTACACAAGATTCAGCGCCATCACGCTAGAGGCGTTCCCATAGCATCCTGTCGACACGGCTTGAGTTCCTGAAGAGGAACTGAATCCACATTTATCATCACTCACTGGACATTTCACTTTGAAAGTGCAAGGTATTGTGTAAGAAGCAGCATAATGTAATTTTGAAGTAATGTCGCCACAGGCAATTTTTTTTGCAATTAGACTGGGTTGAATAAACAGCTTTTTCTAGGCCACTGATATCTTTTTTATGTGGGTGTTGTGTAAAATATGTTTTTCAAAACAAAATACCCATGCATATTTTAAAGCATGCTTTAAAGCATGATCACCATTAACTAAACTGCAGTTGAATACGCAGAGAACTAAAGCATTCGATTCTGTGAGAAGTTAGAAATACATGCTTCACCTTTTTAATCCCTGGATTTAAGAGTGTATATTACTCTGGAGTGAAATTTGCATCTCCATTATTCAAAATCAAGAGCACAGCAGGTATAATTCTACCTGATTTAAACTCTGGCCATGTTGCCAAAGCAGACAGAGAAAGTTAATTGATTGGGTGCAGACCATTGTTCAATATGTTTAGCTCTAACTGTTCATGCTTAGAAAATTCAGTTTAAAATGAAAAAGAAAAACTTTCAGTCACTTATCCAGGGCAAAAATACAGTTTTGTCACAATTTGGTCACATATTTCTGTCTTCATGAATGGAGATGTTTTGATGATTGTTCACATTTACATTGAAAATGGACAAAAAGCATCACAATAGTAGTCCATATGCATTATTATTTTGAAAAAATCACACTAAAAAAACTTCAGCATCATTCAATTTCACTGCTTAGAAAAGAGCAGCATGAGCAACATTCTTTCTTCACGCTGTGTTTCAAGAAAGAAACAGTCAGATTTGGGACTACAAGAGATTTTACTTCTATTTGCTCTGTTCTAAAAGTAAAAATAAAACGTGACTCATTCATGAATCTGTTCCCCCCCCTCTTAACAATGCAATTTTAAAACTTGTATTTAGGTGTGACTTATTGGCAACCCTTAAAGGAATCTAGCCTGTTACCTATTGAATTTATTTCAGTGATTTAAGGTTGATGAGGCATGTTTAAAAGTTTGGAAAGTTCCTAACTCCATTCCTCCAGAGGCTTGTCTTTCCTTTTTACTTGCCTTTGTGCAGTCACTGTATAATTGATTTTGCTGTGTCTTTGCTCCAGGAGACAATTAACAGCAGATTAGGCCCTTTTTTTCTTAAATAGTGCAACTTCTCCCGAGTCATTATTAAATCCATCACAACAGAAAAGGGGGACTTAAAAATACTAAAAAAAAAAAGCTTAATAAAGCCAGACTTAAAAAGGAAGGCCTGGTGAAATCTTGGTTTATCTATTGTCTGTGTACAGGTGATGGTATTTCAATTAAAAGAAATACAGTACCTCTATTGCTGATTTCAACAAAGGCTTCTCCATATGCCTTCAACATGCCCCCACATTCTGTGAGCCACTCAGTCACCGACATGATGAGCCTAATATTGAGGTTGTCTTTTTTTTCATGCTTTGATACCAGACAGACAGGAAGAGTTGGAGGCCGGAGATCTAGACTGGGATCTCTGACTGTCTTTGGCAATATAAAAAGTACAGAAGAGCAAGACTAACAATACCAATCAAAATCTCGAATGCTACAATATCGCCAGAGGCATTTCAGAGAAAGCACAAACAGGATAGAAAGAAATGGAACAAAAATGCAACATAATTCTATATGATTATGTGTCATAAATAATAGCTTCATTTCATGACCTTTCCTTTTGTACCAGGCCAACTTCTTCCACACTTCCGACTGATATGATTAGCACTTCAAAGGGGCTCGGCATCTGCTGTAGTTCTTCTTAAGGACATCATGAGAGAGTACAAGTCTAACCCTTAATATTTGATGCTATTTAGGTCAGTCCAGTGTTTTTCTCAACAGTGGCATGACAGATTTTGGAGACAGATGAGAGGATAGTTGACATCTTGGCAGAGATTGGCATTTTGATGGATGGCACTATAAATTGTGGTGTGTTTTTACAGAGGCTGGTCATCTTTTTTGGTCATGGCTCAAGGCACTGGTATGGGTTCTTAGTACAGTAACTCGGTTCACATTCTTTCGGCACAAAAATATAAATGCTAAAAGTGTAGTTCTGTTTCAAAATTGCTCAGTTCTCACTATTACCAATTTGCGTATTAACATAACATATTATTATATTGGCTATTTGTTTAATGCTTATAAAGTACATATTCTGCATGGCTTTATTATACATCCCTAATCCTACTCATTACCTAAATTAACAATTACCTTAATAAGCAGCAAATTGTGGGTTTATTAAGGTAAAAGTCATAGTTACTGGTTTGCTAATGTTGAGGATTGGACCTTAAAATAAAGTGCTCAAAATTCTTATGGAATGAGACACATTTAAATTTGTTAAAAAATTGCATTTTAATACATTTTAACATACATTTGGTACATTTCTCATATGCTATTTAAAAGGAAGAACAAAATAAAATATGCTTACCAGAGACCTTTTACTCGTTTTACATATAAATTGAAAACTATTCTAAAACCCATTAGAAATTCCAGTGAGAACCCATGACTCAAAAATGCTAATTATCTCCTATATTTTAGGGCTACAAATTGAACAGCTAAAACAATGTTTCTGCAGCGATACTGCAGGGAGTGCAACAGTAATAGTTTGATGTTAAATATATTTCACAATTTTACTAAATTGTGTTAAACAAAACAAAGTTAAATTAAATAAGTTCAGTTAAATGTTCCATTGTCATTAAAGGAATAGTTCACCCCAAAACGGAGCATACTCACCCTCAGTCCAGCCAAGATAGAAGAATTAGTTTCTTCATTGAAACAGATTTGGAGAAATTTAGCATTATATCACTTTCTCTCTAGAATGGCCATTATACGGTATAATATTTAATGTAACATACAGCACATGATATTGTCTCTGCTAGATATATTTTTATCCATTATGCAGTGATTCCATAATCTGTAATAGGGAAAAAGAGGGATGGTGCAATCTACCTGGTCTCATGGCAAAACAACCTTTGTGAACTTTTTAGCTGGACACAAAATATGTACCAACAAGTACATATTACTTCAGTTTCCAAAAGAGGTTAGTGTTATTTTTACACAATTACTTCAAAACAATATGCTGGGAGATTTGAAAACTGCTTTTGAATGTTAGTATCACACATACAGTATCAGTTTTGCATTTGTTTACACTATCGGGTTTTACGGGTTGATTTGATGTAAGGCATATTTCCAACATGATAGAGCATTAACTTTTAGCTATAGTCCACTGATATTTTAATTCTGAACCATTGCAATACATATCTTTATCAAAGTAATAAAAATGCAACAGGATCATGCATGAGGCAAAACGTGCAGTAAAGCAAGTAAAAGCAGTGAAGTGCACAGAGGTACAAATTTTTATGAGACCATACCATATGTATATATTAGTGCTGTCAAATGATTAATCGCGATTAATCGCATCCAAAATAAAAGTTTTTCTTTACATTGTATATTTGTATGTA
>JAUYWG010000040.1:25650914-25664899 GCA_034779775.1 Enteromius afrohamiltoni
AAGAGGCGGCAGGGGAGAATAGTCCAGCTGCAGATTCCGACAGGCTTCCAGTCAGGGACAGCAAAGAATTCCGTCGCAGAAGGAGAATGATCTGAAGATGGCTGGCGGGCCCTTAAATAGACAAGGGGCACGCCCCAGCACCACCTGCTGTCATTGGAGCAGAGACATCACGCCATGGGGTGTGGTCGACGGCATTGGCCCGCTGTTCGCGGGGCCTTGCCCATTGGTTAAAAATAGTCCCCAATACAGCGGCCAATGACCGTGCAGTTTTAATAAATAATAAAACTGCATTTTAGAATAAGCTTCAGTTAGGGGGAAAAAGGAGTTTTCCCCATGCGTCTTAGCAGACGCAGTACGAGTGGAACTAATGTTTTCTTGGTTGCACCTTTATAGAGAAATGCAATCTGTTTCAATATGTTAGCTAAATCGTGGCAGGTTTAACTTATTCATTTCTTATTTTAGTCATGCCTTAAAAATGGGAGTGAAATACAGTGCCTCACATTATACTAAAATAAAGGAAAGAATTCATAAAACACGCAGTACTTTCTTATGGAGTGTAGCTTTTCCCCGAGTATTTTTAAATAATAAAGCACAGGTAACGAATAAAAGGTCTGTGCGTCACACAAATATATACGCTGTTGCTGTTTTAATCAAATGAATTTAAAAATGTGAATTAAAAAAACGTACCTGTAACAAATATTAATAATAAGAATATTTTTATTTCACACATTCATGTATGTTTCCTAGACTACTAAAATAGGCTACCACTTTCAATGTTCTGAATCAAAGTAGCCTAGACCTTTTACATTTTCTTTCTAAAAAACACTAAGTAGACTACTAAATTGCAATTTGTAAATATTAACTTTAGTTTTTTTCTTTTCTTTCATTTTCCGCTGACTGTTGCCGTCAAATATAACACATCAGTGAGGTGTGAGCTGACAACTATTTGCTAAATCATGCTTTAAAGTGTTTGCTCAATAACTTATGGTTAAAGGGCCTCTCGGCGGTCAACAGCTGCAAGTGCACTCTACAGCGCCGTGGCGGCGGTAGAAGCGGCGGTAAAAGCTTCATTCTGGTTGTCCACCATATGTAACTGTTTCTGATACAATATTTAGAACCAGTCACTGGGCAATTTAATTTTAAAAGAGACATGAAATGTGAACTAATGGGATGACTGTGGGATTTGATGTGACAGGAAATTACTATTGGGTCACAGTGGGCTTGCCAAACCTGTCAAAGATTCAAAAAGAAGTACTGTTAATTGTGTTGTTGATGTAATATCCTGTGATGAAGTGTCAATGTGTGAGCCAGAAACACCAGTGACATCTGTCTAAAGAATCACCGGCAGTCACTCCAGATGGCCTGCAGGGGCTCAAACCTTCAATGACATGTAGGATGAGGACATGAGGAAGAGACTTGGAAGCCGTTAGTGTGTGTAGTGCATGTTTCTGTGTGGCTGAACGTGTGTAGAGAGAAGGTGAGCATAAGGGGGATCAGCCAAGGGGCTAAGGAACATCTGGCAGACATGTCAGGCCCGTCTCTCCAGAGCCAATCTGGCCAAGGCAAATCGCTGCTTAAGTCACAAACTTAACATTGCTTGTTGTCTCATGCATAAAAAAGTATTCACCCATGAATGAATTCTTCAAATGTGTCATTATAATGGAAGCTCTGAAGCGAAAACACTGTATAAAAGCGCTCCATTTGTTGCTTCCTAAGTTTGTAGCGAGCACTGAGCAGAGGATTGCAATGCAGGAGAGTTTTCCTCCTGAAGGATTTTCTCTTGTTTAGTTCAGAGTTCAGAGAGTCCTCTGGCAAGCTTTAGTTTCGAAAGATAATATTACCAAAGTGTTGTAACATAAAACTCTTTCTCCTGGCGATATCTGGGTTGAGAACAAGACTTCAGGCTTTAGACTAGTCCCAGGGTGGTACTACACATTATTCTACTCATATAAAGGTAAAAATAATTGGATACAAAGAAAAAGGTTAATGGTATGGTGACGATTCACTGATTTAAAATAAACCAGCTCATAAAAGAGAAAAAAGGTCTGCAAAAGTCAACATTTTCACTTCCTTAAAACGGTACATATTCCTGGACTTGCAGTATTACACAAATCTTTAGTAATTTAAAAAAAAAAAAAATCTTTGCAATTATCATGCTGGCTGGAACCTCACCTCAAAGGGAAACCACACGAACCACCTCATTACCTAATTATAACTCATGTCAGATGTTAGTGTTGCATTATTGTAGTAAAAATTTATGACAGAATGTATGACTTTTTCCTTTGTAACTGCAATTTGAATTAAACTTTGACTAACAGAATTTATATTCAGTATATTATAATTATTTTGTGTGGTGTTTTGATGTTCATTCTATTTATAATCAAACACAGCTGTCACAGAATATTTGATCTTGTGGTCTTGAGACTTCTTATGATCACATAAATCATAAGAATCTTGGTCTGGACCGAGGTCCTGACTGTCACTGCAGAATAAATGTGTCTGCGGCACTATACCTGTCATGAATGAGGGTGTGAGAAGTGTGCAAGTTCATATGTGATGAAGGTTTATTCAAAATAGACAATCTCAAACACCAGCAAACATAAACAACATAGGCTGAGACAAGAGAATAATCCGTAACCAAAGCAAAGGTCAGTTACCAAGTAAAAAGTGTCCGAAGTAGAAGGCGAAGATCCATGAAACAGCAATAGGTCGGCAACAGGTAAATCCAAATAGAGAAACAGACAACAATACAGCATCTTTTTCAGTATCTTTTGTATTATATTCAAAATTGTGAAATTAAATACAGTTCAGAGGCTCACTTCACTTCAGTTTTTCTTTTTAAAAGTTCTTAAAAGTCCACTGTAAATAACCTTTTGTGCAATGGAAAGGTTCCATGAATGTTAAAGGTTTACTCCATCCCAAAATGAAAATTTTGTCATTAATCATTCCAAACCAATAAACGCTTTGTTAGTCCTCAGAAAGCAATTTAAGATATTTTATATAAAAATTTGGAGGCTTGTAACTGTCCCATTGACTGCCAAGTAAATAACACTGTCACAGTTCAGAAAAAGTATGAAATACATTGTCGTCTTTCATTGTCATTTTTCTTTTGGACCTTGACAGTGTAATTAACTTGGCAGCCAATAAGACAATCTCAAGACTCCCGGTTTTCATCCAAAATATCTTAAATTCTGTTCTGTATCCAAACACAGCTTTTACAGGTTTGGAACAACATGGGGGTAAGTGAATTTTATTTCGAGGTGGACAAAATTTTCATTTTGGGGTAAAGTAACCCTTTAAAGATTCTTCATGTAACCAATTTTTAAGAGTGTAGGCAAGTTAAATACCCATTGCACTCAAAAGATGTCTGTGACTGCAGTATAAAAAAAATGGCCATTATTTTAATGGCAAAAATAATTAGAAAATGCTACGGTAAATACCTGCTTAATGGTTAAAACTGTAAACTGACATTCCCAGAATTCCCTGCATTGAACTTGTTTTTTTTTTTCTTTTTTCGAAATAACTATGTTTCTTCTTAGTTTTTTCTTATTAGTTATGTTTATTAGGGTTGTATGTTACATGCAATGTTAAATGAATGTTTATTGCATACTTCAGTTTAATGATGACTTTCTCATCACCACTTACATTTTGTGCTTATCAGTGGATTTAAAACGTACAAAACAATTTGGTTTAATAACATTATATCAGATAATGAAATTACAGTTTTTAACTGTAAATGTAACTTTAAACCGTAAAACTCAAAACATTGTTACCATATTTTACGGCCAAATTTTTCACCGTATGTTTACGGATTTCTTTTTTTTACAGTGTGGCAACAATGCTCAACACACATTGACATAACATTTTGAGTCCGTGCAAGTAGAACTAAACGCAATGTTGTACATATTTCACATTCCAGTAATCACAGAAGCCATATTCATAATCTCAATTATTCTCAATTATTCTTTCAGTTAATTGTCAAGCACATTCCTCGAGCAGGTTGCAGTAGCTGTCATCTAGCACTGCTGTTTCACAAATCATTCCTGAACAGTGTGCTATTCTCAGAACGGAGGGAGCGGAGGTCTGAACTAATCTCCCTGGGAACAGCTCTGTCTCACCATATTTTACATGTTCACTAGTGTGTTCATATGTGCACAGGTTTGAAACATTTGCCAAGAACTACCTGTTTTTATGTGAACTCCATTGTCAAAAAACCCTCATCCCTGCTGTACAGAAAGAAAACAACAAGTCTGCCCTCACTGCACATACTTCAAATGTTAGGAAAGTAACACCTTTGGAAAGAACCAGATGCTGTTTTCTAAAGGACATTGAGATGTTAGATATGGAAATAAGTTGTTATTGTTGGGCCATTATCTCTGTTATCTCTGTCATTAGCATCAAAAGTATCTAAAACTATTTTATTTTGTACCCTTAAGATGAAAAACGCTGACGTGGGCACACTGTAGTGAAATCACTCTCAAAAGCAATGCTATGAGCCGAGTCCTGATTATAAACTCCACAGGGGCCTTCTGACAGGTAAGACTAAGCCAATCTGGATGTGACAACAGCAGAACGAAAATAAAATATGACTATTGTTGTCTATAAATCATCAACCTAGAACAAAAAGCATATTACACACATCAACTAAGTGCAATATGCCATTATTCATCCTATACAATGTTCAATTGATATTTTCTTTTTTTTCTTTTTTTAAAGTCCCTTGGCATTTGTCACTATTTGGTTTTCAAACCAAAATGGATTTTATGTTTCCTCCTCAGACAAAATGTCATTCTTTCCTTGCCTTGTTAAAAATTTTAGATCTTCCTCTAGTCTTTTTATATTTTGAACTTATCTTTTAGTCTTTGATTTTGACAATCAATAAAACAATATCCTGAGTATAAAATGTACACCTGTAAATTTGGATTTATAGCTAAAAATAAATGCTGTAATCAAACAGTCACATACTGCACTGGTCAACACTCACACTGGTTAACTAGATATTAAAAACTGTAAAAGCAAAAAGCATAAATCATCTCTTCGTGCTGAACCATTGTGTTGTCAGTATGATGTAAACACCGTAGGCTGCACTACAAATAATTATGATCCATCATTTTGATGGACTGGGTTATGTATTTAGATAACATGTATGCTATGTTATTCATGCTCTAACAGTGATAATTAAAGCCTTTGTCATTTGCAGATCATATGCTGCCTTCATGTGCACCTGGGAAATCAGAAGATACAGCTTGTCACACATTCAAGTTGGAAACATAACACAGAGGTAGGCTAAACAAAATAATTATATTGTGAATAATAAATCCAAATATTACATCTAATTTCAAAACAACGAATAGTATTCATTTATGCCACTTATTTACACTTGGTATAAGTCTGTGATACATAAAGCATGCATCACAGTCTCATTTAATCTCATATATATATATATATATATATATATACAGTATATACACACACACACACAGTATAATTTCAACTCAATCAAATACATTTTCAATTTAGGGCTAAATATTTTTGAGAGTGTATGCTTGTGAACTTCCAACATATACAGAGATACAAGATTTTTGTGGTTTTCAGTATCATTTTATGTACACATTTATGTATCACCGCCAAGCATTAACAAAATATTCTTTAACACTGGCACTTAGACATTAATAAACACCATTGTTATATTTCCATATTTTGCTGTGATGTTTAAGCCGCCTCCATCTACCCCCAGAGTCTCAAAGATATTGGCAGAAAGTGCCGGAAAATCAAACAGCCACCTCTGCACAAAAACACTTATGACTATCATCCAGCCCACTCTTTCTGTCGCTCTATTGTGTCTGACCGTGTACTGCGTGTTTCTCATTTAAAGGCAACGTTCACTTTGACTACTTCAAAGTACTTCATAGATGAGGTTTTAATACTCATAGTACAGACGACACAAAGTAATAACCACCAAGAACATTTTCACTGCTGAGGTTGTTTGTGTATAGCTCAAGAGACTTAATGGAGTTCTCAGTGATTCCTCATTTAATCTCAGATTTCTTCTAAAATAGCCAAGCTGAGAAGAAAAACACCTAGTTGCTCTCCATTTAAACTCAGACACAGACACTTAATTAGCTTTTTTTAGATCCATAATTGTGTGTTGTCTGGCCACATACGTGTTTATCAGGATTAGCTAGATTATTTTTCCTTCCTGTTTCAACAGAATTATTAAAATGATCAAACCAGATGAAAATGGCAAAACAAAACATCTAAGCTCTACATCTGCTGAGAATTCCCTGGTGATTTGTGAGCCTAACAATTCATCAGCATTGAAAAACTCATTTCTCACCTATGATTTTTTTTTTAAAGGCTAATGCTACTGCAACCAAACTCTTTATTTTGTGTTTGCTGTGTTCAGGGAATCTTCACGCGTCCATAACCTTTCTCAATCAGCCCTTTCTCTGCTGGATCAGGTATTGCAGCACCTTCTATGACTTATTGTTCACCCTTTTCCTGTCCTTTACCATCCTGAGTAGCGCCATCAGCTCAAGTGCTGCTCTCTGACACTCTCTGAGGATACAAGAGCACTACAGGTCCTTCCCTTTCACATCGGAAACCTCTTAGTTTTCTTTCTCTCTGAATATGACATAATCAAACTTTTCTTTTATTAATTGTACCATAAAATTATGTTAATTTCGAAGACCATGAGAGATTATTCGGTCTACGACATTATTGTCACCTAAAAGAAGCTACAAAAAGGTTATTTGCAGGGCATCTTTGAAACAAGTTGGCCATGTCAAGGTAACCTGTACTCTACTGAACATTAAAGAACACTGCCTTCTTCAGCAAGTGGGAACACGACTTGTAAAGAGAAATGTAACGTTTTTATGTAATGTTTGTTGCATTATCATTTTACACTACTATTCAGTCAAGTCTTTAACCATACAGAACAAAATAGGTCAAATTAAAACTAAATATGGCAGTCAAAATGTTTAATCAAATTAATGGTATGGCAATTAATAAAGGTAAAAATGTGATGTATTACATGTGGGTTATATATAGTATATCCATCTTTGCCTCTAATTGTGTCTAAAAAATGCAATCGCTACTTTAGTAAGTAATTAAAATATCAGCTTCATAATGTTTATATCATTGCAAATATATAAACTGTATTATTATTATACAGCTCTTTATATAAATTTGTATATGTATGGATGTATATCCATCCAAACATACAATACCTAGATAAAATGTATGCTATATTATTGGATAGTTCACACAAAAATGAAAAATCCCTCATCATTTACTCTCCCTCAAGCGCCCCTAATATAGATTTTTGAAATGATGTTTCATGCGGTGTGTAACACAGCTCTTAAGTGAATGAAAAGTCAGGCAAAATTTTAATTCTGAAAGTATCTCAAAAGAAAGCACCGTCATTTTCCAAACAAGTCTCAAGCCATTTCATGTTGAAGTCATATTTCAACATGAGTGGTTAGATTTAAAAATTAATCGTTGAGCGAATCATTTGGGAATCGTTAAAATAAAGTAAAAATAAATTAATATTGTAAGACAATGAAAGTGCATGACAGCCTGTTGCTTGGGACTCCCAAAACCAAAATATGAACCTTTCATTACCCATAATAGGGGCACTGTTCGAGTTTCTGTCTTTTAAGGAACAGAAAAGAAGGTATTTTGAATAATGTTGGTAATCAGCAGTTTATGGTAGCCATTGTTTTCCTCAGCATAGAGGAAAATGCTGTGGTCGGATTCCCACATTCTTCAAAAAATCTTCTTTTGTTCTTTACAGAAGATAATAAACTCAACATGAGGGGGAGTAAACGATGGCAGAATTTTAGTTTTTTGGTGAAATGTTTCTTTAAAATATTATACATAATTTTGTAAGCTGCTTTTAAAAATTCATGTTAGTCTAAAGAAGTCTGAAAAACCAAAACAAATGAAATCATTACACATCAATATTTTCTCAGCGGTACATGTTTATCTTGTAATTTTATTTCGAATAAACCACACTAAATGCATTCAACTGACAGCCCTGATAAAACAGCAACAGAAAAGAGAAGCATTGTCACAGTCAATCCACTGATGCAGGTGAACAGGCAACTCACCTGAGGTGTCATCCCATGACAGAGGTAAAGGATGGGAATGTTGTCAGTGTCTGGCCCTTGGTCGAGACACAAGTCGGTCTTCAGAGAGTTTCTCAGCTGAGAGAAAAATAGCATTATCAGTATTAAGTAGATAATCAAGCGCATGGCATTTTTCATTGTCACCCCTCTCTTTCACATATAGCAGATAAAACTCAAGGCTGTTTTTCACTTGCATCGTAATGCGGTTCAATTCTCCTCCTAATTACAGGTTCTAATTATAAAATTCATTTTCATAAGTGTATGCACACTCATGAATCATCTAAATGATATTCCAGCCAAAGTCCTTGGTGAAGTATAAGAGCCGTACTGTTACGCCTTCCACGAATAACTTGAACTCGTTGCTCTTCTGTTTACCTGATTTTACCTCCAGAGTATAAAGAGCCTATTAGCAAAATCATTTCATGCAGAGCCTCAAAAACTATTTTTCTCCATAAGCTTCAAAGCGCATTGCAACTGTTACGTCTAATGAAAATAATGTCTAAACACATGGCCGTATCAGTGACAACAGAATTCCTTAGCGGAGGACTTCAATGGATCGTATCTCTGTTTTGGCATTTTCCATTGGATTCAGTTGAACACTGCTGTGCCTTTTATCACCGCGTGCTGAATTTCCAGCCAACGTGATTGACAGGCTCATCAAATGCAGTCACTCAGAGTAAAGTAATGAGGGCGAGAGCTATTTCTGAGCCCTTTACTCCCAGAATTCATTTCAATAAGGCTGACCTATTTTCCACAGTTTCTTCCTTTTAAATTGCGCCTATGAAAACACACATGATGACATCAAGCACAGAATGAACACCTCAAGCACACAGCCTGTTTCTGCATCAGTAGTGAGTCAAGTGCAGTATTATTTAGTCTAGTAGGAAATAAAAAGCGAATGAATTGTTTGGACTTGACACGCATGGCAAATAAAAACAGTACGGTCTAGTTGCAGCTCGATGCAGGGATCGTTTTTTCAAGCAAATTCAGAAAATCCTCTTCGGATGCCTTGGACCGAACGGCGAGTGGGTGTCACACGTGGTGAGTGCTGCTCTCAAATCCTGCCTCAATGGTACAGTATCTGGACATTCACAATGAGCTGTAGCTTATTCAGCACTCACAGGAGCATTAGCTGTGTGGAGGAACTGTCTTGCAACTGCCACTGCTCTGAGTGGACATGCAGGGTTTTATTACAACACAATTTGATTCCAGATAACACCGCACTGCTGGGAAATGAATCTATCTGACAAGATATACAGTTGTTTGCACAGTATTTGAACTCTTTATTTGCTCTTTTCATGTGCAAACTGCTTCCGTTTCACTGGGTTTAATACAAATACTCACCACTCCGTATGCAATGGTGTCCGTGTACATTCTCATCTCAGGGTAAATGTTCACTAGGTACCAGCGGAAGGTCTTGCACTGCAGTTTTTTCCGCAATGCTTTCCTTTCTGCAATGTCACCGATGTCTATCCCTGAGTCCTGATGACACACAAACAAACAGCCAGATATACCAATGAGTTTAAAGGGGCAGTTTAGTCAAAAAATAAATAAACTTCTCTCACACTCAAGCTGCTCTGAACCTGTATTGTTGGTGGTTGCTGGTAGCTTATTGACTTCCAGTATTTTCCTTTTCACACACATGGAAGTCAAAGGCTACATGCAACCGTTTGGTTAACGACATTCTTCAAAATATATTGTTTTGTGTTCATAAAAAGAAGGAAATTCATACCCAGAATACAAATACATGTACATCTGCAAGATGTCTGTTGAAGATCTCTTGATCTGGAAAGCATCTGCTGTCTACAAATGTCATCTTTCAGATGTCAGTTTTACATACGTTCTAAATTATAAACATCTTAAAGACATCTAATAGACATCCATCTAAAAGTCCAATAGACGTAAGTTAAAGTAAATAAAAAAGTTGAAGTAAATAAAACTATCAATGTTTCTTTGGAAACTAGCAACAATAAAATATGGTAACTGTTTTTTATCATAATTAAGCAAACTTATGGGTAATTTTAAATAATTTTATTTTGAGCAGATGTTGAATTTTGAAATGTCCCTGGCTGCTATTAACTTCTAACAACTGGTAATTAATTTAGAAACATTTCATTTTCTTTCTCAAATGAAGATGTTTCAGTTAAAATAAGTTTTAATTATAATCAATGTATACATTTTTCTAATGTTCTCAATGTATTTTCCAGTCTTTTGTAATTTAACTAACAAAAGACTTAAAGGGATAGTCCATTTAAAAATACAGCATCTAAAACGAAAGTTGCCACCTAAAATATAGATTTAGATTCTCATTGACATTCATTTTATGGGAAAAAATATATGGCTATCAGCATTCTTTAAATGATCTTCTTTGGTCTTCAGCAGAATAAATAAATGCATAGGTTTGGAACAACATTAGGTGATTAATTGACAGATATTTTCATTGCATGTTGTACCAATGACCTTTGGTCATGACTATAATCATAATATAACACAAACATTTATCTTCACAATGGAGGGAGAGATAATCGAAATGGAGATATAGAATCAGGCCACATCGCTATACATTATAGCAGAAAAAAAGCAGCATTGTGCTCCATACCACAGGAACTGAAATAGCAAAGAATATCTCAGTTCATGTTGCTCAGCACACTAGAGTCATGCCTTTGTTCCACTTCCCTTTTTCTCCCTTTCCCTCCTCTCAACATTCAGCTTGAGTCTGGGAATCTGCTGCAATCTCACGACGCCTTCCGCTTTCACCAGATCTTAATTGCTGTCTTGCTGATAAATGCACGAGCAGGGCCAAAGCTCCCTCAATAAATGGAGCACTGTAACATATGGTTGGAAGCAGAGCTCAAGGCTGGAGAACTATAAGTGAGGTAATGGCTGCTTAATAGACAATAACAACTGTATTTCTCTACGCATTCTAATCGCTTTTCTACAGTCTTTATAATCAGATTTACTTTCCAATTATTCAAGTTATACTGAATGTGGCCATCATTTTTTTTTCCAACAAAGGAAAAAAATGTTTATGGGTCACTCCTTTTCCTGTTTTTACTTTGCAACCAACAAAAAAAAAATGAATATGCTTGTGACATAATTAAGAATGTATTTCTAAAAGGATATATCAGCTTTTATGAGTATATATGGGTACACACTTTTTTTACTCTTTATTTTACAAAAGAACAATGACTAGAGATCCCAAAGTGTGCATTTAAACACGCAAAAAACATTCATACTTATCCTTGCATTAATTTTAGGTTCATAAATAGGTTCCATGTCTTATAAAACACCTGTAGGCAATAAATTCCAATGAAAGAAAACCTCATTTCACCATAAGCTATTCTGAGACCATTGGTAGTTTATCAGAGATCCATTTGTGAAAGATATTCGTACAGGCAGCATAAGTAAGGAGATTAACTAACGTCCAATTTGATGCACTCTGTATAGTATAGTAACACCTAATGAAATACTTAATTTCAGTTTTTACAAATATCATGAATTACTTCATGATGATATATAAGGGAAAAGAAGGAATTAAACTAATTGTCTGGCCATCCAGCATGTAGTAAATTCACTAAGATGATCTAGAATGCTGCAGCACACCTGGTTTTATTTGAACCCAAAAGGGCTCCCTTCACACCTCCTTTGTCTCGCTACACTGGTTGCCAGTATTTACCCACATCAGATTCAAGCCACTGATGCTGCCATATAAAATCTGCACCCCCCTACACACACACTCACTTTTACACATCTATGCTTCCTCTGAGACTGCTGGGGACTGTGAATGAGCTGCGCTTGTGCTGTCATCAAAATGAGGCCCTTTCCAGAACATTCACTGTACCTTGTTGGTGGAATATCGCAAAACTGATTATCACCAGACAAGCCTATCTACTTTATTCTTACATAACACAGTATTAAGCAGCTATCCTTCTGCTCAAACATTACATTTTCATCCTTACGGGGGAGAAAAATAAAGTGGACATAACATTTTAAAATCATGTGGATTTTAAAATTCTTTCAAACACTGCAAACAGTCACACCCTTCTGCATCTTTTTTTTTATAAAACTTTTAAAACAAAACTAACATAATTTACTCAACCATTCTTTTCCCCTGACTTATGTCTTCTGCCATTTTAGAGAGTATCTCAATGCACCGCATATGCAAACTTTAACATATTTGATGTAATCAGCCTTGTTTACATACGGATGAAAGCACGCGCATGTGCATAATCTGCATCTGTTTACACCTAGAGGAAAGCGTACACTTATGCAGTAATATTCGTAGGCGAGTATATGATGTCATTTTTGTTAGCGTCGCAAAACTGAAGTTTATCCACTGATGTCGCATGGACAGTGTTTTTACTACGTTTCTGGACCTGGATCATTTCAGTTGTATTGCTGTCTATGGAGGGACAGATGGTTCTCTGATATCATCAAAAATATCTTAATTTGTGCTCCAAAAAAGAACAATGATCTTATAGGTTTAGAACTTAATTAATGACAGAATTTTTATTTATGGATGAACTAACCCTTTAAGGTAAGTGGTTGCAATACATTTATTTTATTATTACACATTTAATTGGCTAACTTTCAACATTTTTTATTTAAATGTAGCTAAAATAAATTCAAAAGTACTAGGGACAGATGAATTACAATATAAACAATACCCCTGCACTTTTTAAGGTAAGTTAATGTTAATATAAATGTGTTTATTTAATTCTAGCTAAATTATTCATTATTATTTTAGTAAATTTAATGAATCTTTTTTTGTGTGTATGAAACCTACTAAAAAATTATTAGTTGAATTTATAACCTCCTGTTATAACCCCAAATATTGTATTGCAACTTTTATCCTTTGGATGAATCATGTTTTAGCATTTCTTATTTATAAGACATGTTAGGATAAAAGCATTTGCCATTTAAGTGAATGTAAATGTCAACAGCACTTTCTATCGGTAAGTACAGTAGCTGACATAATAGACCTCACCTCTTGTGGAATGTTCCAGGCCATGTAGACGTGACTTTTAAACTCATCCATCCAAACTTCAGCCACTCTCAGAGCATTTCTGCGGACGTGGGTAGTGAGATCCTCGGTGTAGGGCTTGTGGGCGCGCTCAATATGGGCAATACGGGCACAGGGCAACACCTCCACACTTCCTCCACACTGCCACACCTACACAAGCACACAAAGAATCTAAATAAAAATCCATTTTCATGCTGAGAAATAAAAAAGGCACATTTCTTGGCAAGACAGATCTTCGCAGAAGATACGGAAGCTTGTGTAAAGATCTTGCATAACCCTAAATACTACAGCTCATTTAGACCTCCCAAACCTACACGGAACCCTAAAAAGCATGAATAGGAATTTAATGTATGGCCTGTGGAATAAATAGATTTTAAATCAGTAATAAAGATAAAGATAATAAATGTACCCATACACACACAACACTAAGGCAGCTGTCTTTTATGGCACTATCCTAACACAGATGGAAGCTCATAAGTGACTGATTTAGAACACTCTACTGTACATAGACAGCAACTGTTTTAGAGTTTAGAGTTAGTATGTTGCTAAGATAACCATCAGCCCCAAAAGTACTGGTTAATTTGTCCAATTTTTATATGATCAGACCAATTTTACAATAGTTCTTAAAGAGTTGAAATTGAGCCCATGCTTTACTCACTCAAAAGGCATCATATAGGTGATTTACAAAATGCATAGATTCTCTACAGGAAGATAAGATAAGAGAAGTCTCTATTAATAAAAATTAAAGGAAATTGTTTCTCCAGTGGCTACTGGACTACAGATACAATGAGATAAACAGAGAAATAGAAATAAAAATACAGTATAAGTTAAGT
>JAUYWG010000040.1:25677416-25689667 GCA_034779775.1 Enteromius afrohamiltoni
TAATGTTTATCAGTACATTACAGAAAATAATGAACTTTATCACAATATGCAAATTTTTTGAGAAGGACCTGTATATGTATATGTATATATATATATATATAAACACACACACACACGTACATTTAATAAAAATGTTATGTTTATATATAGAATATATTTATATATAATGCAAATATATATATATATATATACACATGTCTCTTCCCCTGTGCATGCACACTGGTGTCCTCGTGGGTCCGGGAAGGAGGCAGCGGAGCGACGCGGAGCTGACGCGGGAGAAGCGAGTCGTCCTACCCAGCAAGCCGTGAGGAGAGCGAACTGCGAAAGGCGCGAGAGGTGCCAGAGCCGCCCCCGTATCCGTATCCGCTGTGAAAAGGGCAAGCCGCCGAAGATGCGAGCAGCCGGAGCTGTCGAAACTTCACCCCTTCCCGGAACCCTTTCCCCTTCTACACTGCCTTCTACACAGCAGCACAACGAGGACACCAGTTCCCCTTTTATTTTGGACACTTTTTATTTCCCTGGACACTTTATTTTGTTGTATTTATTTAATAAAAATAGCCTTTCCGAGGCATGACATCATTCCCACTGTGTCTGTGTTGGCTCTCTTGCGACATTATGTATGTATGTTTGAATAAATCTGTCAGGTTTTCACGAAAACTATCTTTAATTTTAAATGTTTGTAACAAACAAGTATAGCTATTGAATAATTTGCTTAATTTTAACATTTAATATTATAGTGTTCCAAGTACGAGGGTTTCCCTGTATAGTTTACAGCACTGGTCAGGAAAGATTTGTTGTCCTTAGAAAAAGAATTACATGTATTTGAAATTAAACAATAAATGTGCATTTCCATATATAACTGGAACTAGCCATGTACAGTACGTTGTTTACAGTATGGTAGATTTTCAAAGTACTGATTTTTTTTTAAATTCATTACACTTTAATTTGTTGTTTTATTTGAAAAGAAATTATTTTAATGAGAAAATGTTGAAATAAAAAATAAAATCAACTAATTGGAAAAAAAGTTAGCAGCAGCCATAAATTCAAAAGTTTCTTGCTTTGCTCTACTTCATCTCAAACTTTTAAAAACATTTTATTATGGCTCTAGTTTTAATAACCCCACTTACACTGATGTTGGACGTCAAGATGTTGAAAAAAAAAAACCTGTCTCATTTTTAAAGTGCATAACAATTACAACCAGATCAAAAGAATACATTTTGACAAGAGATACAGTAAATGGTGCCAACTTGAACTATCCTGCCAAGAAAGGAGGGCCATTAAAGTCATTAATCCTTCAAGAGTGAATCCATTATCATCATTACCCCATAGCCTGCTCAGAATGATATAGTTTCTCACCCTCACACCCAGCTCCACATTCTCTCCTCCGTAAATCTCCATTCCTTCATCCAGCAGACCGATCTCTGAGAAGTACTCCCTGTCCACCACAAAGCAGCCAATCAGGGCCGGACTCCTAGAAATTTACATCAGAGAAATACATTAACTGAATATACACTGTTCAACAAAATAAAGGGAACACTTAAACAACACAATGTAACTCCACGTCAATCACACTTCTGTAAAATCAAACTGCCCAACTAGGAATCAACACCGATTGATCAGTTTCTATTTCACATGCTGTTGTGCAAATGGAATAGACAACTACTGTGAAATTATAGGCAATTAGCAAGACACCCTCAATAAAGGAGTGGTTCTGCAGGTGGTGACCACCGACCACTTCTCAGATCCTATGCTTTCTGGCTGATGTTTAGTTCCCTTTTGAATGCTTTTGAACAGGAGGAGCACTGCCAGAGCCCTGCAAAATTACCTCCAGCAGGCCACAAATGTGCATGTGTCTGCTCAAACAGTCAGAAACAGACTCCATGAGGGTGGTATGAGGGCCCAAAGTCCACAGGTGGGGGTTCTGCTTACAGCCCAACACCATGCAGGACGTTTGGCATTTGCCAGAGAACACCAAGATTGTCAAGATTGTGTTCCCCACTGGCACCTTGTGCTCTTCACAGATAAAAGCAGGTTCACACTGAGCACATGTGACAGTGGTGACAGAGCCTGGAGACGCCGTGGAGAACGTTCTGCTGCTTGCAACATCCTCCAGCATAACCGGTTTGGCAGTGGGTCAGTAATGGTGTTGGGTGGCATGTCTTTGGAGGGCCGTTCAACCCTCTATGTGCTCGCCAGTCAGATGACTGACTGCCATTAGGTATCGAGATGGGATCCTCAGACCCCTTGTGAGACCATATACCAGTGCAGTTTGCCTTGGGTTCCTCCTAATGCAAGATATATCCTCCTAATAAGATCTTATATATATTATTCCCAACTTAATAAATTCAATTCAACTAAATACCTGATTGGAGCAGAGCTGTTGTTTAAGTTCCACCAGGATTTTGGTGGGTTCAGATACCGGCACCACAGTTCCCAGTCAAAGCCCTGAGCGGAGAGTGGGTACTCTTCAATCTCAAATGTGTCGTATTTGATATTGTCAAAAGATGGAGATATAATTCTGGTTCTGTCTTCTTTGATCCTTTGGAGAATAGGCTCAGCCCTGTAGAAATAACAATAAAATTGTTTACCACCCAGTGAACATGATTTGTTCCACAAAAAAACAAGTACTCGTACTGATTTCATTGTCATTTTTTGAGTATGAAACGTGAGGCTGAACAGGCAGTGCATTCTCAGCAAGATTAAATAGCAAACAGTGCCTTTTCAGTCAGCTCATCCTCAGTACTATTTTAGGACTGATTCTTCTAGAGAGATGCAAATTGAGCAGTACAGTACGGCTTTAAATTCACATCAAAGCTGATTAAAGGCAGAAAGATTCTGGGTGTTATTCAAATTGCAGTGACATATCTGGGTCAGATTGCTATGAGAGAAACTATGTGCCAACTCTAAGATCCAGAACTTCTTTTGATGATGAAGGGCATCTTGATCTATGTTCATACAGGACCAGGTTAAAGGAATAGTTAATAATAATAATCCAAGAATGAACTCGACATTTAAAAATAAAATGTCAATAAAATTTGAAAAACAGAAAAAAATGACTCACATTTCAGTGTGTTCCTAACATTATTAATAACTCGGGATCATTAAAAAAAGAGAAAAAGATGCACCTGTGGCAACATTTCTGCATAATAAGATATACAAGAAATGTCTAGTGACAACTAAAAGGTTATTTGCACTAAAGGTTAATGCTCTAATGCTCTGCTATGTTTGAAAATTTCATAACACCTACTCTAAACTGATTGTGTCAACAAGTACATTGGCTAATTCAGCTTGCTTTTACAAGTACTGAGGTCTTTTATTGGAAACCAGGGGTTGCTGAAATACAATTGGGTAAATGAGTAGTGGGCGGGTTACACAGACCAAAACAAACACAAACATTCATGTTCTAAAGAGAATAACGACTGTAGCAATTTTTTTCAGCTAAACAAGAATGTTAAGTTCTTATCTACAAACATGTTATGGTATTTTTATGCTTTAGTAGAGTCAAAAGAGCCTGTCCTCCAACAAAAAACAACCCTCATTTGTGCCTTTTTACGATCTATTATTATGTTTTAAGTTAAGTGCCCTCTAGTGGGTTGTATTTCAGGGATTTGGACAAATAAACTAGACGGGTGTATTGGTTGGAGGACAGGTTGAGTCAAAAACGTGCATACAGCATCTTTAAAATATATTAGTTTGCTAACTGTGCATTATGAAAAAATACTTTTTTTAGGTCACAACAGAGTACTGCGCAAGGAATCTTTTGAAAATAATCTTTATTAACCATTAATCTTCACCATAACCATAATTTGTGTGGAAAGGATTTTAAGTTATTGTTTTTTTTAAAGCTTTCAGGTATAAACTGCTAGGAATTGTAATAGCTGCACATTAAACCTTCATATATATAGAATTAAGTAATTTGAAGTACTTTTAAGATGCATTTTTTATCCTTTTTTGTGAAATGAAAAAAAAGAATGTTACAAAGTGTGTGCATTCTTCAAAAAATATTTTATGTTTCATGGAGGAAAGAGACTCAGATTTGGAGCAACATGGAGAAATACTAAAGCAGCGAATTTGTCTTTTTTTGTTTAGTTTTTTCAGATCTATCAGGAAAAAAATGCCCCTCAGTTCCTGTCAGTGCTTGAACAAGTGCACTGATCCTTTAGACCGTTTATTTGAAAGATGCAGTAATTACAATCTGGCTATGAAGCGCTAGGAATAGCCGGAGTTCTCATATCACCCACCAGCCAGTGTTGAACTCTACGTGGGCGTCAAACAGGGCTACCACAGGGGCAGAGGCAGCTCTCCAGCCACTCACACGTGAGCGGATCAGCCCTTCCTGCTTACTGTGCCGCACCATTTTAATGAAACCAGGCTGCTTGTCGTTGGTCTCCTTGACAAAGTCCTGCAATTTCTCCTTTAACTCATCTGGGAGGAAGACAGAGACAAAGAGAGAGGGGAAGAGCTGTAACATTACAATGCCTCCTGGAGGACTGTCCTCATTATTCCTGGTCACAGCAAAGAGGATGTTATTGTTACTGTGTGTGTGCGTGTGTGTGCATGTGTGTGCGTGTGTCAATAAGCACTCTTGGGCCTGTCAATCGTGTTCACTTTAACAGAGAAGGTGTACTGAACCAGGATGTGGAACTGCATGCGTTGCTTGAATGAAAAAACATTCATGAAGTTTATTCATCACCTTACCTGGCAACCCTCACCAGCTTACCAAACATATTGATCCAAAGAAAAAGAGCAGTTCAAAAGTACAAGCCATGAATTATTTATTTTATTATAAATTTTATAATCTATATAGTAGTATATATTATTATAGCATAATGCAAATAATAATATTATTTTTATATTATGTTTACTCAATTATTAATCATGATTTGTTTTATTCGTATCATTGTTAAAATTAAATAGAAATCTATCATAAGAGATTAATAAGAAATATTCCTTGAGGGCCAAATCAGCATATTAGTGATTTCTGAAGGATCATGTCACACTGAATACTAAAGTAATGATGCAAAAAATACAAACTTTTGACCAGTTCTTTCCTGTTAATAAATGTAACCACCATGTCAACACTGATGAAACTTTAACAATCTGGCAACAAGTCAAAATGAAGGTGCCTCACATGAATATGTAATGCAAACCAAGAAGAAATGTCATTAAGTTTTCATTCGGGTCCTTCATGTGTTATGCTTCACTGTTAAATTGAATTCTTATGATTTATTTTTAATTTCACCTTTTCTTCCTCTCAGAGAAGAAACTGGTAGAAGAGAGGTTGAGATCTTTAAGAGACAGCAGATGTTGATGTGAAAAAGATGAAGAAAGACATGATTTTCATTACTGAATGTCATAAAAGACTGCAACAGATCAGCTTCTTCTAAATGTATTCCTTTAGTTCATTCTTTAGATCTCAATCTGAATGCTGTGCATTCACTTTTTAGGAAACTGCTACACAATGGTGAGCCGCATTTCCAAGTACATGAATACGGTAATCATGCTATATGTCAAAAAAGCACGGTAATACATCTAAAAGCATGATTGTATCATGGTACCACCAAGTTATATTTTGGTAAGGGTTTGTGGAGTTGATCCAGTCGAGGGCCTAATCGTCTTATTCCCTGTTTGCTGGGGCTAAATTGATTTTCTATTAAGTTTGCATGACAAACATGCTTGATGATTTCGCAGATGGTGTAGCCATGGGACAAGGAGAGAATTAATTCCACCAACTCAATTATCTGTTGCTGTTAAAACAAATAAATGATCACATAGGCTTCAAAAAATAAAACTCTTCCAGACAAGGCTCAGTGGTACACAAAGGACTTTAAAAACCTTTTAACAGCATAATATACTGAAGTGGCTCATCAACTCTTTGAGTAGAAAATTTGTTTGTGGACAAGTATTTTTCCCCCTCCAAATCCTTTGCTGGTGAGTACTCAAAGTATTTTATTTTTCAGTGTGTTTTCCATCCGCAGTCAATCTTGCTGTCTATTTGAGTTGTAAACCAGGTACTATTATGATTATTACACTGTAAAAAATAATTTTCAAAATAAAGTTTGATTATATAATGCTTTACAAGAAAATACTTCACATATTTTAGCCTTTTTATTATTTAAACTCTATTGCAATTTAAAGTTACTTGCTGTTCCTCTTCAGGAACTCGAGATGCTATGGGGATCACCTCCAGCGTGACGGCTCTGAATAGTATGTGTAATCAGCGAATCAGGTTTCTTGCCGCCAAATACAAATATTTTGGTGTCAAAATACTGAATATAATATAAATATACACTATTATATATTAATACACTACAGTCCATACAAACAAACAAAAATGAATGAGAAACAGAGAGTAATTTTTTCCATTGCGTGCGCAAAAAACGTAAACGCCATTCCGTCTGGGTCCATAAAACCAATCAGGCTCAGAGTCAGTACAGCGAGTACCACCGGCTACCACAATTGCTAACGGCAAGAATTAATTTCTTCTTCATCACTGCTGAAGCTGAAAGAAGATTGATCACATGAGCACTATCGTCTTCTTTCCTATTGCCTCCCGAAAGTCACTCTTCATAAAGTTGAGACAAACCGTCAGTTCTCCACTGAAATGAATGGGATCGCATCACTTTGTCGCTGTGTATTACATGTAACGTGAATGGGGTTTTATTTGGTGTTGTAGTAAAGGCAAGGGCGAGAGCGGGGCAGCATTTCGGGCCATGTTGTTCCCTTCCCAAACTATGTTACGGGTGGGGATGCACTCAGCTTTTACAAAAAAATTTGTGTATGTGAAAGAATGAAATCTTTGATAAAGAAAGATGATGGTATGTAAGTTTATTCTTTAGACAGTGCAGGCGACAACTGAATGAGCTTGTAATATCGGCCAATCACAGCGTTTGTTATCCGACAGTTGTTTTGTTCTGTTTACTTGCCCTTACTGATCCTGACACTGGCCACAGGTATGACAGAAGCTAAAGGTCACTTTTCTTATAGCCACAATTTATTTCACCACGCCCTTGAGTGGGATGTTGTGCTCAGCCAGGCTCATGCCTATAGAGTTTATCCTTGAGCGAACGGCATCTCTCATCGATCACTGAGATTGTGGAATTGCACGAGCGAACGTGAAGAGAATGTCTCTTTCAAAAGCCAGAGAACATTGGATATGAACAGCTTGTGGCTCTACAAATTGCTCTAATGCTTTACCCCTGCCTGCAAATATGAGTTTTATGATTGAATCGGGAGACACTAAATGAAATCTGTCTTCTGATTTTATTTGACAGCGAAAATCCCTCCATCCTCGACCTCACCGAAAACTTTCTTCAAAGCTTATTAGAGCAGAACTTTCATCTCCGTCGAAAATGACTGATTAACATACATGAACAAATAGCAATTGATTGGAAGAACTGGTGAAGATACTATCGTAATAAAACAAAGGATAACAGGTCCATTATCTCCGAGCCGCTCATGACTGAAAGCATCAATCTTTCATCACCATTATCTCAAGTGCACTTCTTAGTTCAGTCAATACAAAGCATTAAGCTTGAATGATCCTACCACTGCTAGCAATTATAATATGATAATATAAAGGAAGACTGACATGCTGAAGGTCTCTGTGCAATCTTATTGGGTGTCAAAACTTTTGAGGAGGCATTTTAATTAAGTCCTTGATGTTAAACTGACTTAAACTAGCATCCGTTTTTGCAGGATCTATCTATTCCTATGTGAAAAAGTACTCTCCTGAATACTTTTAAGAGGGCACTTATTATTTAAATAGCATACTTCAAATGTGAACTGTCATACCAACACATTCTCACACTCCAACACGTCACATTGTGATGCTTGGTCAAGACCCTTTGAAGATCAAGGTACTCCTTTTTAGTCACTTTACGACGTGAAGGGTCCTCTGTTGTTTTCAGTTGTTTGGCTTAATGTAATGGGTTGCATGCACATATATATTACTTTTATTTGAGTAACGAACCCTACCCCTACCTTAAACCTACCCACCTCTGAACAATGAAATATATGGAAATCAGCGGCCACGTCTATTCCTCTCACAAATCAATCGTTTTGCATCAAAAGACTTGGAATATTAATATTTTTCAAATAAATTATAATGGTGGTTGTACCTGCCTGCTATATCTTGTGTTTTACTAACAGATGGTAGGTTTTTTATTAACAGGGGCAGGGGTTGGGTTATGTGCTCATAAATGTGTAAATAATGTAATTTAAATAAAATAGTTTTGACTGTTTACATTGGAAAATCACACCCCTACATATATGCAATAATGCCTTTGTTTTTACTCAATATATCTTTAAATTATGGCGAAAAAATTTAAAACATCATCGCGTCGGCATATTGACGCTAAGGGTTTCCTATTTTAGACAATGGAGGACCCTTCACGTCGAAAAGTGACTAAAAAGGGGTACCTTGAGCTTCAAAAAGCAATGCAAAATGGTCTTGACCAAGCGTCAAAATGTGTCGAGTTGGAGTGAGAGAATGTGTTGGTCATTCAGACACTTAACTGCATGTTTATTGCAATTAAATGAAAATGTATAGTTCCACTTTACATTAACTGCTGTGTTCTTACATTTAAATTAATCATTTGATACAAATAATTTATGATGTACATACACGTTTTTACATTGTAATTATATATTTTTAAATTTCTATATATAATTATATCTGTAATTCAGAACATTTAGAATTATACTGTTGACCCATCACCTTACACCTTAACCAACCCACCAAGCCTGTCCCTAACTTTACCCGTATCCCCCTTTAGTAGCAGTAGAAGTGTTTTGCAATACATTATGAACACAATAAGTACAATATGCAAAGTTTAAATTAAGATTAAATGCATTTAGCTGAATTTTTAAGAGTGTCACTTTTAAAATATACGTTTACTTCCATAACCCAGGTTCCCTGAGATACAGGAACGAGTACTGCGTCTGCTAAGACGCTATGGGAAATACTCCTTATTTCCTCCTAACTGAAGCCTATTCAATTACGCAGTGAAACTGCAATGACCATTGGTCGCTGCAGTGGTTTTAGATTAAAACAATCGGCAGGGTGCCATGTTAGAGCGACCAATGGACACGGCTCCCACCAAAGCCCACCAGAATGGGTGGGGCCAGCATGTATACATGGTGGCACCTTCGCTGGTATGAGTTAGGTACTTTGACTGAAGCGATGAACACTTACGGCGCGGCAAGGGACGCAGTACTCGTTCTGTATCTCAGGGAACCTGGGTTACGGAAGTAACCTATACGTTCCCTGTCGATACTTCACTCGTACTGCATCTGCTAAGACGCTATGGGAAGCGTAAGAATGCTCAAGCCTGACAGCGGACCTAGGTGAAAACCGGGTCGCACAGTCACATAAGCATGCAAAGGAATAACTGCTCCACATATGCATTAAATCGTCCTGGCACTCAAGGTTGGGCAGGAAGCGCTGCAGGCTTTATAATGGAATGAGGGAAATAAAGCTTTAGATTGTGTCAGCTGTTTGAGCGCATGTTGGTCAAAGCAGCAAGTAAGCATACACTGAGCTTAAGTCCGTGGGTTAGGAGTGTAATGCCAAGACGCGGGCATTTAACAGTTAACCCTTTAAGTATGATGCTGAGCTCGTGCTTGGGCAACCGAGTGGCCAACGCGGCGAACCTTTGAAAACAAAAGAATTTAACAGTCAGTGTCTGCTGTTTGAGCGCTTCAGTGGCCAAACAGCTGACTGACATTCTCTCGTTAGAGGCTTTTAGCCTGAGTTCGTGGTTTGACAATATAAAGAAATGTTGGCAGTATGGCACGTCTGTCGCATTTTCCTACCACAATTAAGGGACAGTCACGTTCTGGTTCGCTCGGACAGTATGACAGTGGTGTCATACATAAATCATCAAAGCACATTACATATAATTTTATTGTAACAACAACACCAAATAAAGTTTAACCCAAAGTGCATTTAACAATTAACAAACACATAAAAACTGTACTTATATCAGATTCTGTGAGGAAACCTGCTGGAAAGTGTCCTTATTATCCCTGGTCACAGAAAGAGAATTAAATCTTTGTGTGTGTCAGTATGGACTCCAGGAGCTGGGACAGATAAGCTGTATTGAACTGAATGTGAAGCTCTCAACCAATATAATACAACATTCATGAAATCAATTTATCTACTTCTAACAGCTCGATGGCCAGCCAAGACAGGGCTACAGAAAGTACTGTGGCAGTTCCTTTGGCCACATGTTTGAACTGTAATTCTGATGGCACCCATTCACTGCAGAGGATTAACTGATAAACACGCAATGCAATGCTGAATTTCATTTTTCTGAATCTGCTCCAATTAAGAAACCAAATCATCTATATCTTGTATACCCTGAGGGTGAATCATTTCCAGCCATTGTTCGGTATGTATTATATGAAAACAAGTATTAGTATTGCATGCAATTCTACCTTTAAGGCTTTTTTTGATAATTTAACTTTAACTGAAGATATATTTTAAGTAAGTCTAAATGAAGCAGTTTTATTCTCGACTAAATTTATTTAGAAACATTTTAGATATTTTTACTGACTAAAATGCTAAGCAAGGAAATTCTTTTTTTGCAGTGTAAGTCATCTCTCTCTCTCTCTCTGATGATAAGGTGGTTATTCATCATTTGTAGACCGCAGAGGCAAAGAATTTTTGTCAGCTCATTCTCGGGTTTTGAGGAGAGCAGGAATTAATTTTCCTTGGCCTTCACTGAAGGTTGACAGATTCTCTGTCGGCCCCTCTGTTGACATAAAGTCTCATGTTGAGTGGCCGCTTCACAACCTTCATCTCTGAATGTAAAGATAAAGCTGTCAGGACTCGCAAGATTATGCCAACTGAGAGAGCAGGCCGCTGGTCCTCAAAATGGTACAATTAGTGGGGAATCATCTGGGTCACTTTACCCTCTTTCTCTTCATGTCGGTCATGGTGTCTGAAGCACTAGAATAAAGTGTAAGCTGAACCCAGAAGTGGCTCTCGCATTAAGGAGAGATGTCAAGAGATAATACTTGCAATTGAAAGGACCTGGCAGCTTCCATAGAACCTTAGGGATAAAAACAGTTAGCGCTGATAAGACTACCAATTCTAACCTAATGACAAAAGTAAATCACACCGGTTGACGCAAAATGCCCCTAACACACAGGATGAAATGACACTAGCACAATGTTACCATGTTTTGTTCTTTTGTTTGTTTTTTTTGGGGTAGAAAAATATGAGGGAAGAAAAGAGAAATATGTTTAGGATGACAGATTCATTTACAAAAAGTATTATCTAGACATCTAGTAGAAAAGTAGCGTCTTTGTAATTTTTGAGTAGCTAATGAAGAAAAAGTGTGCACGTGTAGTCTAAATCTTAAAAGTGTATGAAAAACAAAACAAAAATACTGTTGTTGCAGATAATATGGTTTAAATTGAATAAAATATAAACAGAAATACTTAACACATTTAAGTACACTTTTAAAATGTGCATTTTGAATAATGTCAAAAGTTTTATTCCATATTTCCATATATATATATTCAGTACAGGCCAAAAGTTTGGAGACACCTTCTCATTCAATGTGTTTTCTTTATTTTCATGACCATTTACATTGGTAGATTCTCACTGAAGACATCAAAACTATGAATGAACACATGTGGAGTTATGTACTTAACAAAAAAGGGGGAAATAACTGAAAACATCTCTTATATTCTACTTTCTTCAAAATAGCTCTGATTACTGCTTTGCACACTCTTGACATTCTCTCGATAAGCTTCAAGAGGTAGTCACCTGAAAAGGTTTTCGAACAGTCTTGAAGGAGTTCCCAGAGGTGTTTAGCACTTGTTGACCCCTTTGGCTCAGGTCCAGTGACTGTGGAGGCCAGGTCATCTGTCGCAGCACTCCATCACTTTCCTTCTCGGTCACATAGCTCTTACACAGACTGGAGATGTGTTTGGGGCTCATTGTCCTGTAAATGATCTTCCAACTAAACGCAAATGGAATGGCATGTGAAAGGATGCTGTGGTAGCCATGCTAAATCAGTGTGCCTTCAATTTTGAATAAATCCCCAACAGTCTCACCAGCAAAACACCCCCACACCATCATACCTCCTCCTCCATGCTTCACAGTGGGAACCTGGCATTTGTTATCCATCCGTTCACCTTTTCTGCGTCTCACAAAAGAACCAGCGGTTGGAACCAAAGATCTCAAATTTGGACTCATCAGACCAAAGCACAGATTTCCACTGGTCTAATGTCCATTC
>JAUYWG010000040.1:25691380-25705848 GCA_034779775.1 Enteromius afrohamiltoni
GTCTGGAATGACATGAAGTAACAGAACAAACTGAGACAGACTCAATCCAGAAGAACTGTGGCAACGTCTCCAAGATACTTCAAGAAAACCTATCTGGAAAACTATGGGCAGGTGTACCTCGGAACTGTTCTACCAAACACTGTAATAGCAAATATTTATTTGATTTAGTTAATACAAGTTAATTGATAAATTAAATCTATTTATGGCATTATTTCTGAAAGCATCCTCATTTTACAGCATTTTTACACCAGTGTCTAAAACTTTGAACAGTACTGTAGATTTCCAGGTAGGTTTTTTTTCTTTCTTCATCTTGGAGACGTGTCTACAGTTCTTCTGCATTTAGTGGATTTTTGTTCTGTTACTAAATGAAATAACCAACTTGAAACCTTTTTTGTTGGTGAAAATACTAGTGACCTAGTGACCTAAGTCAAAGACCTTCGTGCAGTGGTAGACATGGTAGAAAAAAAACGAATGAATAGCTAATACAGCCTGAATATACCAAACATGTTTTGTTGTTGTGGTAAAGCTATGAATACTCTTATCAAAAGGTGAAAAATTCAGGAAACTCAAAATCACCATTCACCTAACATACAAAAACGAATTAATATTCATTAGCTCAGCCTGCCAATTTTTCGCTCCCTCCACTGTCACAGTCATGTGCTATTAAAAGCTTTATTAGAAAAAGTTTATTAGAAAAAAAGTTTAGCAATTAGAAATTAAATATTCAGAAGCTTTTTTCTTGTGTGTAGCTTTTTATAGGCATGTTGATTCAGTAAACTTCAATTTTAATTGGGTAAAAGTTAACACTTTTTCAGCTTATCAGCTAATGAACCCTGTACTTCGTTGAAATTTGGTGTAAATTAGATGCACAAATTGTCACTTTTGTCAAACACAGCAAGAAAGTGTGAAAATAAAAAAATAAAAAAACAAATCTTTAAGTCTGCTGAAAAAGAAATTGATGTTTTGATGTTTCAGCAGCGAAGCTTTCATTGGCATGCTAATAGTGTGCTGTCTGTTTTCATGGAAAAAAAATCTTTAAATTCATTCCCTTTAAAGCATCTTTGGTTGTTGCATCTCTCTCTGTTTTTTTTTTTTAAATGCCCTGGCACAAGCGCTGCATTAAAATGTCAAGTTAAACAGTTTTATGTTTGCTCAGAAGCAAATATTCTGTTTCATTTCATCTAGTTGTTTTCCAACCGCAAGAGCACCTACATGTATTATGTAAATGTCCTCAAGAAACGTGTCTGATAGCCCGCCTAATTATACAGGGCTTCCGAAGTCCACAAACCGCAGTCAATTTGAATACCTGTAGTTTTTTGTTCATCCCTAGCGTAAACCTGTTGTACTGTATGTGGACATGCTGTGTCCTTCAAAAATGAAAATCTTGATAGATGTGGAAAGCAGGTCCAAGAATGTGAACGCTCATCACTCAGCAGTTATTTCAACTGGTACTGCTTGCCATAAATAATTAATGAGCAGAGACCGTTTCAACCTTTATGAGGCAGAGAGCTGGTGAAATTCTGCAGGTCAGTCGCAGCTCAAGATGCGAGCGTCACATATATGAAATAAGCCTCTCACTGTGCAGTGCGCCTGTGGCCATGAATCACCTCAAATGCAATAAATGAGGAGGATGCAGAAAAAACAGCTATTTATTTCTTTATCTATACAGAAAGGGTTTTGCTTTATTTTGTCCTCAGAATCAAGCATCGACGCCACTTGGAAAGCCATTTTATATGGATGAATTGCACTGATTAACCACAAGAATGAAAAATCCGCTCAAGTTTAATCTTTTCTCCAAAAGTACAGGAATAAAGGGCCCTCTAAAATAACCTTGAAAAAGTAAGAAGTTTGCAATCGTGTAAAACTAATTCATCAGATACTGAAAGGCTGTCTATATCTATCAAGTGTATTTTGAAGTGAGGGGGAAATCTTAGCCCATGCATATTTCTTTCCTGATTCAGACAAGACCATGTTCATTGAAGAAGAAAATATAATAGTATATTATGTATGCTATTATACTTATATGTGACTCTGGAGCACAAAATCAGTTATAAGGGTAATTTTTTTTAACTGATATTTATATATTATTTGAAAGCTGAGTAAATATGTTTTCTAGTGATTTATGGTTTGTTAGGAGAGAGTTTTTATCAGCTATTTGTTCTCTCATTCTGACAGCACCCATTCAATGCAAAGGATCTAATGGTCAGCAGAGAAGAGAGTGTGTCCTGCTCCTGAAAGAGCGGATTTATTTTATTATCTACAGAAGGTATTTTTCTTTATTTTGTTCTTAGAATTGAGCATTGATGCTACTTGGAAAGCCATTTTAGATAAATTGCGCTGATTAACAATGTTTACCAAATCAGCTAAAGTTTAATCTTCAAGCTTCCTTTTTTAAAAGTACAGGAACAAAGCCCCCTCTAAAATAACCTTGAACAGGTAAGAAGTTTGCAATCGGGTAAATCTAATTCCTCGGCTTGAGCCCTGTAAGGCTGTCTAAGTCTACCAAATGGATCTTGAAGAGAGTGGGAAATCTTAGCCCTCTAAATGAGCATTCCACCCTCCCAATGTCACATTGAGCTACGAGGAAACGCTCGGGTGGCTGTGGATGCTCCCCTGGGAGGGCCCATGAGCACTTCCATTTTCCCAGATGAAGCTTCATGCTTTCCTCAATGAGTTCGGTATCTGTACTCTGAGAGGCCATCAACTCGCTGGCCAGTGACGGTGGGCTGAAGAGTTGTTAAGGATGGGCATTACTGAAGCTTAATGCAGACTTCACTGAGCATGCTCGATGTGGCAGGACCTCATATGCTTTTCCTTGCTTGAGCAGTCTGGAGATGTCCACACACACACAGTAAATAGCCACCATTACACGGCCCACAGATTTAGCATCAGCACACTGCAGCATGCATCTTAGCAAAAAAAGTGGGTGAGATAAATTCAAGATCAAAGGAATAGTTCAGCCAAAAATTGAAACTGGCTGAAAATATACTCAACCCTCAATCCATGGCTTCGCTCAGGTCACGGCTTTCTTTCATTGAAAGGCTAGCTTTGTCTGCTACTTCTTCCAGTTCGGCCGGTCGTAAAGGCTCCTCGTCTGCATCGGCTAGTGGCTTGGCACACCTCAGGGTGACAATCAGGAATAATCCGCTGGGCAAGTTCATCCCGCAGTGAACCTAGTGTCATCAACATCTGCGTCTCCAGCCTCGGGGGAGGGCAGAGTGCTTTCTCTCTCACTGTTGCCCACGGGCCATGTGGGAGCATGTGCTGGTCTGGATAGACAACGTAGCGATGGTGGCGTACATCAACCATTAGGGTGGTGTTCGTTGCCGTCACCTGTCGCAACTTGCCCGCCATCTTCTCCTCTGGAGTCATTCCCTATCCATGGAACCTACACATTTGGCTTCTGGATGGGACTTGGTAGACCTCTCTGGCCTTCCCCAGGCCGTGGTGGATGCCATCACTCAGACGAGGGCCCCCTCTACGAAGCAGGCCTATGCCCTGAAGTGGAGTCTGTTTACTGACTGGTTCTCCTCTCGCCAAGAGGATCCTCAGAGATGATCGGTCAGTGTGGTGCTTTCCATCCTTCAGGAGAAGATAGAAAGGAGACTGTCCCCTTCCACTCTGAAAGTCTATGTCGCTGTCATCGCAGCCTATCATGAGTTTTCCCTGGGAAGACGCCATCTGATCATCAGGTTTCTTAGAGGTATGAGAAGGTTGAACCCAGCCAGACCTTCTTGGGACCTCTCATTCATCCTGGCTGGACTAAGAAGAGGTCCTTTTGAGCTTGATACATTTGAGCTGAGGTTTTTGTCTATAAAAAATTCATTTCTGTTCATGCTCGCTTCCATGAAGAGGATGGGAGACCTGCATGCATTCTCAGTCAGTGATTTGTGTCTTCATTTGGTCTGGCCTACTCTCGCGACACCCAATACCTTTGCTAGATTCTACAATCTTTGAGTGGATCCTGTGTCATCCTGTGTTTTGGGTAACATCAGGTAATTCTAGAGTGGCCGAGTGGGTGTCGGCTTGCAGCGCCTTTCCATTGAATGCTTTCTTCCAGTGTTTCTGAACAGTTATATCTGGTTCCTCAGTCGCCTCACAGTTCTTGCTAGCAGAGTAGCTTGAACTGTGTCCGATAGAAGGCTTTCTTCACACTCTTCGGATCTTATAACAACGTTTTTTTCCCACCGTGTTCCCCTCACTTTAGTAAGACCTCTTCCATACAGAATCTTGTGTGCTGAACATCTGAATTTAATTCTGAATTCTGAATTCTGCTCCGACCCCAACTCCTGCTTCTGGTAAGGAAATCCAGCCAGCCCTTCTGAGCCCTTATACTGGCCTCCAGGGCATTGGGATGGTTACACCTGTCAGCATTTGGGCAAGCCACTAGCCGATGCAGCCGAGGAGCCTTTACGACCGGCCGAACTGGAAGAAGTAGCAGACGAAGCTAGCCTTTCAATTAAAGAAAGCTGTGACCTGAGCGAAGCCATGGACATGCGCTCGCAATGAGGGTTGAGTATATTTTCAGCCAGTTTTAATTTTTGACTGAAATATTCCTTTGATCATGAATTTATCTCACCCACTTTTTTTGCTAAGATGCATGCTGCAGTGTGCTGATGCTAAATCTGTGGGCCGTGTAATGGTGGCTATTTAGTGTGTGTGTGTGGACATCTCCAGACCGCTCAGGGAATGAAGACGTTACGTCCCTTTTGCCACAAGGTCGGACTGTGCTGGGAAGTCGGTTGCAATCGTCTCCTCAGCAGAAACCTAAAGGTGGATTGACCACCATCTTATATACCTGTACGTATGTGGGAGTGTCTAGGCATGCAGAAACCACTGGCCAATTCTCATTGGCTATTTCTCCAAAGATCAGAGATGATTTGTATCCCAGGGGGGATCCCATGACGTCAGTCAATGACGTAATGTCTCCATTCCCTCCTTCAGGGAGCGAGGGTTTCATATGTAACCGAGACGTTACGAGTGCAAGATCATGTCATATACAAACGTGACACAATTCAGCCCTCAAAGTGTTTGATAAACAGCCTCCTATCAATCTGCCAAGCATTTGACTGGCTTGAAAAATTCTTACAGCGCTTTTTGACAGTTTCACAGGCACATGAAGTTTTTCTTCCACTACATCACAAATGCTGATAGTGCTGATGGCATATCAGACAAGTTGTCTATCAGCACTATAGAGCACTAGGGCGGGTGTGGAAAAGATGAATGAAAAAGCCAGATTATGCTAGACTGACAAAAATATTCTGCTAATATCCAGTCTTTTCTTCTTGGTGAAAGGAATCTTGGCACAGAAAGAGAGAAGTCATTCTCTATAAGGTTAAAAAAGCTGGATTCTGCAGAAAAAAAGAAAAAAAAAAGACTTAAGTGACTTAGATTTGACAAACTGCAAGTGACATATTGAGAAAGGGGATTGGCAATACATTAGTAATTGGTAATGGCCAACTGGACGGGGAGTAAATAAATGTAAAGATATGCTCAGTTATTTTCTGTAGATTAAAAAAACTTATACACTTGCAAATTTGGAAACAGAGTAGATTATGAAGTAATATATTTTTGTATTTTCTGAAAAGAGAATCAGGAGCAAAGAAAGCAAGATTTTTTGTTGTTGTTTACCCTTTTTTAATTGGTCAACGTGTATTCCCAATTCCCAACTAATTTTGGTTTGTATATTGCAAAAAATTATATTATATTGCAAAAGCTGGCCATAAACAAGCAGTATAAAAGCATTACAAAACGTTGTGTTGCATTCCAAGTCTTCTATATGATGCGTAGAAGAGAGCAAAACGCTGAAAATGACCCTGCTTCATTAACATGCTCATTCAAAAACATAGTACCATCCCATAGCAAGACGCAATTTGTCATGAGACACAGGAGAGCCAATAGTATTTCAAAACCAAGGCTGACGTAAGGCTTCTTCTGGTCGGCATCTTTTGAATTTGCTGCAGCACAAGATGAGCTTTGGGGTGGATGGAGACGTCGATTGCGTCTATTCCTCTTACAAATCATTCGTTTTGGCTCGGAAGACTTGGAATATTAATACTTTTAAAATAAATTATGATGGTAGTTGTATCTGGATGTTACTGTATTTTTTATTGACAAATCATAGGTTTAGTGGCAGGGGTTGGGTACAGTACATGCTTAAAAGTGTAAATAGTGTAATATAAATAAAACTGTTGTGATTGTTTACACTAAAAAGTAAAACCCGAACATAATGGCAAGATTATTTTCCAATATATAATTTAATCATGATGCCACCAACAGAGGACCACCTGCATGTCAAAAACATTACTGGGCAACGAAAAGTGACTTCAAAGTTTCAATATGTGAAATCGGAGTGAGAATATGTTAGTTGTTATATGATGTTAGATGTTATAGTAATATTGTTAGTTTTCCAGCTAGCAGGGACAATTCTCAGAGCTTCTTCCAAAGTAATGTTCCAGTTACATAAACAGACAATTTGTTATCTGGTAAACTGGTCTTCTCAACATTAAAGACCACAAAGTATTATTTATACATAGTTCATGAACCTTTTTTTTCTTAAACTTTTTTTTTCTGAAATGTTGTTATTATTATTTATTTTTTAATTATTCTTCTTGTTTTAGAACATGCTACTTGTTGTTTATTTTACTCTTAGATCTTAACAACTGATGTTCATCATACTTATTTTTAGATATTAATTATATCAAATTCAATTCATTTTCATTAAATTAATTACAAATTTCCCACCGGGTAATGAAGTGGTACTATATAAATGCAGTGCCTTCACTATGAATTTACTTAAGTATTAAGACCGGAAAGCAATAATAAAGATGTTTTGCTGATATTCTATCAGTTATGTAATTTGTATTGTTGGGCTTTGTGTAGAGGACAGCAGAGAATTGACAGGAAACATTTACACTGTTGTCAAAGCAGCCCAGATCCGGTCCTGCTACTCCACCAATGCAGAGCCACCAAACCATGTAACACAGCCATAATCCTACTGCTTTCCAAGCACTGCCAGGTTGGAAAAAAAAACCCTGCTTGGTGACTGCACACCTACAAAGCTCTGCTTTCTCACACACTGTTGCCTCACAGACTCAATGCATTGTGTTTCTATGAAAGAAATCCTGAGAGAATCCTTTTAGTACTTTTAGAAAAATAATGTGCCGCATGTCCTAGAGCTATTCATTTAAGCAAGTCCTTCCCTTAATATTATTACCAGCTTGTTTTTGATCTGCAATGAGATCTGCTATGTGCAAAATTTGTTTAGCCAAGTAGGACATGTTCCTATATCAACATCATTTGTTATTCCTGAGACAACGATCCTATTGAATAATCATAGCCCAACCATTACTGTACAAAATGGTCAACTGATCTATTGTTGAGGCAGATACATGGGGCAATATTTTTATTTTATTATAATTTTTTTACTTTTATTATAAACCTTTATTTTGCAATTTTAGCACATTCAAATTTTACAATTTGAGATTTGAAATATTGTGTACCTCAAAAATATTTAGTGATGGTCCAGCGATGTGAGATTGATAGCAGCTCAGTTAAATCTCATTGTTCTGTATTTAATTAATCATGACTCTGTATTTACTCTCTCTGTATTCTGAGAAAATGCATTTGCAAAGCCTGATGTAATATTTGTACTCGCATTAACAAATATATTATTTTTATGTGATCATCTAGGCCTAAGACCACATAAAAAGCACTTTATTTGCAATTTTGTGTCATTTGTCATTAAAAACACTTTCCAGTCGACCACTAATCTGTATCCAAAGCCTGGAAGATATGACTTTCAGAACCAACAAGGATAGGGCTGGACGATATATATCGAACGATATATATTATGTGCATCTCATCAGTAAAGCCGTTTTTTTGATTAGCGCTTTACTGATGAGATGGGCATAACATATCATTCAATATATATCGCCCGGCCCTAAACAAGGATGTTTTTCCAGAAATATGTCATACTTGGATAGATCACATTAAGCATGTCAGATTCGATACTAGCTGTTTCATGTCGTAGTTGTTCAGTAATTGCAATTATATTCATGAAACCCCAGGAAATAAATGAAAAAACGAGTGCTGCAGCTACGAGGCGGAGTTTTGTGTGAGGTACGCTGGTGATTCATGGCTTTGTTGAAGAACAGAGGTGGTGGCATCTGAGTTCAGACGTAATTAAGCATGAAAGATATATCACAGATGTCACCCCTCTCTGTAAGAATATGTCAGCTGTTTCTTCAAATTTGCTAGCACAAAAAATGAGGCCAATTTCCTGAACAGAAACACAAGCACTGATAGTATCCCCAACGCTAAAACTGTTTATTTTAGAGGCCTCAGTGTTTCAGCGGAGGTGCTGCAGTGCAAAAACAAACAGCATTTAAGCATCTTTTGGGTGAATACCTAATGAACTCCAGTCAGAGCAACAGAAAACATGAAATGACGTTTATTTTTATGTTTAGATTTGCATTCTAAATGCAGAGAGGCTTATCGGAGGCGCTGATTCCACATGGACGTGCTGCTGCCTGCCTTTTACTGCAGTGACCTTTTTGAGTCAAATACGATTCGGAGCATAAAGTACAGCTACTGGCTATGCAAACGCAAAGTACAGAGAAAGAAGAAAACAGAGGGCATTGTAAAAAAAGTTAAAGACTGTGATGTTGTGGGTGTATCGGTTTGCCTACAAGATGTTGTGCTGCATAAACACATTTGGGCTGTGTTCCAAAACTGTTGAAAAATGAGCAGGCTCTACTTTCTACATGTGCAACTGCTTACCATAGTGGTGTTCAGACAAGATAAAACCCCATTAGAGACTAATCTAAAATGCTCTTCAAAAAACATTCACATGACATTCATTAGAAAATCAATACTTTCAGCTAGTCTGCTGTTAGCAAATGTCGCTACGCTAACAATACAATGCAAGCACGATACACACAAGAGCTGTGTCCCAATTCAGTGCCTGCATCCTTCAAAGGCTGCATTCAAATTGTGCAATTGCTTTCACGTTTGGAAGTCTCCTTCAGATGCGCCCTTAAAAAGCCTACATATCAAATATCTAGCCATGAAGGATATAGTAGATGGATCTTTCCCAACCTAGACAATCCCAAGATTCATTTGGCACTGGTAATGACAGAATTACTTATGAGAGAAAATGGCATTTAAATGTAAGTATTGGGTTTCAGCTGAAAAACCTAATAACACAAATGTCACAAAAAACATGATCTTACTAAGATGCTAATGCTATTTTAGATCATACTTTATTTTGATAGTCCACTTTAGACGTTCTACTGACAGGAAGTAACTTTACATGTCAACTGGCAGTCATTAGATTATGTCTGCTTAATATCTTCTAACACTTTATTTTGATGGGTCCACAACATACAGCATACTGAATAGGAGAAACTTTGAAAGTGTATGTCAACTAGTAGACACATAGTTTCAAATGAATGAGAATTAGTTGACATGTAGTTACAAAGTTACTTATAGTTAGTAGAATGTTTAAAGTGGGCTATCAAAATAAAGTATAGCCCATACTTTTTACTATATGTAAATAAATGGACATGGACAAGATAAACATATTTAGAAAGGTTATGAACCCTGTTTTTCTTTCAGACTGTTGAATATAACTTTTAGCACAAACCAAGGCTCAGTCCGATCTTTGCAGGGTTTGACGTTTATTGTTCCCTTATGTTTTGTTTTATCCGATGTGTGCTTGCTTATTGTGCCCAAGAGGTAAGTCTACATACTAACAAAAAAACTATTATTCAAGTAACTTAGTAGTTTGCAATATTTTTGTGAAGTTTGCAATGCTGTTTGCCAGTGTTAATTAAAACTTTGGTTTTGAGAAAAAATGAAGCTCTGAACTATGTTTGTAATACTTTTAGGCACTTTTCAGCTGGTGTACATTTCCCAAAAGCACCATTAACCAAATACAGTCCCAAGCTCTTCTGTTCAATGATTTAGTGTTTCCCAAAGCCACAGTTTCATCTTGCACTGGTAAATAGCATCACAAAATTATGTGGTTGAAAGTACAGCTCTCGACCTGTGGTTGGAAGCATGGCTTCTTGCTAGCACTTAGTAAGCATGTAAGCATAAAAAGATTGTTAGCATCATTATTGAAGGATTTGCTCTAATATGGACTCAACATCCATCAAAATGGAGGAAACCGTTTTGACTAGTTGGTTAGTATCTTCAATTATGCATCCTACTAGTAGTAGTTGTTCATCAAAGTTACAGTATATAATAGTACAGTAAACACACCACTGATTGTAAAATCAAATATGTAGCCAGCTAAATACAAACCACCCACTATGATGCTTAAAATGTAACCTAGATAGGCAGCTCACTAATGTTTTAGAACAGAGCCGTGGTCAGAATTTTATTTTTTGTAAACGGTGCGGCTGTGCCATTCGCTGCCCTCAGCTTTCTCAGCGCATTATAGAAAAGAGCTTGTTTAAATCTCAACCCCTATTCAGCACATATCTGACCTGTGTCAGTCAAAAAGGCTTAGGGGAATTGACGGGTCACTTGAATCCCTGCCACTAGAGATGCTGTTATGTTTGGAGACAAATCTAAAGCTCTGGTCTCAGCCTGTGGCTATGATGGGCTAACAGACTCCAGCAGTACTAAGATGTAAGGTTGCTAGTCACAGACTTAATACTAAGAAGCATCAGCAATGGAAAATGTAAACTGACCAATAGCTATGTGAATACAGCTAACAGTAAACCAATATTTCATGCACCTTGACAATACAAAATAGATCATACGACACAAATCTGTTAAAATTAAAATCTAAGAGGCATGAGTTGTATTTTTAGCAGCTCTCAGCAAATAGTTTCAGAAAGACTCGGTAACAATCGTGCAATACTTCACACTTATAAATGTGATTATGCAAACACGCTCGCAATCCATGTGGAACTGATGCAACTAAAGTGAAACGCTGTGGCTTCAAAAGGCTGTTTATCAGCTCCTCTCTAAATAGTTTGGCACTTATAAACGTATTAAATAATTGCCTTTTTGATAACACGCCATGCAAAGCCATCATCCGTCTCAACTCTCAGTGTGTCCAGGTTGGACCGGATGGACAGATGCTCTGCAGTGCTGAATGTTTTCATATGAAAATCACTTCAGAACCAGAAAAAAAAGACTAAAGTGGATGAATAAAGAAGCATCTTTAGAAAAAAACAATTAGTTACAATAAAAAACTGAACTCCCCCGGCGTATTTGAACTCAAAAATTCTAAGGTAGGCTATAGGGCTGGCACGGTTCACAAAACCCATGGTTCGGTTTGTATCACGGTTTTAGGGTGTACGGTTCTTGTTATTTTTATCTCCAGAAAAGTACTTCTGCATATGATATATAGCTTAATTATCCACAATTTAGGATGCAGTATTAAAAAAGTTATATCATGTAATCATTCATAAACTGAATCGGATGCGTGTTGCACAATACTTCACAGTTCTATCTATTGTTTAATTTCTGCTGTCATCATAGGTAATAGAGCGCGTATCGGGCTGTATTTGTCTGTCCGAGCCCGGCCCCTGTCTGTAACTGAATTTTTTTCTGATACTAATGACACATGCTCTTTTTTGTGTGGAAAGCCCACTTTTATTAATCAACTATAGGAAGGCGTTCAGAAAAACAGATGAGAGCATACGCGCACACGGGGCAAAAAGTGCCTTTATAACACAGGCGCACATTTGCGCTGATGTGAGCGAGCCCAGCCCGAACCTGAGCATCCTTTCTAAACATCTGTCCGAACCCGGGTACCCATCCTCGAATAGGTCATATGAAATTCAAAATGTTCCCACACACCAGATTTATACGACGCTGGCGCATCCTCCAACTCCGTGCAGCCTTCCTTTTCTCTCCCACTTGCCATTTACACGTACTACACGTACAGTATTGTAACTTGCAGCACTCACTCCACACCGTAGACACCTCAATTCTTTCGCGCAAAAGGAAAACACACTGACGTCACATACGGGGCATCATCACATAATGGTTCCGTGCCATCCCTAGTAGGCTATAGTGATTAAAAACTCTCAAAATCAACTTACCATTTGGTTATTTTATTTGGCTGTCATGTATCAATACTGCACAGAAAGGCTTTGAGTTTTTATTTAAAACACACAAATGCTACTCAAGCCGAAAGCAGATTTATCCCTGAAGCGTCAACAGCATCCAAGATATCTAATCACAAACAGCTGTAATGAGGTTGGAAGACATTCTATAAAGCAATTCCCACTTGGACTCAAAACAGAGATGCTCAGAGAGATTGGCATCATTCTGTTCGGTGAATACACCTTGTGGAAAACCCGATAAGACATCTCAAGTGATTATGTTGTATTCTCTGTAGGTAAACGTTTCCATGCTTGAAATGGTTATTTGTCATTTTAGATGCTTGGCAGAAAACTTCAAGATTTAAAAAGGCATTAAGAGGTACAGATGTTTGTCCAGTCTTTACTCACAGCGGAACTGTGTATAATTCAGCAGATTCTGAGAGCAAATTGAGGTTAAATGAGAGACGATTTGTATACATTAAACTGAACGCACTTATTCTTTTGTTTCATTAACTAAATGAAACAGGACAACAAAATGACACAAAATCCTGTATTGTGGGCTTCTGGAAATGACTACTTGAGTACATTTCATGCTCCAGGATGTTCAACGCCTTCTTCGTAATTTCAAAACAAGCAGTTCAATTGTCATCAAACAGTGTAAACCTGTGGGTGATCCTCACGCCTATTTACAGCTTTCATAATCTTTCCTGTTGAGTCACAAGACAGCGCTGCTCTACACTTTCATTTAAAGGAATAAGCAATCAAACAGCCATAAAGTGACATGCCTCTGAGGAATACGTCTGATACATTGCAAATGTTAATGCACAAAAGACTGCTTGAAAGGGATAGTGCAAGAATTCCTGCACAAAGCTGCAATACATACAAAAGGCATGGTGTGTTTATTGCCATTATGGGACTTCCCAGATCCCCATTTCCTTTAATTAAATAACAAAGTTTCTCTTCATGTTTGACACGGAAGAAAGAAAGTCTTACAGATGGAATATCCTGTGGCTGAGCAAATGATGACTATTCCTAAAAAACAGTCTGTGAACAAGGAAAGCAATTGGTGTCAATGTCAATATGTACGGTGACCATGAAAAACCTATTTAATTTCCATCTGCAGTCAATAATTGTACCCCTTACTGAAACTTTTCCCATGAAAATGATTTCTTTATCACTTAAAATGTCTTGAATGTAACTCTACACCCTTTCCTCATTCGGTATTTGCAGAACTATGAATATGCAAATTAGTCTCCGCCTCTACTCAATCACACCAGCTCGGACCTGCTCCACTTTCACTCAGTTAGCAGAAGTAAATGCTGTAGTAAATGCTACACAATGGCAGTGACAATCTTGCATTAATGTTATTCATTGCAGTTGCAAGAATGAATCCATGAGTGAATGCATTCAAATTCTGAATGGATTATAGCCTAGAAAGCACGCTCCCCTTATAATCACTGAAAAGCTGTCACTCATCTAGGTTCATCGTGATCTCATTTGGTTTTAATCAGTGAGGATCTAAAATGCACAATTGTTCCCTTACTTAATTCGTCTCCACCTTGTTTGTTATAAGAGGATTTGCGAGTGTACTGAACTTTATTTTAAGTAGCCCAATTATCGCTATTAACAAACCATTAACTATTACTTTTGCCTCAATAAAATACAAATTTTCTGCTTATTAATAATTAGTAAGATGTTAAGTTGTTAGGTTTAGGTGCTGGGCAGCAGTGGAGGAGTGGGGCACTAAAATCCACCGGGAAAATTCTTACCGCACCGGCCCACCCCCTCTTAATAAATGCAGGAGCATAGACAGAACACAATTTGGTAAATTGTGACCATGTTCTGCAGGATAACCTAACCATGACAAAGACATAGAGTGCGAGCAACTGATATAAATGTTAGTTGGATCTTTGCAGCGTGTTGGGTAGGGGAGTATTTAGACGCTATTCGCCGAGACTAACGTCATTGATTCTATTAAGCTCAGGGGCCGGTCGCATTTGCTTCACGGCCGCTCAATTTGTGATCCGCTGTGTAAATACTTCGGACGGCCCACCGGGAAAAGTCCCGACCTTCCTGATTGCCACTCCGCCCCTGCTGGGCAGGATTAGGCACGCAAAATATGTACTAATAAGCATTACTAAACAGGTTATATGTTAATAACAATAATGCTAATAAACAACTGGTTGAAAATTGGTCCCTAAACTAAAATGTTAACAAACTCAGCACTGAACTAAACTCTATTAGCGGTGGATTCTGACCAATTTAAATTAATTTGCTTAATTTACAATTTTTCTCAATTGCTTTGGCTGAGTTCTCAAATGATTTTTTTTATTTCCCAAACCATTAAGTTCAGATCTCTGAACAATTCGCTTCTTTGTCACATCAGATTAGCATTTCTTA
>JAUYWG010000040.1:25706753-25728285 GCA_034779775.1 Enteromius afrohamiltoni
GATAGATAGATAGATAGATAGATAGATAGATAGATAGATAGATAGATAGATAGATAGATAGATAGATGAATTCTTCAGTATTATTTTAGCAACGTGATAATAAAGCTTAAAGCGCAGGCGATAAAAAACACATTTGGGTGGCATACAGATAAATGTTAATCAGTTATTATCTATAAATCCCTAGCTAAAAATAAAAAGATGAGACAAGCTGATAATCAAGCATAACTGTATCAAGAGCATGTCTTCCCTTCCAGCTGCACAGCGGTGAATAGCGCTGCATGAGCCCGTGGAAAAGACAGTGAGCTCTTTCCAAGCGTATGTCTCTTAAGTTCAGAGAGTGACTGACTTCCTTTAGCTGTGCTTACTCAGAGATACTGCGCTCCGCTTGGCTCTGTCTTAATTAATGACTAATTACATCCCATTGCTTCTAATTAGAATCACAAATTCAAGAGTGGCGAGGACAGAAAGCGAGTCTGTGGCTGTCTGAATCACAGGCATCATCTGCCGCTCCTCTCCTCTTATTCTTTCTTGCTAAAATAAGAAACAGAAAACATGGAAAACGTCCCCTGCTAATCCTTTTGCTTGTTTTGACAATCAGACTAATTTATAAATTTATTTTTATAAAATTATAAAAAGGTGTATAATAGAACTGGAAATTAATAAATTTCTTCATGTGTTAAAAAAATTAAGAAATAAGCTTTTTATGGCCATGCCTTACCAAAAGTTTTCTGGGTTAAGGTGGTTTAAGCTCTGATAAAGTCACGATTACACACAGCTGCTAGATTTAATAAAAAAGGGACTACAGTAAAATATGACATTTAAAGGCAGGGTATATAATTTTTTCAAAAATGCTCTAGAAAAAGATTTAGGCTTTAGCAAAACAAACTTGTAGCCAATCAGCAGTAATGGGCGTGTCTATTCATGACGTGGAGGAGACAGTATTCAGTGAACAGCCGAGCAGAGCGATAGAAAGATTCTAAAAAATGTCTGCAGCACAATAAGGCAAGAAGTATGACCTATGTAAATATGGTATCAGCTTTCCAGCGCTGGAGAGAACTCAAGGAGTGGAAGGCCTGCAATCGGACGCCGAGGTTGTTTTGGTTCTTCTTGACAGGTGAGTTACACTGGACGTGATAAAGCGACCATTGAAAATCACTTGAAATTCATGTAAGTGTGTCATAAATAGAACACGGCAGCAGTGTTCTGTCTGAGATTTGTCTCCCCGCTCGCGTCCCATGTAAGTTAGCATCACTGATTATAATGACTTCTATAGTATTTTGTCATGCCACTTGTGTCCCGTGTAGACGGTGTAACATTGGCACTGTTTTGTTTCACAGAACTTTTTGACAGGGTTGCTTAAGCTACGTATGTTTGGGGCGGAGCTATCTAAGGGGCAAGACCCTTTTGGGATAGGGGCGTGTTTGTTTGGTGATTACAAATATCAACAGTGGCTTCCAGAAATCACATACCCTGCCTTTAATGTTTTTTTGAACAACAAAAATAATAATAATAAAAAACCTATAAACTATAACTATTAGCCTGCAGCAGCTGACATTTTTTTAAATTAAAATGACTGTTTTATATTTTTATATATTTTAAAATGCAATCTATTGCCGTGATGCAGAGCTAAATTTTCTTGATTGTTATCAATTATTGGTGCTCATTTATTAATAATACTGGTAACACTTTACAGAAAGGTTTATTAATTTGACATTAGTTAACTACAATAGTTAATTTATTAATCTTAGTCAGTGTTAATTATTTTATTTTTGAGTTAAAAACTGCTTAACATTTTTGCGGAAACTTTGCGGATTCATAAAAAGTTCAAAAGAGTAACTTTATTTTTGTGACATTATAAAGGCTTTTTTTAACTAGCTGAAACGTTTATTTTCTGTCTTATACTTTTAATTTTATCCCCTGTTTAATCCCCTGCTTAAATCCACTAAATATTATTTAGAGCGCAGACCTCACTCAGAACAATTCTTTATCAATCTGCAGTGACCTTCCTTTTAAGGGGAAGAGTGAGCCCAAAAAAAAGCCTGCTTGATTCTGATAAACCAACTTTTGTCGTTTGTCCCAGTGCTATGACAAGCAAAATATTTATAGTTATGATGCGTTTCCTCAAAGCGATCTCAAAGGCAGGCGGTGACTGTGCTATATAGTGAAACATGACCTCAATTTGCAACAGCGTGCCAACTGTTCCTTCTGCTCCTTTGGGAGTTCGGATACAAATTCCTAAATAAGAAAATTTGCACTTGTGCGTTTTTTCGCAGTGTGGCGGAGCCTGATATCAGCAGGTTACTTTCTCTATTAGGGATACAGTCGACATTGCAAAATAAGGTTGACTTCGGTGATAGCATGTTGTGACTCTCTTTAAGCTTTCCAAGCATACCATCTTTGCACATGGATAAATATTTAATGAACCAGATTTTTTTTTGTCCACACGACTGTGTTAAATCTGGGTTGAACAGACATGCAAATCCAAACGCTTTAGAGCGCTATAATTAATGCAAATTTTTATTTTTGTTTACATCAAGGTATGTTTACCCCATCCTATTTTTTGTAGTTAGACCAAATTATTTATTCCAAGAAAATCACATGCACTGCACAAAAAAAGTAGGTATTTGCATTGTGCTGCTTTAATTCGAAAGTCTTTGAAATACTGCAGCATAACCTTCATTGAATTTACACACAAGGAATATACTGTAGTGTGTTTTTATAGAACTCAATCAAGAAGACAAGCTGGCAGGCTAAAAGCATTTGTCTTGCACAATACAATCAAATCCGAACAGCATTACTGCTGTAGTTATGACCCATTTAGGGCTTATACCTCTGAATGACCTGTTTTAAAAGGGTAACAGATCAGCCGGATAAAATGGTTGGTTTGATTTTTGCTGCAAAGTTCGAGGCAATGAACACTTGCAGAGGAAATGAAGCAAAATATTCCATTTATGAAGTCTTAATGTGTCACTCTAACACACAATTACACTCAAGGGGTGCTTCTGATTATGTTAGAAGTACAGTACGCTGGCTATTGTTGTTAGTCTTTATCATGCATATAATGCAAAGTAAACGTACAGTTTAAAGTTTACAGTTTATAGTCAGTTTATAGCTTACAGAAGTAAATATTAGAGCAAAACACAACAGCTGAATATAATATTATTTTTACTAATACATAGCAGCATACTTTCCCCAGGTGATTAATCACAGTAAATCAAAGTAATTGTTTTATGCTGCAAGTTTTTTTTAAAAAAGCTATGTTGAAATATTCAAATGAGGCAATCTAATTAAATATGTACTCATTTCCATAAATCCTGAGAACAGAAATCAAAACAAGTTTAAAGCCAAGTTAAAAAATTCTGACATATTAAAGTTACAAGTGTTTACAGAGGGGATTTTGGATCTCATTGTATCATTCCACAATCAGAAAATCCTGTCAAAAGCCAAAATTGCACAGTTCCATGTTAAATAAAACATAAAATACCAGTATCAGGCAAATTCTATAATTGCAAACCCCCTGTAAAAACCTTCAGAATATAGCTAGAAATAGAAAGAAAGTGTATGGTGTGTTTATGTAAATGCTACAGAAGTGATTCAAAAAATCTAATTGTGAAATAAAAAAAAAACGCTTTAAGGATTTATTAATTAGTAATGCACTAATATTATTTTTACCTATTATAAGGTGATGATTTACTAATAATACAGGAAATAAGCAGCACAATTAAGATGAATAAGCATCCATTTAAATGGGGTCATTGGAAGCAAAATTTCACATTACAAGTTATTAGTTGCTGTGTTAGGAGTGTATGTACACATTCCTCCTACAGTATGATGATAAAAATCCACCAAGTGTTTTTTAATCCCTATTTTAAAATCCTCTTTCTCAAATCAGGCCGTTCTGAGATTCCTAGCAGAATGATGCCGTTCTGCAAAGGCCCCTCCCACAATAGTTGATTGACAACGCCTTGAGTGAGCTGGCATCAAATTGTCATTTTTTTGACTCCAATGCAGGGGAATTCCAGATGTCTCAGATTAAGCAATTGAAGTGTTTTGTTGTTGAATATTATAATTACTCCTGACGTGAGCCGCTTAAGGCGCAGAGGATTAACGTTACTTTCACTTTTAAGTGAATGCACTGTTTCCTGCTCTACATTAACGTGGCTATGTTGTCTAGTGCGAATCTTTCGTGATCCAGCTTCATCTACAGAAGTGAGAATAAAGATTTTTTTAAGAAATATTTGCAAATCCTTTCCTTATAATGTGCTAGTTAGCCAGTTTCACTACTGAAGTTTAAACTCTGCTCATCACCATTGGAAAGAGGGGGGCGGGGTCAGCAGAGCTCATTAGCATTTAAAGCAACATGGACTAAAATGGATTGATGACAGCAGAGCTGATTTTGACAGGGTAAAGAAGGTGTTTTTTATACCACTATTGAGAAATTTTAAACGAAGTATGTTTAAAGGCCCTAAACAATCATATCAATTTGTGGAAAATTGGCATCTGATGACCCCTTTAAGAAATAGAATGGTATTTGGGGATATTTCAGAAGAAATTGAGATTTAAAATATTTTGCCTCTGACACTGATTAATTTGACAAGGATTTACCATATGGGCATTTGTTAATGCATTCAAGGGCACCATGTCCAAGAAGGGAACCATGTAGGGCTGAAGGAATGTTTTCAAATGGCGTAAGATAGAGCACAAATGCCTGCTGAGTCCACCAAACAAACACCATGCAGTGACCAAGGGGCTCCCAGATCGAGCATCCAGGAGGGACAGTGACACATTATTAGATTGAACAAGACTGTGGTACTTCATCATGCTGCATTACAGGATTACAAAACACACTGAGAGACCACAGTACAAAACCCAGTTACTACCTAATTTACTAGTATTTTGGAATGCCAAGCGAGTTAAAGCACTATAAATTCAAGCACCTACGTGTGGAGTGTGAGCTGTACTGATTAATAGCCTGTCTTTCTGGATCAGAGGCTTTGCCGTGTCTTTGTTTAACAGAGCTCATTGTGATTATCACAGGATAAACCCTCTAGCACGGCCATAAATCAGCCCTGCCGAGGCTCTTCACTCGCACAGCCATCTGTCAGTCAAAAGGGCAGTCGAAGGCAACTTTAAAAAGTTCAAATCTCTTCAGAGGGGTGCCAAGTACAACATCTCGGCTGCTTTTCCATGCCTTTCTGTAGAGGTAATTAACCCCGACCCGCTGCTTATTAGAGGAGACTCATAGGGAGCGGAGGATGAGAGGAAATGAGAAATCACAGCTTCTCAAAAAAGCAAACGCAATCCTCTGAGACAGTCTCATCCGCTTGACTCTTGCTTGTCATTACCATCACATTTCAACTTCTCAAATAAGTTCCAACGAGACCTCCAGCTATTCTGCTGGCACTTGTGTCTGTTGCAACAAGGCTTTTTTTTTTTTTTTTTAATGAGCAAACTGTACGAGGTTCAGTTAATTCATCTCAGTTTCTTTAAAAGTTCAGTTATCTTAGAAAGGTGTTTCTGATAACCAAACAAATCAGCCTAGATGTTAATCCCATTACTACTTCTAATTGATGTAGCAGGTATGTTTAGTCAGTTGCTAATATCATAAATAATTTCATAAAAAGATAGTTAGTAGCATTCTCTCCATTGTGTTCATGCGCTTGAATTCAGTGCAGGAATAAACAAGGGTGGGAATTCATCAAGCTAGCCAACAAAACTGCAAAAACATTGGACCAGCATTTAATTGCTGTACAAATATAGTATTTTGTCTTGGTGTTGGAGTTGTTGTAATAATTACTTATAAAATACGATGACATGACTACTAAAAATATAAAATATATTCCATCCCAGTGTAAATAAAAGCAGGAAAAGTTCATTCTATGACATGGTTTGTCAAGTGACCCCGCCAAATAAATGAAATTAATTAATGTAGCAACACATAAAAAGTCCAAATATTATTGTATTATTTAAGGAATTAATGATTGTTTATTTTTAACAACCACCTGTGATCTAGAGAAACACAATAAAATCAATTCCCAATCAATGAAATCCATGACTTGATCTGCATTTTTTATTTTTCACAAAATATGTCACATCGTGGAATTTCATATTGACTTCAACCTCACAGCAAAAAACAAATCCTTTTTCAAAGAAAACTGTGTTTGTCATAATCAATAGTGGGATCTAAAAACATTACAATTCTATTTTACAACAGAAATTCCTATTCCTGCCTTATCTGCTACAGAATTTTATGAATTTCATGAAATGCTATTCTCTTGATTTGTTTTTGAACACGGTGCAGCACTTGGCATAAAAGCTAAATGCAAATGGTATGAGAGCAGATAAACAGAATGTTATGAGCTGAGAATCTGTTCGCTTCACTTCGCTCCTCTACACAATGTAACTACACAATTGAAAGAGGGACTAAGTGATTCTGTTGTTCTTTCGCTTTGGCTTTCAGCTGAAAATCTACTACAACGCTAAAGAGCTTCTGTGCTGAAGCGTGCTGCATTTTCATCAAGTTGAGGATGACAGGGAGATCAGGCAGGCCATCCTCCAGGCTGTTTGTACCAGGTGGTAGAGCCACAGCTGGCATGTACCTCTTCCACATAAATCATTCATTCTGGAAAACACTTGTATGCTACAGAGAGAGAGGCAGTGTAAAGTCTGCCATAGCGAAGTTTAGAACAACCTTGTGGTCAGCACTGTATCAGTAACTGTACAGAGTTACCTCTCAAAAGTGTACTACTGTCATCCTGCCTTTGGGAAATTAATGTACTTAAAGGAACAGTTCACCCAAAAATAAAAAATTGCTGAAAAGGTATGCACCTCAGGTCAGTCAACTTGTAGATGTCTTTGTTCTTTGTTTCCAGAACATGTTTGGAAAAATGTTACAATTTTGTATCGCCTGCTCATCAATAGATCCTCTGCGGTGAATGGGTGCCGTCAAAATAAAAGTCCAAACAGCTGATAAAAAACATTACAGTGTTTGGTGTTTTGTGAATGTTTTATGAAGTAAAAAGCTGGGTGTTTGTAAGAAACAAATCCATCATTAGGACATGTGTGTGTGTGTGTGTGTGTGTGTTTCACTTGAAACTGTTGCTTTTGGCTAATATGCTTCTGTCCACAATATTGCTTTCTGCAGTGAAACATGAAGTAAATCTTAATCAAGAGAGAAATATGCTCAGATTAAGCGCTGTTTGTAAGCAAAAACAGTTCAAAACTGTTCAAAAATATGTCTCTAGACAACAGGGATTGAATATTTGTCCACTGGAGAAGCTTTATCAAAAACTATAAACAGATTTCTTTCTCATGAACATGCAGCTTTTGACTTCGCAATACATTAATTAATGGATTGGAGTGGTGTGGATTTTTGTGAATTATTGTGATGTTTTTATCAGCTGTTTTGACATTCTGGCGGTACCCATTCACTGTGGAGGATCCATTGGTGAACAAGTGACATAATACTAAATTTCTCTTCAATTCATCTGGAGGTAAGTACATTCATTTATCATTTTTGGGTGGACCATTTCTTTTAAGAAATATTCTGTGTTCAGTAAAAGTTAAGTTTAATCAAAAGCATTGCGGCATAATGTTGAATCTCACAAAAAAGGATTAATCAGCAAACACAGAGGTCACACTTAGGAACTTACTATGTGAACGTTTTGCAAATAACGCATTTCGAGAGGAATGCGATACGAATTAATCAAACACAGCTGGTAGCCCATCAGCGAATTATTCCCAATCACTCTCGCCCAATACATTCTTCCCCCATTCACTATAAAAGCCCCAACTTTCAATCCTTCCACATTTCGCTATAAGCATCCCTCCTCCTCCCCTTCTCCGCCTATTTTTCAATTCACGCCTCCAGGGGGAGCAGTCTGGGACCGAGCCGAGCTTCGAACCCTTGCCCACACTAGGGTTCATACCACTAGGGTTCGCCGTTCTCCCGGGCTCGCTCCCCTGATAGCACGCCAAACCCGCTAAAACTAGGTAGTCCCAGTCATTTTTAGGTCATTTTAAGTACCAAATCAGAACTATTTTTTATATAATGAACATTAAAGCTCAACTGTAATAGCTGCACTGAACCTACTATATTACATTAAAAAACATTGTCAAACTACATAGATCAACTTATCTCAGATAAACTTAACAATCCCTGCCTTGCAATAAAAATAAAATCATGCGTCGTAACAAAAAAATGCACCCTGACATACTCTCCAAGTCCATTCCTGAAGCCCACAGCCGTTGCCAAACAGCACAACGTGTCTGAGGCTGCAGCTCGGGAATGTTTGCTCAAGTAATCATCTGTAGCTGCCTCTCAGCTCAGTGAGGTTTGTTTGCGCCCTTGATTCGGTTTGAGCACTACACTGGCTGTCTGCTCCCCATGCATCAACATACATCCAGTTAGCATCTACGAGAATTCATGTTGTGAACAATGAAGTGTGCCTTTTATAACAAAGCACAAAAGGAGGCCATTAATAAAATTACATGAAAGACTTTTTTGAGCAAAATTTGTATTACGATATTCAGCGAAGCAGTCAAATCGTGCTGCGCATGCTGTTGTACAGTAATTAACTAGAAAGAGAACAGCAAATTGCTTGTTTTTTCCGTTCTGCAACAAATTAGTGCTTTCCGAAGAAGCAAAAAACCAACCTGGAAAAAAGCTTGCGCAACACTGAGAAACTACAAATGCTTTATTGTTGCATACTGTTTGGCAGATGCATTTCAGTAAAGGAATATATTCACAACCAACCAAACTTTAATGCAACTAAAATGCATTAAATTATACATTAAAAAATAAGGGAAATCTGACAGTGGTTCCATAGAAGAAGCTTTAATATTTAAACAACCTAAATAATCCCACTATGAAGAACCTTTTGCCCAATGGAAATGTTCCATGGAGATTAAAAGCTCTTTAAGAACTTTTATTTTTTAAGAGCGTATCAATTAAACAAATGCATAAACTATGACGGAAAAACAAGAAATGTGTGCTGAGTAATGCTGAAAGATCTGAACTACCTGCACAGATAGAAGCAATCAGCCACTTTTCATAATTAATGTTCAGCCAGTGCCAAGTTCATTAAACAAGAGTCCCCAAAGAGGGAAGAAGAGGAGTTCGCAATCATCAATGGTCTTTGTGAATCTGCCAGATCACAAATTGGAGGTCACACCTGCATAAAAGTGTCATTAACAATAAGGCAAGGTGCAAATTAACCTGATTCAAACAGGACAGGACAAATGTACAATTGGTATTCAGGTCATGATGCTGAAACTCTATAGATTGTTGTGTTTAGCACCTGAGTGGAAGATACTCCCCACAATGGACTGATATTTCTCTCACCCCAGGTCATGTTTGTCCACAGTGCAGACAAAAATTTACCATGGTAACCAAGGTGTCAACCGAAAAGTTACTATAGCTACCGTCACAACAACAAAACACGGAGTAGTATAATATATTGTGTTCACATATTTCTAATTTTGTATGCCATTTATTTTTGTGATGGAACTGTCGGCTAATATAACATTACTACAGTATTTTGATGAAAACTATGACTATTAAACAAAAGCTTCTATATAGATGTTTTTTAGTGCAATAATTTCAATGCATTTAGCGGGTAACTGTGGTTACCGTGGTAAGTCATTGTGATGGTGGTAATTTAGCTGCATTTACAATGAAATGTTTTTTTCCTATGTAAATGCAACAATTTGTGCATCTGCATCAGCAATAAAATATCATTAGTTGCATAATATCATTTTTTGCTGAATTTCTGTTTCTCAGTTGGATTTCATTTTCTCATAGGAAAATTATTTACCAAAAGGGATATGAGACAGCATATAGTGTTTATTTGGTGAGCAATTTGGCCTGAGTGTCTAATTATATGGCCTATTCAATTGTTAGCTTTATTTATTTATGTTCACTGTTGACTGCATCAACCTCGAAATTAACCCTGTTAACCAAGTTACTGTAAGAAAAAAAAAATCATATGAATTATATTTATTTTATCAATTCCATCTTATTCATTATACTGTTAACGTTTATTTAAGCACCCCTTCCACTCACCATTTACGTTTACGGTCCATTTTGTACTCCTTCATGAAAAGTGGCATAACAAACATTTTTGGCACACGAGTTGTGCAGAATTTCTCGTTTGCAGCTCTATTTTTCATAATTTTACAGCGTAAACGTCCTCTCTAACGTAACACTCGTACACAGAGTTATTAAACAAACATTAGTCTTACCTTGTATGTGCTGATTAACTACATTCTCCAGCCGATCCAGTCGCTCTATAATCCGCAGAGTTTCTCCTTTCCTGTCGACTTCCAACTTTTTGGCTGGGACAGGCATCGGCACTTTGATGTACACATTTGCGATGTAATTAGTCACCCATCCGACGTACAAAAGACACACTATATTGGTCATGCCACTTAGTATCACACACGTAGACACCAAAGTTTTGGTTCTCCTGGTGCAAGCCATTCCGACATCCCTCCATATAGAGTCCGAGCCACAGCGGACAAGTGCGCCTGTCCTCAACTCTGCATGTACTCCGATGGAGAATAACGCGCCTGATGAAAACACTACAGTCCGCGCTTCATTCAGTTTAGCTGTAAAAGATTTCAAATGGGCAACTATCGTCTTGTTCCGACACGAAGCGCCGCGTCCTCCATCTGCAGCGGCAAGCAGGAGTATAGGAAGGAGAGCGAAGGTGCGCTAGTATGTGTGTGGTTTGATCCTGAGCCTCTTGACCAATGAGATGAGCTGTAATCTATGGGACCAATTACACAATGATCCAGTAACAGAAAGGAGGTGCTTTATAACTGCAGAGACTCACACCGTTTCATTAAAAAATGTGTCTTTTTTTCACAAAGGCAAATGTGACTTGAACAAGGCAGAAAAAAAGAACACATTGCATTTAAAGGCTGTAGCAAAGCACCAGTTTAACCACTTAGAAATGAACAGTCTGTACCAATACCCTCCTGTAAACAGAAGTTGTAAGGCTGCAAATTATGTAATAACATTCATAATAACTTTAAATAAAACTAGGTATTTTTCAGGGAGTAATTTCGTTAAAAGAATTTACCGTAATATTTTTGTAAATTATTTGCTAATATTTTTCATTTGAAACATGCACACATTAACTAAAGTGTCAGCAATGCAAAATGGCAAAATACTTCTTGTCTCTTCACAGTCAGTTGAACTGGGATATGCGTAAAGGATTCAGCCAATATTTTCATTAAGAAAATGGCAAAATTTGACAAAAACCATACATTTGTACACATTTACTTCAATCAACCTTGATGTACCGTTTTTTGATGCCAAAGTTGCTGCTGCACAGTGGTGCCCCATAGTTACGTCCAGAGTTTCTACAGTTTTTGTGTACATATAATGGGGTTCTTTCATTAACATTTATTCATTTAGCAGACACTTTTATTCTTTCATGTTAGACAACGGAATAGCAATTGATTTACAGTTGAGATACAAGAAGTAGTCAGAAGTATCCATTATTATATTACTTATTATATTTACTGGCACAAAGCTGTTTAGGCTACACATAGCCTAATGCGTCCACATACTGTATTCTGATGCAGCTAAGTTCTCAATAAATGTTTTCATTGATTTATCTTACTATGGGATGAAAATGAAATAGTGACAGAACAGTGATCGAGTCGTAAAATCAAATTAGGCGCAATTAGTAGAATTTGTACTTAAATGTAAATTTGCATACGTTCCCTAAAGTAGCATAGGCGAATATCAAATGTAAAATGAACTTTACCATGCTCCATTAAAGTGCCCTTATTATGCCATTTTAAAGGTTGCTAATATTGTTTTATTAGTCTCTTAAAACAGGTTTATGTGTATGCACGGTCAAAAAACAAAAATAGATTTAATTTTACCCCATTTCTAAATGATTCGTAAACGACTTGTGTGAAGCAGTTCGAAGACTCCGTTTGTGTAAACCCCTTTGTAGCAACGACCTCTGTGGCTCTCTCTGACGCTATCAGCGGGAACTGTCACCTGAGTATTAGTTTCTGCCCGGACTCTTTTCCACGGAACACCTCATCACTTCCGCACCAGGTGTCGCCGTTTATCTCCACTATTTAAGCGTTCGCTTTAGAGAAGCAAGTCGCGTAGTTTTGTTCTATGGTACCATGACCTTCTGCCTGGACACTTACCTTGCCTTTGTCTCTCCTTCGTTGATCTTGTTTGCTGGTAACGGACTTTGCCTGTATCACTCTGTCTTTAATAAAGCTGCTGATGGATCCAAACATGTCTGACTCTCAGTCACAAGCATCACAGAAAACTTCTTTCTATTCCATGGCTCACGAACCTACTCGTCAAGCTTCTATCTGCCCACCACCAACAGCTGGAGAAGTTGAACCATAGCATGGATTAGATTGCACAGACTCTGCAAACGCTCACGACGGCAGTCGCAGCATTAACGCCATTGCCAGCGGCAGCAGCTCCAGCCACTCCTTCACTGCCTCCAGCCCTTGGTAAGCCCAAACTTTCACTACCCGACAAATTCAATGGTACCATGGCATAATCTCTGAAGTAACTTGATTCGTGCAACGGTGCCCCATTTGCAACGTTACCAAAACATTGCACCAAAGGCCTGCCGGCCTACTCCAACCATTGGAGACCCCACAACGTCCATGGTCCCACATCTCCATGGACTTTGTGACAGATCTACCCCCTTCCAACAACTATACGGTTATACTCACTGTAGTGGACCGTTTCTCTAAGGCCTGCCACCTTATCCCACTTTCAAAAGTTGCCATCCACCTGGGAGACTGCTGAAGTTATTCTCGACCAAGTGTTCAGATTCTACGGACTCCCTGAGGACATAGTTACGGACCGGGGTCCCCAGTTCACCTCACGTCTTTGGGCAGCATTCAAAAGTACCGTGTACAGTGCTTTTGTAAGTGAATCGGCACACCTCTACGTAATGAACTTCAGCATTGTATGATGCATAACACTGTGTTAAGCCAACGTTTATCATTACTTAGGCCACATTTACACACAGCCGGGTATTTAGAGAAATGAATATCTCCTACCCTCCGTTTTCAATAATTACATTGTGCACACAACATCGTTTTCAAAAAACGTGTCATTTATATTAACCCGCAAATACGCCGTCGAGTGTGATAATAACTATGCCAAACCTATGTTACGTTAAATAGGTCGCTCACATGACATTAAGCTTTTTCTGGCGCATGACCAAACCGCAGGGAAATACCTGCGTCTTCCCTTCATGTAAACAGAGCCTTAAAGGTGCTCTGTACGATCTTGCAAAACACTATGGGTGCAGGATGTACACCAAACAAAAACAAACTTCGGCCAACCAATCGGCAAGAAGAGGTGGGGTTTAACGCACGCAAACAAACTTCGGCCAACCAATCGGCAAGAAGAGGTGGGGTTAATCCTGCAGGATCGCATAGAGCACCTTTAAACTAATGATGAGACAGACAGACAGTCAAGCTGCATCAGTCACAGTATTAGACAGAACGACAGAACCGTAAGTTAGCCGGTGATCAGGACACGTGTAGGGTTGTTACACAGCATAACTCTACAAATACATCTTTGAACAATCGCTAGAAGTTCAGAGGAGCAAGCCAGTCCAAATAAACTGGGCACTGTTCCATACTTTAAGAAGTTTGGTGAATATCGTGTTGTTCTCCAAGAAAAGCAGTCATTAGTAAAATGTGGCGAACACAACAAGAGACTGTACTATGTACGGTGTTGTTGAAAAAATGAATGTTAATCACTTTTTGTAGATTCATCTTTCAGAAGAGCATATAAAACAAATTAACAGGATACAGCGTCATGATGTAATCCACAAGGAAATTATACTGTTTGTGGGCGGGGCAAATTGTTTGCGACATAGAACGTGGGCGGACATTATGCAAATAATGTTACCTAGTGACGTGGCTCAGTAACAGAGAAAGATTCAAATTGTTGATGACTCGTTTAGGCAAATGTGAGCTGACTCTTTTTTTTGATAGACAATAACTTTATTTTTCAGCATCACAACTGTGCAGATAATTTATGTTCACATACAGCTACATGACACACTGCATGAACAATCATGTTTGAAAAAGCATAATAGGAGCACTTTAACACCAGTGGGTTTTCATTTTAAAATTGTTTTGGAATGAAAACGATCATCGTTTACACCTACCCCGGAGTTTTTAAACTAAAACAGGGTCTGCAGCGCTTTCAAAAGTGTCCGTTTTGAGGGTGGAAAATGCTGGGATAGGCGCGTAAAGTTATGCTTTTTAAAAGGAAAACTTACCTAGTGTAAACGGGGCCTTAGAGAAGCAACATATCTGAGTTTTTTGCTGAGCGATCAGTATCAGATACATAATATTTTCGTTTGCTACAAGCAGGATACACACAAAGCACGTTCAACTCAGACACGCAGACAGTTGTGGTAATAAAGACCGTAACCACTCTCTTGTCCGTGCTTAATGCACATCTAGTCAAAAGCATTTTGGGGGCTTCTTATCTTTTGGGGTTCGCCCCTGCCCAAGCAACCCATGTTTTCTGCTTACTTTATCTAATTGAAAAAGCATATTATAAGATTTTCTTGGATTCTTAGATCTAGGCACTAATTTTATCCAATAATTTTATCTAATTTTTTTATCCAAAAATGTATCCAACTAAAATTATCCAATGTAAAAAGTGGACCATACAAATCTACCCAAAACACCCCAGACAACTACACTGCTCATACTTGTGCTTATATTCAAGAGTTTTTCTTCTTTCTTTCCTTTTTTTTTACAAAAAGATACCTGAACATTTTTGATACACTCCTTTGGTTGAAAACCCCATTTATCTCACATCCATAATAAGGTCTAGGCACAATTATGCCATTAAACAAATACAAAGATTGACTGCAGCTAATTTTATGTTTGCAAACATAAAACACTACTTTCCTGCCTTGGTTTGCTAAAGGTTGTTGGGTTGTCTACCATGACAATTTTGGTGTAAACCACATATGTTTGTAAAAAATAACCACTTCACTCTGTGAAACCCCCCAACTGTATCTGCTATATTGGCCATATTATCAGAATATAATATATGAATAGTCTGTTTGTCCATGTTTGTGTATTACAGACAGACAAGGCCCATTCACACCAAATTTTCATTTTAATAAATGCCAGTGAAAGTAATTTTTATGCCAATTGCATGCAAATATTAAATCCAACTTTCATGGCAAATAATTTGTGATAGAGTCAACAGACATTGAGTCCGCACATTAGTTCTCCAGTAGGTGGCAACACATATCAGTCGCTGAATTATTCACTCATCTTGATTAAACAATACATTTTGTTGTAGTTTCAAATTCCAAGTTGAAAATGTTCTTGATTTACAGCAGTCTTTATAGTCTTTATTCTTAACATTAATTTACACTGAATAAGTTGTAAATGAATTGTGCTTTGCTGTAGCTGATAAATATAGGAATAACTATATCAACTTTTCAGATACACATAATTAAAAAAAAAAAAAAACTTTAGATACTGAACCAAAACACTGTTCAACACAGGGACCTTGTTTTTGTGACAAACAGGATTCTGCCTCTTAGGAAGTGAGGTGGAGGAAATCATTATTTGTACAAGCCAAGCTCAAGTATACAATGCACACTTATAAGCAACAGTATATGTAATTGTATGCAAATTAGTATGTATCAGTATAGCTTCTCCATTAAATTATAAACATATTTATGCATACAATTTGTCAAATTAATTAGATTTAAGAGTGACATTTTCCACACTTTCTAATCTTATTTTATTGGGATTACTGAATAATAATGTGTGTGTGGCCAAAGAAATCAAATAAGTATTTTTTTTATGAATTTTTAAGATTCATTGGCCATTCTTTCAAAGCACTGTTGCTTTCAGCAAAAGCCTTATCGTGTAAGAGTAGGAGGAATAAAGACCCAACGTAAGCTTGTATTTTATATCCACCCCATGGGTGTTGTCTGAGGAAACTCATAAAGAAATTATAATGATTTTATCTCGTTAAATAAAGCCCATACACATATGAGCATATAATGCTTGATTCTACAGGGACAATAATAGTTGTGCTTTAAATAGCTTTAAAAAAAAATGAGATACAAACTAGACAAAGCTATAACATTTAACAACATTTTAAGCAACATAAAAGCACTAGTTACAGCAACTAAAACAGCTAATGTATTGCAACTACTTATAATATAATGTGAAGCTTTAAAGCAAAAATTGAAATATATAAGCCTATAGTTAGAACGACATAAGCTTATATTTTCTGACTTATTTGTTTTCTAACAAATCAATCCAAAATGTTCCAGACATTTAATCAAGCAGTGCAATTTACATTGCAAGTTGCATTAATTTAAAGGAAGAGTTCACCAAAAAAGTCTAGCATCATTTACTCACCCTTGATCAGTTTCAAATCTGTATGAATGAACAAAGAAAGTTTGTTACAAGGCTGTTTTGGGTCACCACTGACTTCCATAATATTTTTTTTACTATGGAAGTCAACAGTGACACAAAACAGCCTGGTTAAACCTTCTTTAAAATATCTTCCTTTAAGATGACTGCCCTCAATTTTTTGACAAAATCGTCAGTTTAATAAGTTTATTCAATGCAACTGAATCACATGTCCTTGAAAAAGTGAAGTGAAACATTCTGTTATTTATAAAATATGTGTATGTTTATTTTAGTGTTAAATTCACTGAAACCCAACTTACTGTCACGATTGAGGGAGTAGAGGAGGATGTTTAGATTTAAATGCAAAGCTGTTTAATTGAACACAGAGCAAAACAGACAGTCAGGGTCATCACCGGTGAACTACGATATACGAGGCTGAAGAGTAATAAGAGTCCATGCACGAGTCAGGCGATGAGCAGACAGAATCTAGGGAGCAAGACAAGAGCAATAGTCCAAGGCAAGCAGGGTCGAAACCAGGACATCCAAAACACTGAATAGAAAATGACTAGGGACACGGAGAAAACTCAATGACACTCTACAGAGCACTGTGACAATAAACCATGAATCGCCCCTCCACAGATAAAAAACGGGAATTAATATACACACAGAAATTAGGTCAGTGGGTGGAGACAAATGAAACACCATGACAACCCATAGGATGGGCGGAGACCAGAGTTCATCAAATGAGAGTCCATAAATGAAAACAGACACAGTTCATGAAGCACTGGAGTGTTATCCAGAGACATGAGCTGACACTTCCAGCCTGATGGTTACACTAGCTATGAGACATATCAACATTTTTGGGGTAATTAATTAATTAACAAATATATCCCTAAATAGCAACATGAAGAAATGCATGAAGAATGCAAAATGTCCAAAAGTTGAAACAGTACCTTTTCAAAAGGTACAAATATGTACAAGTTGGGTACTAAGCAGGCAACAGAAGGAGCCTTTCACAGGAACCTGGTGCGGCCCAGGAATTTGGTGTTACAGCACCTCAGCCTGTTGGATCTTTGGGTCAACTGGTAGAAGAAAAAACTCTGTCCAACACAGAGGATCTCTCTTCTCGGTATAGAGTTGGATTTGGTCAAACAAACAGCACGCCTCATGCAGGAACGTGCTCAGTCAGTGTTGAACTGCTTGAATATGTTCAAGGGCAGGATGGTGGTTCCACTGAAATATTTTCAGAGGCTTGTGGGGCATATGGCAGCAGCAGCGACACTCACGCTGTTGGTACTGCTTCATATGAGACCACTTCAGCACTGGCTTCACGGCCGAGTCCCGAAGTGGATGTGGCAACACGACACTCACCGGGTCCAAGTGACACTTTCCTGCTGCTAAACCTTCACCCTGTGGTTAGACCACTCATTTAGACCACTCCAGGCACGAGTACCCCTAGAGCAGGTCTCCAGGTCCCCTGTCACATGTCGCAACTCGCCCCCAGTGAGCCTTCTAGAACAGTTACTGTGCAAGGTCAGGGAGGATAAGGAGCAGGTCCTGTTAGTGGTGTCACGTCCCATCGCCAATGGTGATGTACCACCGCTGAGCGGCTGGGTCACCGACTCGGCTCCTCAGCAAAAACCTGATTATGCGCTGCACCAGCTGCTCATTTATACTCATGCTGTGATCAGCTGCAGCTAAAATAGTTATACTAAAATATAACTATTTACTAAATAATTAAATAAACAGTAGATTGTACATTTCCTGAAGAAAATGCAACTGCTGTTTGCAAAAGTTGCCACAACAATATGATTTTAAGTGTGGTTACTAAGGTTTTCAGGTCATTGCTATGCTGTTAAATGTGCCATTATTGCATTTTATTTTGCTTCTGAAGGTATGTCTTTGAAGTCAGCAATGTTTATTTTAAGCAAAAGGCATCAAGGACATTTATATTTTGAATTTTACAACCCCTTTACATAAGTTTTTATGTCTGACGTGACCCTTATGAATTGCTTTCCTCTGTGTAACTCTAGGTGGTCAGGTTGATTTAGTCTTATATATAACTCTTGTGACCTGAATACATTTAGTTACCACATATACATTTTAGTTTACCTGACAAAACATTCAGTGTAGGGGCATTCAGTGGGTGTCAGGTGACTGCAGCTATAACAAGTCCACATCCAAACCCTTGTGATATGCTGGTCTCAGTTTCCTACAGGAATTTTTTTGCCTGTTTTATCATCAGCCAGGTGAAAATCGTGAGCCTGAAAAATACAGCAAAAGTAATATTATAACACTTTACAAACAAACTTTAGCACACTTTTTGGAAATAGAATGCTTTAAAGAATACATAAAGAATACATGTAATGCTTTGATAGCTTAATTGTATGTTAGTTATATATTTTTTTTACTGTAGTTAAATAATTACTCATAGGACTTATGTATGTGATAAGTATGACTTGTCTGCATTTTTTGACAAGGCAGAAATCGTAATCGTAAGACAGGCAGAAAGTTCAGGGCAGGCAGCAGAGTTCAATAATCCAGATAACAGGCAGATAAAGTCAGGGCAGGCAGAAAGTATCACAGTCCGAAACAACAGTCCAAATCACAACAGTAAATCCAACCAGAACAACGCTCAGAATTATCACTAGGAGTAAATAAGACTTCGCGAAGAAGCAGCGTTTGCATGCTGCTTATAAAGGGCAGTAAATGCTGAACACCTGGTGGTGTAATCAGCCCAGGTGCGTGGGTTAAACAGGTCCGGAGGGAAATATTAATACTCAGGCGAAGGTTCCCGCTGCAATGAGCCAGAGAGCGCCACAGAGGCGCGACTGGTGACACATGCACGATAACACTTAATTATGCATAATTACATGCAAGTATTGCTATAAGCCAAATCCTAACCCTAACCATATAGTAAGTAAATGTAGTTAATTAAGATTACTCAGTACTTTATATTATATTATATTATATTATAATATACAAATATTTAATTATACTGTAACAAGGACACTTTAAAAGTGTAACCCTTAAAATTATAACCAAGTACTTTTAAATGCACTTTAGTATGCAAGTCAATGCATCAAAGTAAGTGTAGTTCTTTCCATGTGCAGACTATTTATTAAGAAAACTCACAGTACAGGCAAACAGGGTTGAGGAACAGCGAACAGGAACATCAGAGGCAGAGACATGAGAATAATATAATTAATATATAATAATATAAAATACATGACTGTGGTCAGGCGATCGGCAAACGTAATCCAAAGGGGCAGAGACAAGAGCGAAAATCCAAGGCAGGTAGGGTCAAGAACAAAAACTAGAACTAGGAAAATCACAGGGAAACACGGAAGGCTTTATAAGGGATTTACACACGCAATGATCGGTAACATGACAAACACGCAAGTGGGTCTTAAATACACAAGATAACGAGACAGAGGGGAGGAGCAACTAATGAGAAACCTTGGAGACAGATAGGCTGGGTGGAGACACAAGTTCATAATAAGAGTAAATAATAAGAATAAAAACGGGGAAACACAGAACAACACATAGATAGGGCTGGAGTGTCATCTAGTGGAGCTTGATGACCCCTCCAGCTGAACTGTGACATAGCCCCCCACTTAAGATGCCCCAAAATGGAAGAGACGCCCTCCGGGGTGGAGCAGATGACAGAGATGCCCTCTGGGGCGGCGCAGGTAGTGGAGAAGCCCACCCGGGCAGCGGAGAAGCGTTCCCGGGCGGCGCTGGCAGCGGAGAGGCCCACCTGGGTGGAGCAGATGGTGGAGAAGCCCCTCTGGCTGGAACAGGCCGGACTGCAACAGGGAGAAGAGAGAGGTTAGTAACTCCATACCTTCTGTGGGATCTGCTGATACCTCTGAGATTTGTGCAGCCAGCAGCGAAACCTCCAGAGACTCACAGAGAATTAAGAAAACTCACAGTACAGGCAAACAGGGTCAAGGAACAGCAAATGGGAACATCAGAGGCAGAGACATGAGAATAATCCAAAATATGTAGCTGTGGTCAGGCGATCGGCAAATGTAATTCAAAGGGGCAGAGACAAGAGCAAAAAGACAGACAGGGGCGAGAACGAAAAAAAAGAACTAGGAAAAACACAGAAGGCTTTACAAGGGGTTTAGACATGCAATGATCAGCAACACAACAAACACAGGTGGGTCTTAAATACACAAGATAACGAGACAGATAGGCTGGGTGGAGACACAAGTATATAATAAGACTCCTGTGGATGAAAATGGGGAAACACACACTGTAAAAAAAAAAAAAAATATATGGTAATATACCGGCAGTTGGGGTTGCCGAAATTCTAACGGTGAAACCTTTATTTATTTATTATTTTATGGCAAAAGATTTTACACTGTAAAAAACAAATCCATAAAATTTACGGTAAGAAAACAGCAGCTGTGGTTGCTAGTATAAAACAGTGAAAAATATGACATCATAATTTTTGTTTTATCAATAGTTTTATGGTTTTATTTTAAATTTACAGTTAAATACCGTAATTTTTTAATAAGAAAATTGTGATAGTGATTAAAATAGTGATTAAAATAGTGAAATCTATTATGTACTTTTGAAATATACTGATAACTACCAAATGCAGGTGGTTATGAGAAAGTCACATGATGAACTAAAGCTAATCACAAGTACCTTTTAAATATTAAAAAATATAGAAGGTGCTCAGCGTCATTCACACAAGCATTAAACACCATCATGGTAAGAATTATTAAACTAAAATGGGCAATAAACATTAATTTAACAACATTACATGTAACATGCAACCCTAATAAACATAACTGATACAAAAAACTAAGAAACAACATAGTTATTTCAAACAACATAGTTATTTCATTTTAAATTCAAACTAAATTTAAAATGCAATACAGGGAATTCTGGGAATGTCTGTTTAAGGTGTTTCCCTGTAAATTTAACAGGAATTTACCATAAACCATTTTCACTGTTTTTTACAGTTAAATTTACGGCCATTTTTTACAGTGCAGAACAACACATAGATGGGGCTTGAGTGTCATTGTCACAGACAGCGCTTCTGTGGCGCTCTCCGACCGTCGGCAGCGGGAACCTTCCCCCGAGTTTTAGTTTCCGCCCG